>VWZG01009028.1:635358-812681 GCA_013396735.1 Grallaria varia
TGCCCCCCTGGTGATTGGGGGGGGGGGGTAGTATTTTCTGCAGCAGCTTCAGGCTAGCTCAGAAGCAGGCAGGCATCTGGCATGTGCTAAGGATGCTAGAGATCACAGGGGGCAGAGCTGTCCTCACAGGTGGTACAGCCCTGCCATCCGTGTTCCATCACTTGGCTCAATGCTCTGCCTTCTCCTGACTAACCGACTTCACCATGCATGTCTTGCAAGCAAATGCAGCTCATCAGGTCTTTTTCCTCTGCCAAGGACAGAGACCATCATCCCAAACTATATTTAGCCCAGCCTATGTTTAGTCTCAGGCCATCAGTGGGTGCCAGAGCCTTGAGCTGGAGGTTCCTTTTTTTGTTTGTGAAGGTACAAGCAAGGAATAACTCTGAGAAACAAGAAGCCAGTGCAGTGCTGTTTCCTTCCTGGAGTCCAGCCACAAGGGGAAAACAAGAAAAACAAAACAAACCAAAAAAAAAAAAACCCACAACAACAAAACCAAAAAACCAAACAAAAACCAAAAGCAGGGCTGTGCCATTATTTCGTACAAGTAGAAATAGTGATGTTGAATGCTGTGATGCTGTCAGCATCAGACAGATGCTCAACATATCACCAGGATCTGCCTCTGCCACAGGGCACATTTTGGCTGGGGCTTTGCACCCTCAGCCACCAGAGTCTCTTGACGAAAGAACCCCCAGCCTGGCATGGCAAAGTTTTGCTGCCAGACACCTCTGCATCCTCTTCAGGAAAAACAAATGTCTTTTCTTAGTCCCGTGGATGCCATCTTTCCATACATCAAACCTGAACACCACCAGAGCAGTCAGTGAAGGCACATCCCAGAGGGCCCTGGAGCTGCCAGGTTCCCCCTAGAGCGGCGAGGCGGCGAGGGGCGCGGGGCCATCGTAGGCGAGGCCGTGAGCGCGGCAGAGTGGGGGCGAGGCCTCCCGCGCACACAAGAGTTCAGTCTCCTCGCTGGAGTACACCGTGGTGTCCATGTCATCCGAGTGGTATCCCGACTGGTACCCGCTTGTCTGGTTGGAGGCTTCGGACATGACGGATTCATTACTCTTGCTAGGCACCAGCGTGCTGCAACAAACAAGCAGAAACAGGACTGAGAGAGCTGTGAAGACTTCTTCTGAAGGTGGGCAGGTGGGTGATTCCAAATGGCAGCTGCTTTCCATCACAGGAACAACCAAAGCAAAATGCTGCACTTAGCAAAACTGGCTTCAAGCCTTTTCAAACATCCATTTGATTATAAGGAGAGACCTTTTCATATGTCCTAACTTCTGAAACACATATGAAAAAGATGTTTAATTTTAAAATTAAAGTTAGATTGCAACCGCTGATGAAATGGAGGCAAAACTTTGAGAGGCTTTATTTCAAGTGTGGTGCAACTGTAACTGCAGTATATCTTTGTCCCCACTGAAGTTATCCCGGGAAAAAAAAAACCTCCTGAGAAGCTTTCAGAGAGCATACGTGATGTTTCAGCTCCATGAATGCCACCATGCTTCCTGTAAACTGCACAATGAAACCCCTGCACAATATGCTGAAAATACACCCAGGTACATCCTGCGAACTCGAGAGTCAGCTAGTAAGAAAAAAAAAATAAAATGAAAAAGCAAGAAAAAAAAAGAGCTCTTTGTCAGTTCAGACAGGTCCTCATAAATATGGTTCAACTGTGTGCACCAGTTCAGTACCTTCGATGGGTGGTTGATGTCAGTGCAAACAAGTCCTTTCTGGGTGTTGACTGATGCTTCCAACAGCACCAGTTACCTCTCCTCTCCTGGTACCAAATGTGGATGACTAAGCATACAGTGCACAAGTTTGCTTTCTATTTTTAAAAATACACAAAAAGATTTTGTCTTCCAAACAAACCAATCAGTCTTCTGACACACTGCAGGTAAAAGGTCCTATTCAGTCCTATATGTAGCCTGATCCTTACCTAAAGGGTATTTTCACTTGTTGTTCATTCTCTTCCAATGTCTTCAGCTCTTCAGATGCAAGAACCATCCCACTGTCTGTCTGGTTTTCCTGCAAAGGTGTTAGAAATGCATTAAATGAAAAAGGCTTAAAAACATGAAAAAAAGATATCAACAGAAGGAAAATACATACAAACAGACAAACTCACCTCCTGAACAACTTTTACAGTGGTTACCAATGGGACATCTTCGAATGTTTTCACACTCACAGGGCGGCTTTTTCTCTTGCTACCTTGTCGGTACTGACTGCAAAGAAAACAAAATAAAAAAAATTTTGTGTCCACTATTCACAACTTGGCTGCAAACAACACAATGATATCAGAATCCTTTTATCTCTCTTCAGAGAAGCTAATCCATTTGTCAAAACATATTATGCAAACTTTCAAATATCCATTTATTGAAAAAGATGAACAGCCTAGAAAGTGGCATGTTTCTGACCTTTTGCTCCTGACAATCTGGATCTCTGAGCAAATTCTAAGAAATGACTGAGAAAACAGCTTCTTTCCTCAGTTACACTGGAGGGCTTCACTTCCTGCAAGGTTTACTTAAAGTATAATAAACAGAGGAGCCTGGAGCACAGACAAGTGTCTCTTCCTTTGGACTGCACTTCTGAGACCCCTGGCTGGACCTAGGACAACAACAGCAGACTCAGCAGACTGCTGCCCTTAAACCGTGGGGATCAGGACAGGGAGTGCTACACGTCTCCTGAAAGCTCTTATCCAAAGGAAGCCCACTGGTCAGGATGACATTCATAAAAAATACTGACCAAAAAAAAAAAAAAAAAGAGATTCTGCCTAAGTGAATATGGAACAAAATGGATGTTGTCCCAGTTACACAGGACAGTTAAACACGACAAATTTATGTTCTTGACAGGTAATGAAGGGAAAATCATGGAGTTAGAAGAATAACCTGCATCCACGTGAATGGCAAAGAGGAAGGAAATAAAAAATATCATTCATCACATTTCCCAGCTTTGAGTCTAGCTATGTTGAGTCCTGCCTATCTCCAACAGACATTTATTTAAACTGGTAGGGATCTTGCAAGTTCCACGAGTAGCCCACTCAGGTACTCAATCACACTTTAGAATGGTTTTCAAATATTAAACCCAAGTACTTGCTTAAAATAAAATTTGTCCTAATGCTGGTCACACAGAACGCACTTTGGAGCAAATTTTAATATACTGAAAAGTCTTACTATGTTCCTTCTCCATTTTCTTTTCCTAGACTTAACAAAACCAACTATTTTAAACTCCCTGCACTGGCCATGTCTTCAGCTCCTGTTACTCTGCAGTGGTATCTAATCTACTTCCTATCCAATGCTACCAGGACCAAAAACATCTAATGGACAATCTAGTCCACTTACCTTCCCTTCCTGGACAACCTGACATTGAATCATGAGAAGTTCATTCCACAACTTTCCTTCTCAGTTTGAAAGCTCCCTATGTGCTTGCATTTAAACGTCCTCACAGGCACAGAACTGCATAGCCAGGACTACAGTTACCAGGGTGGTAAGGACTGGGAATCCCAGCCTCTTGACCTGACTGATCTCCCAGGTATGGGAGCCCTGCCCCTGCTCAGCCCAGACAAGAGTTAGCCTATAGCCCTACAAGGAATGAGATCCTCCTGCTTAAGCCAAATGACTGTACAAACAGGACCAGAAATAGTGTGCAGACAGAGAGAGGCCATTCATGGAGTATGACTCCTGTCCGGCGGCAGTGAGAGCTCAGCTGATGTCCTGACAGTATTTCCTGACGTGTTTGTATTTTGTAACGGATTGTCCCATTAAAAAAAGCCAAAAGTGTCCTACGGCAAATCAAAATCCATCATCTCTGCTGTCCTCCAGAGCAATTATTCTCCCTAAAAATGAAACTTAGATTGGTTTGATTTGATTTGTTCTTGACAAATCCATGCAGGCCATTTTTAGTTAATTCATTTTCCTGTAGACTTTTACCATTATTTATATGATCATTTATTCCAGGATTGTTACTAGGATTTCATTTAAATTGATTTAAGAATTACACATTTTCTGTTCTTTCTAAAAGCAGGTATTGTCTTTACACTTTACACTAAATCTTCTATACCTCACCTACATTTTTTATGAAAATCTTTCAAGGTTCAGAAATTGCATATCTATTTTCTAAGCCAAATACGACAGATGTTAGAAGTTCCTGCTGATTTTAATTTCCATTAGCAATCTAAACATGCTTTTATATTCTCCATGTTTTCCCTATGCTTGTTTTCCTCCTCCAGCTTTGCTTTAGAGATTGTATTAATCAGACTTTCCTCACAGTTAGTACCATTCTGAAGATTGAAAAAGACATTTCTGAACAGATCAGTTTTCCACTATCTGTATAGTAAGATTCATGCCTCTAAAATAATTTTCAGCTGCCAGAAGAGAAGAATAAATCCCCTAAACATGTCTTAACCTTCCCACTTTGCCTCTCCTAGCGTGGCTTCTACTAGTGCTTTCACAATCTTATCCCACTGTTAAGACAAGAGAAAAGATATTCAAAGTCTCCTTAAAAGGTTGACAGAAAGATTTTACTTCAGCTCATAACAGGAAATAGGGACCGGGAAAAGCCATATAGGATGTGCTGGAAGTGGAAAATAAGTGTGATATTTTCAGTGTTAAATCATCTTTTTTTGTCTTAAGTATTTATAGTTTGAACTGTCCCACTACTAAAACACAGGACTGGGAGTTCAGCTGTAGGACCGTAAGTTCAACTGAAGTGTGAAATGCAGTGTGCCCTACCTAGTCTTTCCTGAGACCACACAAAAATGTCATCCTGCAGTACCCAAAATCATTGGGAATTTTATCTTTGGTGGGTATAGTACCAGCAGTGAGGGAGAGGGCTCCACTTCATGGAAACCACATGAAGTGTGCTAACAGAGTCCATCTCTGTCCTGATGGTTGAATCCATCTCTTTCTATCCTCCTTCTTCTGAGATTCTATTAAGCAATCCAGGGTTCCCAGCACCTAAGTGGCTGAATTTGATCTTAGGCAGCACTGGATAAGAAAATACCTTTCTCCTTTACATCCCATGCCTGAAGTCTTTAAAGGGTCCAACATAAGCCCCTTAAGTGCAATAGTACAAACTCCTTACTGGGGAAGTCACTTCTGCCACGATACCCGACAGCATCTACCACTATTGCTCCACTGTGGATGCCTTAGCAGCCCACCAGAAGCAACCAGTGGACAAAACCCAGAGACAACACTGTTTATGTTATGTTCCCCTTGGCTATCAATTCATGACCTATTTTCCAAAATTTCACTTTAGGAAGAGAAATTCCAGAGAGGTTATTAATGATAGATCTATCATCATTAATATTCTAGGGAGCTGCAACACAAGAGTGTGAACACAACTGAATTGGACCAGTAAAACCTTTTATGTGGTTTGGTTCTTAAAAAACAAGTAACAAATATTTTTGTGGTTTTTGCTTTCTCTTTTTCGAAAGAGAATACCAAATCTGAAAAGAGTAGTAACATTAAAAATAAATTAAAAAGCCACTAGCATTTGAGGAGGTAAGAAACTGGCTTTTGCCTACAAAATCTCTATAGATTTTCTCTTATCCCCATGGAGAAGGTTAAATATGGACTAGGCAGCTGAAGTCTCTTCCTTTCATTTTCCCTGCCCCCCGCATGAACAAAACCTGCCCAGAGGCCCCAGTAGGATGTACACCATATAAAATACCTAATTCCTGCTGTGTTGTCATAATGGAATTTAGGATCACAGACTTCCTCTTCCTCCCTACAGGAAGCAGGTGAAGTTGGGAGCGAGAGACCCGAGTCCTCTTCCATATTCAGCGATACTGACAAAGGAAGGACAACGTAGTCTTTACCATCCTGTAGAATGCAGTGAAAAAACCACAAAAATTCAATTAGCTGCAGAGACACACAAACATAAAGAGCTACATGCACCTATGTAGAGAACGCATCAGACCGACAGTGCTACCCTGGTTGCTTTATTAAACTATGAACATTATACCACCTTTGCAGGAACAGCTGCATTAAAAGAAGGAAACTTAATAAGAACTACTTCCAAGTAGGTTTAAATGTAAAAAAGATAGATTTCTATATGATATACTGCAACATAATGTAGAAACTGAACTTTTTATTGATGTACTTGAAAAAAGTATAGATGATACCAATGTTTGAATCCCAATGCCACAAAGAACATGAACGTGATTGTTTTGAAGGGCAGGAATTCCCATCATCACCAATAGGTTAGAAAGGCAGAAATTGTCTAATAGGGGAGTACATGGCCAAATCCAGCCTCCTTCATCCATTGGGTTCACGTCTATTGCCCTGGCTTTCTCCACTTCTTAAGAAAATTAAGTGGAAGCTACAAGGTGGAGAATTTGGTAGGGAGGCCCATGTACCCCACGTGGTCGCAGTGGGCTCTCTTACTGCAATGCCTGCAGCCAGGACGAGTCAATACATTAATTTGTACAGAGTTACTCACAGGCAGTGAAATTCCTGTATCCTTATTTTCCAGGATAGTCATTAAAAGTGTTGCAACCCACACCCTCACATACACTAAGATATCCATCTTTGGCACAGTAAGATCAACAGGAACTATCTGCTGAAATGTGTCTGCAGCATGCAGAGAAATCACCAGCAGAGCAGGGAATTAAGCCTGTGCCAGCAACTTCCTGGATGGTGGTGGTGTCATGGGAAGCCCTTGCTGGCAGGACCAGATGGCTTTTGGTAACCGCAGCACAACCTCTGGGATCCGTACCCTACAAGTCACAGACCCAACTGCCAGTCAGTAATGAGAGTAATGGAAGAAGCCCAGGCTCCCTGACAGCTCCAGCAGACAGTACCCAACTACAGAATGCTGTGGTGGCTGGTAGGACAGGAAGGGTTCAGTTGGTGGTTTTAGCAACCAGAAAGTACAATTCATGTACCTGACGGACATTGGCTTGCAGCAAATTTCCCAGGTGCTCCACCAGCTCTGAAAAAGTTGGTCTTTGCTTAGGATCTCCATGCCAGCAATCCAGCATTGTTTGGTACCTACAAGG
This sequence comes from Grallaria varia, assembly GCA_013396735.1. Classification (NCBI taxonomy): domain Eukaryota; kingdom Metazoa; phylum Chordata; class Aves; order Passeriformes; family Formicariidae; genus Grallaria; species Grallaria varia. Next base: position 642,353 of record VWZG01009028.1, read on the forward strand.
ACAAAATCAATTAAAATATCAGCATAAAGAAAACATCACCTATTGCTTGCTCCAGCACCTGCTATTATTGTGGGGTAAAAGTGGGTAGCTGGAAGAACAGTGCCTCACATTTCTGGTGTTGTATAGTCTGGTGCTCTCATTCTTGTTCCTTCTTTAAGTCTTCTGCAAAATTCCTCATCGATTTTCACTCCAGGGTATGGTGATGCACCTAAAATGAAATCAATGGTAATTTCAATGCATTAGATTCTTAAATGTTGGGATTAATTTCCAAACAAATAATTTGCTATGGCCTGTGTTAATATGACAATTCAGTATATTTGGATGTGGAAACAATTTATATTTATGATGGAAACACCAACTGATTGAGTAAATGAGGCACATCATCATATACTGAAATTGTAAGAAGCATTTCAAGTCCATGTTCCTACATTTGCATTTTGAAGAAAAACTGAGTATTGTATTTTGATGGAGAAAATAAACAGGAATTTTTCAAGAAGTAGAAAGAAAATGCTAAAGGGGATCCAAAAAAACTTTGACTGTTTCTTTCAGACCCTATTGTTTAAAAATAGGCTCAGTTTAAAGGCTCAGTAAAATTAAAGTGACTCACCTAATGAAAATATTTCCCACAGCAGAACTCCAAAGGACCACACATCACTCTGAATAGTATATACTCTATCAAAAATAGTCTCTGGTGCCATCCATTTTAGGGGTAGTCTGGCCTGAAAGCATTTTCATAAACAAAAATGTGTCACAGTTTAGCAAAACACTGGGTTTCCACAAACCCATTTGAGGTAAATACAGAAAAAAAGTCCTGAACCATATAAATTCTCTATCAAACAGGGAATCTGAAACTTACATCTCCTTTCCTGACGTAATCTGGGTCTTTGTAGATGTCTCGAGCCAAGCCAAAATCACAGATTTTGACCACGTTATTGTCTGACAAGAGGATATTACGAGCAGCCAGGTCCCTGTGGATGCACTGCAAAAAGAAGTAAACAACTTCATATGCTGCCTGTTGTCACAGCTCTGTCCACAAGGCTGATCTCTTTCACATATGTGCTCTTCTACCCTCAAAGACCAGCTAATTCTTAAAACCTTTTAAGAAAAAGAAACCTCAGCATCAACACTTGCTGATTTTAAGTGCTTTTTTGATGGTCACAACTGATTTGGCTCAGGGAGACTTGTATTCCCAAGTCCAAACATACATCTGTTTATCCACTATGCAGAGAGGGCCTTTGAAGTTGTCTAATTAATTATCCTAAGAAGCTGACACAAAACAGATTCAGATCTGATTACCTTTAGAATTACTTAGGTTCACTCAAATCTGTGTACTGAAAAACACCATACTAAAATGCCACCTTGGTTCCAACACAAACTAATCTTGACTACAGAGAAAGAAGTCCCCATCTCTACCTATTCATAACAACACCCTAGTCAACAGCCCAAAGACTTCAAAACACAAGCCTCAACAGCTTGAAGTAAGAGAATCAGGCTCTGAATGTGGCTGGAGATTTGCTTCTAGCATGGACTAAAAGTGCAGATTCTGGAAAAAGGCAATTTTATATATGTATATCAATCAGGATGTATGAAACGTGGTCAAAAGTATGTTTTTTTAGAAGAAGACTCTAAAGTCTTGAATACCTAGCCTGCACTCTAGAGCAGTCTTGTATTCCCCACTTCTATTTTCTTTTCCCATTTAGGTTGGATATTAGAAAAAGGTTCTTCACTCAGAGGGTGGCTGGGCACTGGAACAGGCTCCCCAGGAAAGTGCTCACAGCACCAAGCCTGACAGAGTTCAAGAAGTGTTTGGATGATACTCTCAGGCCCTTGGTGTGACTCTTGAGATGATCCTGTACAGGGCCAGAAGTTGGACTCGATGATCCTTGTGGGTCCGTTCCAACTTTGTATATTCTGGAGTTCTGTGATTTTTAAGTAGTTTTTGTTTCTGTACAACTGTGAACAATTCATCACTCCTACTGCAACTGACATCCTTTGAAACATGGGCTCTACATATTTAAGCTGAAACCACAGAAAAGCACTTCTAGAAGGCCAAAATTCAGGTGAGCTGCTGTTGACTGCCAGGGTGTCTTCTGACACAAGAGACTCTCCAAGGAGTCATCCATGAAGTTTCATAGGTGAGCATCATCTCTCCTCACATTGCCCTTCCAATCCCACTGCACAAGGTAATGGCAACCTCCTCAGAGCAAAGCTATTTACTCTCATTTAGCTTTGGTTACCAGGGATTTGCCCCTAATTCCTTTAATCATCCTTATAAGTCAGCTCCCCTCCTCCAACTATTTAACCATCCTTCTGTGAACCGATGGCCCATAAACCTTACACAGATCACTAACATTTGTGTCAATAAATGCACAGGCTGTTTCACTCCGTAGTATTAATGATTTGAGTATGTCCTGCAGCAAAAAGAAAATGTTGCAGATGACTGCTAGTCCAAAGATGAACATGCCGTTTCCTTCTATAGACCTACAGCACTACTTCCTACAGTCAAATAAATAGCATGCCACTCTTCCTGAGAAGTTCCTTACTTTGCGTGAAGCCAAGAACTCCATTCCCCTCGCCACCTGGAAGCTGTAACAGATGAGGTCCTCCATGGTCAAAGAGTTCTTGCAAAGGTCTTCAGGACCAGCTGCAAAGAATCAGACAACAGTCAAACATGCCCTTTGTCACTGATTTCACCTAGAACTGCTTGTTAGGAAGAAGTCCATCTTAACCTTATGCCACATTGAACTGGAAGAGCAAACCAAGCCCTTTTCTGGCTGTATAATTAACATTAACAACCTATTTTACACCCAACTAGTCTTGTGCAAAATAAATGTCAAGATGATGGGTTATACCCTCTGACCTCCTTGCTTTTTTACCAGAGTTCCCAGTGGAAAGATTTGCAAAATAATCCCAAAAGAAAAACAGCCAAAACTCAGCTCACAAGTTCCTAGGAGTAAAGCTTGCTGTGGTTTCAGTAGATGAAATTGGACCCAAAGAGAGGGTTTTCCTAGTCCTTACAGGGAAGCATATGCCATGGGGAGAAAGACTTGAATTTGGCAAAAAGTCCAGCTAATGTAGGGTAGCAGAATCCTAGCCTCATCCTCTAGTGACCTGGAGGAATAATGTACTCACATATCCAAATATACCTAGACATTTAGTTCCTGCTGAAATAAATGACTCTGTAACTTTGCTCAGCTCTGAATTTTAAGTAGAAATCTGCCAGGAACTACAACATGAGTGGCTAAACCACTAATTTTAAGGGCTGCTTCAAGTCTACATACTCTTTGCAACATCCCAGATAAGAATCAATGTTTACACCAGAGAGTACTAAAAGCAGCCAAAATGGTGCGGAAATGTGTAAAGTGCATACCTGACATTACCTGTTAGATCACACTGAGACTGCAAGATCATCCTCCCTGTTCACATACCAATGTTTTTCTTTGCATTAAATGATTTTGAGTAATAGTTGACGTACAGGCAGTAGAGCTACAGTCTTTCTCCTGACTAGTCTGATCCCTCCCCTAGATGAAATTAGAAGCCTCTGAGATGATGACAATAAGCACTTTGTGCTGCCTCTGCCAAAGGAGGACATGGCAAATGCATCAGTGAAATCACTGAGGAGGGAGGATTTGAATGAGTGGATAATTCAGTTTTCCTGTTTCTGACAGACCACCTGTGCCCACGGAAGGCAAAAGCAACCTCTCTGCTAATAAGAAGTGAAGCAGATAGCGTTTCAAAGTATTTAGCTTCTGCATAAACACTGAGGATATTCAGTTAGCATCTTGGTGCATCCTTCTCTGCACTGCCTTCAGAGTTTGTGCTCTGCAATTTTCCCTGAAGGCACCGGGACATTAAATAGACATGTTGCCAAAATGCAGTGCCCTAAAAATGCACCCTTTTCAGACAGGACATTTTCTGGGATTGGGCTGAGGGGTTTGGAATGCTGAACTAGATAATCCATAGCTCAGGAATTTGGGTCATAGAGATAATACCTTGCATACAGCTTTGAGGGAGCTTCAGAAATCACACAGTCCCCAATGTCACTCATCAGCCCCACCAATGACTTGTTCCAACAGCAGAAGAAGACATATCCTACCATCCTCCTCTTCCACGTCACTTAGGGACCGCTCCTCCACAAAGCCAGAGCTAGCTGAGCTCTGGCTGCTTGTGATGCTGTCCAACCGTCGCTTCAGGTCTTCAGACACATCACCAACGTAGCTCTCTTTCCCCTGCCGAAATCTGGCACATTTGGTCTAGAAATATGAGGGGAGGGTGAGAAAAATCAGAAGCTGAAAGCATGCCAGAAGCTTGGTCTCTGCCACAGTCACCATTGAAGGCGAGTAGGACAATCCAGTGCTGGCGTCATCGGCTGCTCTGCTCCAAGCCAGCTCTGGATGGGTCACCCGGCTGGTGAAGTGACATTCCCAGCAAAACCCAACCTGTGGCCATGTGGGTTCACCAGGTCAAGCGCCCCTCTGCCACTCCACAGCACAACTTTTGCGTGCTTCCACATCCTCCCAGACAAACCCCAGCAACATCTCCACATGCCAGGGAATAAATGCACACTGAGGACCTGACCTCCTCAGTCTCGTGAACCATTCATGGATGGATGCTGCTGAACCTCCTCTCATACACTCCAGCCTCTCCGTACTGCTACAGCTTTACCTCCCACTGCTGCAGAGGCCCTTCTACTAAACCTGTACCTTGGCCAAAACCCTAGCAGCCATCAAAATTTGATTTATTTCCTTCTTCCCCTAAGCCACTAAATGCCTCTAGGGAGGAATCCAACCCCACAGGCTTCCTTCACCACATATCCATTTTCTCCTGCTTTGGTTTGGTGATTTTTTTTTTCTTTTCCCGGGCAGGGCTGGTTTTTAGCATTGCCAATTCCCATTTCCATTCTTATGTAAGCAAGGGTCAGCACCCTTGAAATCCTGTCTCTTCCTTCAAGGCCTCTCAGATATTTGTTTATCTTTTTACCTCACATGAAGATGCAGCAAGTTGCCTTTGCCAATGTAAAATAGTAAACAATGTCTCCAAGGATCAAGAAAAATAACCCCCAGGAGAACTGACAAGCAGCAGGAAGAAGCTCTGATCTAAACACAGCAGCTGCAGGAAGACTCAGGCCTACCAGGGTGTCAGAGCACAGCCCAGGGACCTTCCTCTTGGCTGTGCATGGAAAAGGGTAGGCACTGAATGTGATGCTCAGTGTTCGGCACATGCAGCCATGTTCTTCATCCGGCAATCTCACCCTTGGAGGGGATGGATCCTTTCAACCCTCTCCAGAAATCAGACCCCTCTGAGAGATGCCCAGAAATGAGTTTGAAAATGCCAGTCTCCATCTTCCCTCATCTTTCAAATCAGGATGCAAAGAGGGGGTGCTGTGATGGAGCTCCCTTTTGCAAAGGACTTGGAAGGTGAAAAGTGGAATGCAACCTCATGAGATACATCAATTATACAAAACCATTAACAGCAAAAGAAACGTATAGTCTGGTTCAGCAATGAGACAAGGGGACAGTGGAAAGGATAATCACGTGATAGCAGATACCTATGCATATCTGATGGATATAGACACTAAACAGGGAGTGCAGTTATTTAAGGTGGTCTGGAGCTTAACTAAGAAAGGAAAAAATTCAGGCTGATAATCAGAAAAAACTTCCTGAAAGATACAGCCAAGTGTAAAATAATCTGCCAAGGGAAATAGTGGAAGCTCAGTTCCCTTGCACATTTCAAGCTAACAATAACAAAACAACTACACTGCAGGGGCCAGGGGAAAGACAAGATGACCTCTGATGTCTTTGCCATCTCTCATTCCCATGAGAAGTACGAAGACATTCAGCGTCCCTAAGGATTGCCACTTCAGTCTGCACTAGAAAAAGAAACACTGTGCATGGAAAAACCCCATCCAAACAAACGTTTTACTGTTAACCTTGACTCCTTACCTTGTATGGAACAAATTCACTTCTCTTGCTCCGCAGGTAAGCTGACAGATTTCCAAACTTGCAGTATTCCACAATCACCATGAGTGGGCCTGTACAATATGTAAAGCAATTCCTTAGAAACACCATTTATATCCCACCTTATCTCACAGCATAATTTGTGGCTAGAGACACATACATTTCAAAAATCACTCTGCTACCCAGAGATTTGTAAAAATACCAGTAAAAATAAAAAAAAAAATCTAATCAAAGCAGGGAAATCATTAATTTTTCAGCTCTATAAGGCAGGAAAACTAAACACATACTTTTGAAAATCACAAGCTTAATTTCATATATGAAAGAACTAAAAATTTAAAACAGGAATCTTGGTTTCAGACATAGATGCCTTAATGTACAGTCTAAATGTGGTATTTCAGGCTCAGAATTACTTGATATAAGCATATGCTACAATGATAAATTTCCATCCTAGGTTGCACATACTGGCCATCTCTATTTTATTATGGAATAAACAAGGAAATAAATATTTATGGATATGTTTCCCTCAACAACTTCTGTTATGGAAATTTTCAAATTAAATTTTGATCCCACAATAAGCCAACAAGTCAGCTTCCCTGAAAAATTATTACTTAGTTACTGTACCCTGAATTTCTGCCAAATTAGTATGTAGTGCTGGATTTGCTAAACAAAACATCTGCCCCTGATTATAAAGTAAAATAGGTTCATCCACCCAGAGCTGGACTCCAAAATGCAATCTCCCCTCCTACACACACAAAGACACCAACAGTCCATCCAAAGACAGAGAGGGGAAGCCACAACTTGAATTTACAGTGTAGCTGGTAACAAGAGTAAGAACAACTTGTTAAGTCTGCTATTAGACTCAGCTCCACAGTCTGTTACATGTGGGGTGTCTGTTGCAAAGGTGGATCTGAAGTACAGAAAAGCAAAGAGATAGAACAACTAAGGGATAGAGCTGCATGTACAACGCAGGGTTTCCGAGCCCACATTCCACCTCTGGACCTGCTCACCTTTATCAGGTTTGGGGGTTTTTTAAGGACTACTTCCAAACCTTAATTTTGAACCTCATTTTCTATGTAGCAGAAGTGGCAAAAATAGGGGTTTCATTAGCACCTTCTCACCCACTGAGAAGTTACTCACCTCCTGGCTTTGTGCAGGCTCCAAGTAAATTGACAACGTTGAGATGATGGCCAATATGAATGAGTATCTTCAATTCTGACATAAGTGCTCTGTGCTCACTATGGGTTGCCCCTTCTGCAGAGGTAAAACACACCAGATCAGAAACACTTTGCCCAACTCCTCATTGTCTCCTCTTATGTATCCAGCCATTCTAGTGAGAAGCCTTGTTGGCTGGTAGCCTGGGTCAGCTATGCTGCAGGACACTGATGAAAGCTAGGCACATGCCTGACAGGGTTAGGTTTGCTCTGCTTTTAAATGTTTCCCAAAGCTTGCCAAGGGCAGTACATGAGAACAGGGACACAAACAATCCAGGTAAGCAAACATCTTTTTTCCTACAGACCTTCTGAGCAGTTTGTACTCTGCTGTTTGACCCTCACAGAAGCATTGCCCCATAGTCGTTGCTGGGGTCCATGCTAAGGGTGCAATGGGATCACAGACTGGAGAGACAGAGCCAGGGCCAAACATGCCTGATGCTGCAGCCTCACCAAAAGCCTGGAGACATGGCTGTTGTCCTCATCATCCAGATACAGAAGGGGAAGAGGAAAGACTGGAAGCAGTAAGAAGAGAGGGATAGAGGAGGCAGCTCTCTGCTGGTTGCCTGAGGACTGGGAAGATGGAGGGACAGGGCTTTCCAATTTTTATTGACAGTACTGCATGTTCACCCCATTGCAATGAGTCTGCAACAGCTCTTGCCTGCACTTGTGACTGCTCACACTGTACCATCAGAAATCTCTAGTCTTTCTCACCCTTCTTCCAGTACAGCACAGGGTGGAATACAGCCCCCAGGTGCTGGCAGGCCCATTTTGCTGTCTCCGTTATGCCTTCTTTAGGAATAATGTGTCTAAGAGCTGCACATTTCAACATTTCTGTAGCAAATGCAAGGCAGTATAAATGATTTAAAGCTAGGAGAAAGCTATTATAAATTACAACTCATTTTGGAGCGTGCCTAAGCCATTGTCTTGAGACTTGCAGAAAGCTCCCTACCAAGATGCATAAGGCAAACATGGACACAAAATTGATTGCAGGAGCAACTTTATCTTCTGAACACGAAAAGAACTATAAAGCAACGGCTAGGAAACCACAGTCACAGTGCTCCAGTTATTGATGAGGGAAAGACATGTACTTCACCTAATCATTGCTTCATGATAACAACTATTAAGCTAAACTCGTATAATAACCACCGGTACAAACATTTTGATTTTTTTTCTATCTACTGGTTATAGTGTGGACAGTTACCCCTATGTTGTGTATTCAAGGTGAAGTTTTAGTCATTATTTTTACCTTTAAGCATTTTGACAGCCACTGTTTTGCAGGTAGCAGTTTTGTCAATCCCAAATGCATCTGCTTCTATGACCTGGCCAAAAGCTCCACGCCCAAGAGGTTTACCTTGAAGTGAGAAAACAAACATATTTGCTTGGCACAGCGGGCAAAAGATGCAGAACAAAAAGCAGCTCCAACCTGAGTTCATGTGTCAGAAATTAACAGAGGAGTTAAAATGTAGAAATGAAGACACACCTAGCTTTAGCCGGTCCCTGGGAAACTCCCACTTGCTGGCATCGTACGGGAGCCGTTCGCAGTGCTCATCTATAGGGACTTCGTCGGGATCCATGATGATTGACAAGTAGCCAGTCTTCATGTCCCCTCCGTTGGCCTGGAAAATGGTATTAGCTGCAGTTGCACAGATTTTTTTGCTGGCAATGGACAGTCAGAGTGGCATTTTATCAGTTTGTAGTGTTTCACTAGCTCCCAGAAATGCCAGGCTACCATTTCCCTACACCACGTCATCGTGAGTGTGATCATTGTTAATCACTTGCACTTTTCTTTATTTTTTTTTTCTTTTTTAATAAACAAAACCAGATGAAACATTTTTTTCTCCTGTGAGGGCATGTTCAATTAAAAACAAATTTCTATGCCCCAGGTCCCAGGCAAGAATGTTATGGCATGGAGTGAAAAAATGTGTCTGTTGATTTTAGAACAATAGAAAGAAGCAACACAAAAGGCCTCAAGTCAGCTCTCATTTGTCATGCAAGACCAGTGCTGATAGGACAGTATGAGAATTTTTTCATTACCCGCTTAACGGTCCGGAGGATGATTACAAGAAGCAACCAGAAGAACATGGCAATCACTGCAGTGCCAACGAGGATAATGAGCTCCAGATTTGTTTTCTCTTCAGCGCCTGGGAAGAAATAAATGAATATTTGAGTGATAGTTGGAAGCATATTTGTTTTGTTCATTCATTAAAGTAAAGAACGGAGGTCCTTGTTCTGAAGGTTCGTTTTAAAAGTGCAGCATGGAGCAAGGAAACGAAAGCAAAACAAAACAAAAAGTTTGGGGGGTTATGTTGGAATATTATCATTTCATGCTGTTTTACACATCACCCAATTTCTCAGCATCAACTTCGTTCCAAGGACAATGTCTGGACCCTTGGCAGATATAAAAAAGTAAAATCTCACATTTTGAAAGGAAATATTTATTTTAAAATACCCAAAATGAATTACTCTTTCTCCAGAAAGTAAAAAGCACCCTCATTATATAGTAAATAAAGTGCTGTGAGAATGACCCAGAGAACAATCTCTCCCTTGTCTCTTGACATGATTCAGCTGGGGCATGAAAAAATGTGGTTCTACAAGAACACATGATAATAAGGTCTTATTTACAATGTCTCTTTTCCAGTAAAACAGTTGCCAACAGCCACCACTTGAGTATCTATTAGTGCACAGAGGCAGCTCTCCTCTTCAGTTCCTGTTTGCCACATCACGCTCCGGTATTTCATCCTTTGCACCATACAGATTTTTCTACACAGTAGCACACTCCATTGCATGACCCCAATGAGCTGTATTATAGATGTCTTGGAGTGAAACAATATGTCCTACATGGATTTCCAACTTTTACAGATGTGTCTCAGCCATATTTACCACATCAGCTGAAATCTACATTGATGTCAGCTACAGATATTTTCCATCACATGTAAACATTTTGCCCAACATCTTAATATCCCAAAGGGACCTACAAGCATAACAGGATACTGCTTTAATTACCTTAACAGAATAGATCAATCACCCTGACTTATATGACAGAGGTTTGTGAAGGGTTCAGTGACTAAATTATGCAAATGTATTAATATCAAGGGCAAGGAGCTTTTAGTTTGAGGCTTCTCATTGCAACATGGTGGAAAGTCCATCATGGTTCCAGCTACTCAAGACTGCAGACTAACCTCTTGCTAAGAATTATTGTTTATCATTGCACAGTGCATTGCGGTGTGCCACAATAGGACTGGAACAAGTAAGAGTTGAGTCTCACAAATGCTGCTTTCAGAACTTGGTGGACTAAGGCTGGAGTCCCCTAACTCAAAACCACTACCCGTTTCTATTACTCAAGTGGGACAACAACCCCAACAGACTACATGAAGTCTTCACTATGTATTTCTTAGATGCTCTGAGAGCAGCGGCATTGTTTAAAAAGGTACAACAAACTAGTTTAAAAAACATAGTGTGATAATTATGTTACCAAGACAACAGAGATGCCCCAGTATATATGCAGGTTTAAGTAGGCCCTGTGGTATAGGTTTGCACGTAATACAGATTGACAGAGTCTTCTTTGCAACCACAAGTAAGACAGATTCAACTTTTTTTGAAAACAACTAAATAACACGGTGAAGAAAAAAGCATCAACCTCAACAGCTGGGTTTATGACAGCTATGACAGCACCCAATTTGAGCTTCATAGGAATGGTCAGGATGCTTCACAAATTTAATGGTTTATTTTCCGACCTCCCATCAGGATAACCAGTACATTTTCCTTTCAGTGATTCTAAAGATTTCATGCACAATCTGAAAAGAAGCTAACACTAACCTTCCACTGAGAAAAAAGCCATTGTTTTACTGCATCCAAGGACGTTGCATGCAAGGCAGGTGTATAGACCTCCATCTTCTTTTCTCACTCGACGTATGGTTAGTGTTTTGTTTCCATCTTTCAAAACAATACCTGGAAAAAAATCATGATTCTTAGTTCTGCTATTTTTATGTCCCTTTTTGTTAAAAATTCAAAATTAAATTTTTCATGGTGAAAATCAGCAGTGAGTCCCGGGAAACCAAGCTTTTAAATGATAATAGCAAAGGAGCAATCCTCACCTGAATCTTCCACAAGGCTCTCATTATTTTTAAACCACATGATATTTGGAGGAGGAATGCCATTCACTGTGCATGACACTTCTATAGTTTCACCGATGTTTGTTGTTTGATTTTCCAGATTTCCTACAAGAGTGGGTGCCATGGGTTCTGTTGGTTTACAAATATGGTAAAGTTACAGATCATTAAAGAAAACATCCAGATCATAGTTAGACTTCCATATGACATTAAAAAATTATAATAACCAAGAAAATTTCAACAGTATTGATATATCCTCCTCTAGCTGATTTAATTTGCAACTGTTCAGACTGATGAGGGAAGAGGCAGTAATTGAGAAGTTGTTTCCCTCACATTTCTATTTCCAGGCTTATTACAAGAGGTCTGATACTGCTGGTCCATTAAATATCCATTCAGGATAGGCCACGAACATGTATAAGTATTTTCCTGAATCTGCCTAATCAACCTCGACATCTAGGTCCCAAAGCAAAGTCATCACTATTTGTGTGAAAAGCTGATTGATTATCAGCTCGCATTGCTTGTGCCAGTATCACTTCATGCAAGTTTTAAATTACAGACACTACTTCAGACTCTCAAGTCAGTGACATAAAGCAGTAGTGCTAATGCTATGAATATACACATGCATACAGAACTACAGACAAAAATTTGTTTTGAAAAGTAAATTTAGAAGTTCTTGAGCTAAACACATGCCATTATTTGCACAGAAGTCAAACTCATCTCCTTGCACAGCATAGTGGCTCCATTAGTGTTTCCTCACTGGTACTGATGAAACAGTCCCTGCTGGCTAGGCAAGCCCCAGAAGCACATGTTACAACAACAGTCTAAATCGATCTAGCAAACTGAGTGCACCATAAAGCAAACACACGCAAAGCCCAAAGATGCCAAAACCTGCAGTTATTTTCATACACAACCACTCATTTTGGTTCACAGCAAGAGATCTGTACCTTGAACAGTGAGGTGCTTCACCAGGCAGTGCTGTGTTTTAGCCTTTTTGTCCTGGGCAATGCAAACATAGTCCCCTCCATCCTGGAGGGAGATGTTACGAAGGATGAGCTCTAAGGTGACGTTTTCACCATTGGTATTTGAAACTGTCTCATTCAACTTCTGGAGAGCATTGAGGTTCTTGCAAACAGGCATGGGCAGCCCTCCAAAGGGAGTCTGCGAAACATGAGCACTGAGTTTGTACCATGATAACTTCTCAAAGGTGAATTTATCTGCTGTGCATTGCAAGGACATGTTATCCTTCTCTGTCAGTTGATTCCGAGGCTGGAGATTAATTTCAAGACCCCCTGCAAGTTAAAAAAGTAAAAGAAATTCCTATTTGGTTGTGCATTTTGTGGCTAACATTAATTTGAAAAAGACATTTTGGAAATACAGCCTTTTTGTCATGCTATCTACTGGTAAATAAAGAAAAGAAACACTGAAATATAACCAGTCAGTCAGTCAGCTAATCAATTATCTAAGGAGCACAATTTCATTAAAAGCAATACATTTCAAAAGGATCAAAGGAAGGCCTGTGTAATGAATACAGTGACTCTTCCCACAGAAATTTACAGCAACCTAAGATGACCTTATAGTTTATTTTTAGGTTTGTATTAAAATAAAATTTTGGCATGTGAATATTGGGACTGATTTTTAGCACAGCAGCTCTTTGCCACTGGTTTTGGAAATTTTAGTATTAGCTCTTACAGTATGTCTTCACTCACTTTGTGACACTACCATAATTTCTCTGGAGTCCTTTTAAGTGACTGCAAAAGCCTAACAGTAATTACTCTTGGGAAAACAGTGCCCATCTTGCACATGGCCAGCACTCCACGGATGCCAGCAGAACTAATCACTTGGCTGAAATTAGGTGGCGTCTTTAAAGGTTGCCCAAAGAAAATCTTAGGTAAACCTAAAATCCTAAAGAATTTTATAAAGGATTTCATAAGGGACAGAAATCAGACAACAGTGTTGAAGTGCCTTTCATTAGTCAAACAGATGAAGTAACATTGATTTAACATGGCTGTCCTCAACAGGATTCACTTACTGGTCACATGGAAGGAGATGACTCTCTCACTTGACCCGGCCCTGTTTGTAGCCATACATCTGTATAACGCAGATACATTGGCTGCTTGAATCACGAGGGTGCTCACGGTCTACAAAAGAACAATCAAGCAATTTCATTCCACATCAGTGCTCAAGTATGGCTGATAAATTGAACAGCTCAGCAAAGGGCTCTCCAGGTATCTGCACAACCAAAAATCCCTCCTAAGCAAAAATCCAAGGTATGGAAGGGGCACAATCCCCTCTTGAAGTTTACATCTTTGTTATGAAGCTATAACAATCAGGCAAAAGAAAAAAGCATCATACGGTATATGTGTTAACAAATGCTGCACCCACAACTTCTTCTGCTCTTCAGTCTCTCCAGCTTCTCTCTCTGAGAGTTAATTAACAAGATTAACTCACCTAACTTCAGACCACTAAAAGGTAAGCACTGAAATCTAGGTAAATTATCTTCTTCATTGAAGACTCACTTCAGGTCAGTGTCCAAAGGACCTGAAAGAGTGGGTCTCTGCCTCTTGGCTTCAGTAGGAGCTTGCAGGACTAGCTGAGAGTAGATCCCCAAATCCAACGATAAATGAAAAAAAGTCCTATCTCTAGTGATATATTTCCAGACACATGGACTGCTGAGTAGGGTTAATCATCCACAACCAACCAAAAAGAAAATTTGCTCACCTTTGTTTTCCCAGCAATAGTAATAACTTGGTGCTTAATTTCAACTTGATTTGCACCCTTTCTCTCGGAGATCAGTTTCCATTTCTTGCATGCATACGGATTGGCTCCTGAGCGAACTTTTCTGTAATATAAGTAGACACGTGTATTAGATGAGACAAATATTTGCCCTTCAAGAGAGTGACTTTGTGTGCTCCTTCTAATATGTAGTTTTTTATAAGTCAGATCCATCACTGGCCACAGTCAGCATCTGGGAGGGAAGGACATGTTTTTGGAAATATTTCTATTAAATTGCACCCTATAACCTTCTGAGAACCTCAGGCTTTGTAAAGTAAGGAACTCCCAAGCCTAAAGGTGAATCTTCTAATTAATCTGCCTGTGTCAGCTAAATCATGATGCTTGGAGGAAAAGCAGCTATTCTGGGAACAAAACTTCATTCATAAATGGATGATTCAAGTTGATTTAGTTCAAAGGAAGACAGAGAGACATAGAAATCACTGAATCCCCTAAAAGAATTTCTTGAGGACAGTAGCCATTGTGCAGGAAGCAACAAGGCACCAGAGGAAGAAACTAGTGGAATCATTTTAAAAACAACAACAGGAAAGAAGAATGCTTTTTTTTTTTCCTCTGGCTTTTTTTTTAAAGGAAATCTGGGCTTATGGCAGGCCCAGATAAGGCAAGCTTCGTGAATCTCAGTCAGGCACTCTCTCTATCAATCCCCAACATCAATCAGTGCACTTCCTCTGAGATACACTTTCACACAGATAAAGAGCACCATCATGCACAGCACTTGAGTGTAAGAAAAAAAAACAACAGAAGGACCCATAATTAGCATAAACAGCAAATTTCCTCTGTTTGGGATGGAGTTTTGGGCCTGCAGCCCATGGGGAGATCTGAGGGGAGGGCACACAAACAGCTGCATTTGAAATGCCATGCAACTTGAGATGCCCTTCACGAGAGCACGACAGCAACATTGCAGGCACTGCCAGATCCTCGCTGTGGGTGGCCCTTGCCTCTGCCAACAACTACGACATTGGCAGAGCCTGCCTGCAACAATCTGCAAATTAAGTACAATCTTTTCTTCATTGGCCATTGGGTTTGTCCTCAGTAATGAGCCTGAATGAGGGACGCACCCAAAAAAAAACCCAGCCCAACCCAAACATCCCTCAAGACCTACATAAGCTGCAGAAGATAGCAAGGACTTAGCACTCACTGAGGGCTGAAAGTGCACTCCTCCTCCAGCTGCCAGTGCCAGAGGATGGCGGTGGGTGGCGGCACAGCGTAGACAGTGCAGGTGAGTGCCTGCATCGAGCCATACTTGTAGGAGTCAACAGGGGCCATCAGCGCGTTCTCACCGATCTGGGGGGGGACTGGAGGAGAGAGCAGCAGGTTACACCTCCGGCTCCCCAGTGTGTATACATAGGACCCAGGGTGAATAATTCATGCCATGCCTCACATCCCAGTGCAACACAGAGCACCTCCAAGGGCATGCTGGGAAGCAGTGAACCTGCCCAACACTTTAAGCATCAGGATGTCAACATGCAACTTAGGATCTCCTACAAAATCTCCCGCCATGGTTAAAAATGCGGCCTCTGGACACCCAGCACCATGCCCAACCATTAAATGCATATTATTCCCCAGGACTGATCCCACTGCATGTAGCCTCCCTGCCCATTTCAAGACCTGCTGTCTTCAAAGCATAGCTTGCTTCCTGGGGAGCAGAAAGGAGGAGGTAGAGCAGGAGAAAGAGGTTGTACAGGGCAAGACAGAAGAGGAGGGATAGCCTGTGTGAGGCAGGAAGGATGGGTGAGGCGGGACAGGGCCAGGATGGAGCTGGGTGGAGGAGTACTCCATCAGCACAACCAACGAGAAGGGCAGGAAAAGAGCAAGACACAGAGGCAAAGAAAAATATACAGAAAAAAACCAAGCCAAAACACAAAGTAGCATCACAACACCAACACCAGGAGCCTGCAGCCCCTCAACTGGCACATCCTATAGCCAGGAGAGACGGGCCACCTCTGCCCTCACAGAGCTGAGGTTCAAGTGCTGTTCTTTGGCACTTAACTCTTCATAACAGTGGGATGAATCTAAGCCTAAGGATGGTAACATACCCCATTCACACATAAAAGAGAGGCACCTCTTCGGTATGTTACTTGCCATTCACTAGCAGGGTAAACGTATGTCTTTTCTGTATCCTGTTAATAGGGTTTGTAAGGACAATGGTGTAATTCCCAACATCTCTTTCAGTTGCTTCAGAGATCACTAGTGTGTATCCAAGTTTAACTGTATGATTTGCATTGATGGCTTTTCCATTTTTATACCTGAAAAAAAATGCAGAGTGTTTTTAATATTTAAAGATTAACTAGGAATAGCTCCATTTTTCTAACATGTTATATCCCAGTTCTTACCATTTAGCCTCTGGTGAAGGATATCCTTTAAACTTGACAGGAATTTTGACTGTATCACCTACCCTTGTCTCGACCACATTCTCCATTCTCTCCAGATGAATAAAAGGACTTTCTGAAGAAAGAAGAAAAAAAAAAAGAATTAAACTAAATGGTCTTTCCACATGGACAAAAGCATAAGTGCTCTCCATTAGGGTTAACACAACAGGAGATGACAAATAGAAGCTAGTGACAGGATGCCACTGGTAAAGCACAGTTGGCTCCAAACTGGGCTCAGAAGAGAGATGCCACTATGAAAATCTAGTCCTTTCCTTCACACAGCAGAACACACCGGTTCCTGCACTGAGAAACTTTGGAAAATAGAGACAAGACTCAACTCTCAGGATGGTGTGCCAACTGTCAGACCTAGTGTCAGACTTGTATATACATATACAGACATATCATAAAACTCTCTCAATATACTCATTCTAGGAAATTATTCAAAACTACAGTGTGATAAAGTTAGATTGTTTCAGCCTCTTTTCAAGTATGCATTTGAACCACTGTAGTCACAGAGTACTTCAAAATTATTTACATTACTTATTTTAAGGTCCCTTCCAATTTAGAATATACTGTGAATATCTGTAAACTTGCATTCAGACTAAGACAATGATTAGCCTTTTGACTGCATTAGCCTTTTGACTAAAATTTAGAATGGTACAGACTTAGTATCTGGTACGCTCAATGTAGCATATTATCTCATTTTGACTCTTGAAGAGAAACAGAAAAAACCCAGGAGAAAATTCAGTATATCTTGGATCACTGTGGCCATAATAAGTCTGAAAGTTTTTTGGTTGTTTTGTTTTTTGTCTTTTTTTTAAACATGCCACTAATATTCTAGCCCCTGAAATGAGACCTCAGGAAAACCAGACTCCTTCAAAATATAAACCCTGTTGTCTGACTTGGTGATTAAAAGTGAGCCATTCTCATGCTGGCAACTTTTTTCTAGATGTAAGCCAGTGGGGTTGCTGGAGCTTGTGCCCAATAGGGGCTTGAGAAAAGGTTGTAAGATATGGCCTCATGCTTATCTCTGCACTTAGCCAAAGTTGTTTGCTTTGCATCATTTCCGTATGACCAGAACTCCATATGATTAATCTATTCATAACGTAAAAGCTGAAAGTTTTATTTTCCTAGCTTCATTTATGCCGACCCAGACTCACCTTGCAGAGCCACCAATATCTAGCTTAAGTTCACCAAGAGCAAGAAGAGGAACCCACACAAATTCAGCTTTACAGGACCTTAAGAAGGTCATCACTGAAGAGGATCAGAATCTTACACCAGTTTATTTTGCTGCCCACTTTCCAATGAGATTCTACAGCTTTCAGTAACATACAGCATCCTTTAAAATCTTATTATTAGCTAAGCTTTTAGTATAAAAATAATGCCATAGTAGTTGCAAGAGAAAATACTGTAGCTGCCATTGGGTTCACTTCTTTCATTTGATTCATCACTGAAATGCCTTCTGCATCCCAGTAATTAATCCCAAATCTGAAACAACCAACAAAACTGAAGTGGAAGATATCATACCATGGATAATGAAGTAACTGCTGTTTTTCATGTTCATACGACCACTGGATGCTGCGCAAGTATATCTACCTTTGTCACTTAAGGACACACTGTCAATGGTAAGGGTGCTCACAAATTTCTTTATTTCTCCTGCAGTGGTTTTTACATCCCTAATAGTAGCCTGTTTTTCCTGCAATAGACAAAAGACAGAGGTGTTTGGAAATGTCACTGTTATTCCTTCTGTCGCCTTTTGCACACTTGTATACACCAGCAATTTCTTTCTGTATTATCATCTTCAATATTTTAAAGGGGAAGTGACATTATACCCAAATCAAATTTCATTGTGATGTGGGCACCTGTAAGTTATTATGACTTTACCTTGATGGCAGGGTAGTCCCATTTAAAATCGATTCCTACATTCAGTTCCGTCCTTACAGTGCAATTGAGAACAAGTTTTTCTCCCACTGCCAACTCTACTTGGGAGTGAGGGTTCATTGTCAGGTCATAAATTCGGTATCCTAGAAGCAGAAAAAGGCACACACAAAACGTGTGGGTAAGAAGAGGTTTCTTTATGGCACTCACCAACAAATTTCTCAGGTGAATTCATCAAAACTCCCACTGAAACCCCAGCTACAAAGAAACCCCTCAATATCCCAGCGCAGCACGATGATGGGTGTACAAAGAAGCCTGAAGAGAGGGAATGTGCCCACTTTGAGAATTTCCCAGCTGAGAGCCATGTCAGACAGTAACACAGCAGAATGCATAGTCTTGATCAGAGCCCTCCCAGTGACGGGATCAGGCAGCTGACTGTGACACATATAGTTCCTCTGCTTTGGACACCTTCTTATGCTTGTGAGACCTAAAACTAAAGGAGATATATATACCCCTCCCCAGCAGTAAGCAGGAACTTCATAGAAAACAACAGTTGGGCATTAGCAAAATTATCTGAAGTTTACTTTGTGCAATAAAATATTTAAAATATTTCAAAACAGAATACTCTGAATGCAGAAATTCTACACATATTCTGAATTTTTCCAAGTCAGAGTAGATACTTGTGAAGTTGGTGGAGAAGCACCATATAGAGTAAAGAGTGGAAGGCTGCTATGCCTTCCCGACAAGCCAGGTGAGACTGCCTTGGCGCCATTTGGACACTTGAAATGGTCGCTGTGTCCTCAGCTAAAAGAAATAGCTGCTGAGTTTCAGCACAGGCTTCAGCTTCCACAGAATCATCATGTTATTTCTAGTTTTGATGAGCAACTGGCAAAATATATCTGGAGAGCACAAAGCCCTGTGAGAGCTGGGACACAGGTCTTTAAGGAGACAGGAAAAGCCTAGCCTTGAGTGTGACTTTCAGATCCCTACTTCCTTTGGTAACCTTTCAGAGCAATTTCTTTCCATTTGCTGCTGATGGATGCTTGTCTCCAGTTCCTTTCAGCTATGACTTGTATCCTGGATAAGTGATTTTAGGAAAAAGGCTTGCATTGTCAGAAAAAAAACCCTAAACCATTAAAATCCCTGGCATTTATGTAAAACACTAAAAATAGAAGCACTTATCCCAATGATCAACCAGAAAGAACACAATACATTGCATTTAAAAGAAAAGTAATATATATATCAACATCCATTTTGCATTAGCTGCATTGTCAGTGTCGGATAACCTAGTGTCCAACCAAACGTAATTGGTTCAGTATGCTGTAGCAAGCAAAAGAACATTGGTTATAGAGAAATAAAAAACTTCGACTTACCTACAACTGCAACTATGTATATCACAGACTGGTAGCTTTCATCATCTATTTTAGCTTCACAGAACACCATGCCCGCATAGTTGATTAAATGACTGGGTATAGTGAAGCCCTTTTTATTATTCCATGAAATGGATTTACCATCAGGAACAAATATCTTTTCTGGATATTTCTGTTTGAGATATTGATAAAATACATAGTCAGATTTCAAAAATCAAACAACCCTGAATTTTCACCTCCAACATTTTCCATAACCGCAGGGTCCCCCCTTTAAAATCCTAGCTCAGGCCATCAGTACACACTTTGAGAGCACAGGACCAGAGATGAGTACAGTTACAGTACTCACCTTGTAATCACAGGCTGTAAAATTCTCAAGGATGGAAAGAAGTTTTTAAGAAAGGTATTTATACTTCACACAATGTATTTATGCTACAGTGATTTCAACTAACTCTTGAAAAAATAGCAAGCTTTTTCCTTACCGCATGTAGAGATACATTGAGATTTGATACAGTTCCAAGGCACGGCACTACCACAGTTTTATTCTTAGTGATGTATACGATGCCAAGCTGATCACTGACTGAAGTCACAAATGGCGATCTGTAATCTAGAAGAATATTCAATTGATAAATAGATGTATTCATCACATGATTATGGAGAAAACTTTTCCAGTTTTGTTCTTTTCCTGTGTATTTTTTTTTCTCAAACCAGTTTTATTATTTTCTATGTGGAAATAATGAAACTAAATAGGGGGTACATGTTTTGATAGACACCCCACCCCCTAGATTTAGAACATCATTATTCTCAAAACGGTTATCAGCAGCAGTGCACACTTTGGAGAATGGCTTCCTGCCACCACAGTCCTTTTGTCGACATAAAACTGATTTACCCTAGCATGACTTTCCTTGCGTAAGTATAACAAGACTGACAGCCCGAGTCTGAAAACTGAGCTCTTACAGCCTAAATCGATTTTACCACCACAGTCAGAAAATGTATAGATGTTTATGTTTTGGGGTTTGGAGGTTTGCGTTTTTTTAATGGTATCGATACAAATTGTGAATGGGATCAGATCTGCCATTTTTAACAAATGTACAATCTCTGTAATCCTCTCGTATATGAAACTCAGGTTCAGGTCAGTAATAGGTCTTCATTCATGAGGACCGGCTTAGAGCTCAGTGGCAATATGTATGCTAAATTCTGGGTGGAGGAGAATAGCAGACCATGTACTGCATATGGCAGGTCAGTTCAAAATTACAGGTACGAAGGCTTTTGTGTTGATGGCAACCAGTATACTGGCATTTAATTACTCAACATGAAAACATGAAAAAGTTTCACAAGATCAAAAATTCTAGGATTAATAAATTTTAGCACCAAAACTGTTTTGAGACCCTTCATTTCCCTTTTTTCTCTTGAGGCTAGGGCAAGAGACCCCCGAGAGTTGTGTAAGCACTTACCTTGAACATAAACATAAATGGTTGTAGCTGCCTGATTGTCCATGTAAAAGCACCTGTAGTCCCCTGTGTCATTTCCAATGACTTTGAAAATAGTAAGTCTCTTGCAGTAGGGGCCATCACTGCAGTCTGTCACAGAGATACGCTTCTCAGCACTGCTCTGGTTGCTTGGCCAGGACCACTTCAGTGGTCTCTGACCGCTGGAAAAGTAAATGTTAGAGGAGAATACGTATGTGATAAGCACTGGTACTGATGCCCAGGTGGCGAACCCCAGCCCCACTAGTCTCTCTGGCTATGGAGAGGAACAAGCTTTATCCCATCGCACAGAGCGACAAGCCATGTAGGATAAATTCCCATACTCCACCTATTGTTAATAGCTATAAGGAAGCTTCTTGAGATTTACATTCTGATGAATCTAAGTGACAAAGCACCCAAAAGAGAGCATCAAGAGTATGGCTCACCAGCGGGCTCCAGAAAGACCCAGCTGACACTTCCTCCTCCCAGCCACCCTGAACTCCCCAGCTCTCTCTTGCTGCAAGCCTCTCAGATAATTTCTAAAACCTGTCAGGGAAAAGCGAGGCAGGGAACACAAAGGGAGTGGGGAGAAACAGGAGTAGTGACAGGGAAGAGACCACATCACCTGTGATTCTGTACAAAAACTCACTACATATATTACCAATCACGACAACCATGCTGAACAGATTTGCCCTTACCTGCAAGTAATATTTAGTGTGTCATTTGCCGTTATGGTGAGGACATCTTTTTGGATGCTAAGAGTTGGCTGATCCAGAGAAATAAATAAACCTGCAAAAACACATATAAAACCCCTTAAACAAACCAAATAAGCAGAGTAAATGCTACTCAATCACAAAAGTATTATATACAAGAATATACAGTATGTTTTAAGTGGACAATTTTCACATCAGCTATTTAGCAGTGAAGGGTAAATAATGACTTTTCACACATCCCAAAAAGTTCAAAAACTCTGTCATAACAGGAAGCAAAGGCAGATGGTCAGGAGCTAGCTGCAGAGCACTACAATTCAGCCAGCCAGGGTGGAGTTCCTGTTTTCTTATGTTGCCAACTTCAAGGTCTAACAAGAGGATGTGGGACATTGAAATGAAGTGAACCTTCATTTGATGATCTCACTTCCCTGGAGATTACCAACTTTTCTTATAATAAATTGAATATACCTAAGTTCTTTGAGACTGCTAATCAGAGAATTATGTGAAGAAACTAATTTAAAGTTTGTCACAAATTCGAGCCCCCATGACCTTCTAAGGTCCTCTCTTTCCTCCTAAGCAGTTAGGCAAAAATCTATTACTACCAGACTATTGGTACAAGGACTTGCATCGCACCCACCCAGAGTCACTGGCGCTTGTGAGACCTGTGATCTGGGGGGCAGTTTTTGCACTGAGGCACCAGCCCAGCTTGCACAACACTTGGGAGTACCACAAGGCGAGATTTTCAGTCCGCCCTGGCTGCTCCCATCACCTTCACGAATCCCGTCTCACCGGGGCAAGCCGGCAGTCCCAACCGGGACAGCTCGACCGGCTACAACGAGCAACGAGAAAAAGTGGCCAGAGCGGGACCTTCCCCGTTTCGTTTTGCCAGTATTTCCCCATACTTTAATCACTTGCATTCCGAGCAGGTTCTTCGCTGATGACGGACGGGTTTCCCGCGCTTGGCTCCGGGACATTTTGCTCTCGGAAACGACAGCTGATGCCGGAGCCAAGGGAGCAGGACACTGTGCCACGGCAGGCAGCCCCCTCCGACGGGCCAGACAGGAGAGATCGAGAGGATGGCAGAGGAGAGGCCAGGACGGGAGCGGTCAGCAAGCCCGCAGCCACGGGCAGCCCGTCCCACCGAGGGCTCGCACTGCCTCATCCGCTCACCCAGCCCTGACAACCCCACGGGAAACCCGCACCCTCGCCGGTCTCGGCACCCGCTCATCCCCGCGTCCCCTCTCCGCGGGGTCCCGTGTGGCTGCCGCACTCGGGCGGCTCTCCCACACAGCAGACCCGGGGCACGCCGGGCTCCCCGAGCGCTTACCGGGAGCCAGGCACAGCAGGACCGCCAGCAGCCGCGCCGCACCGAGCTCCATCCCGCGGCCGCCGCGGCTGCGGGGCGCCAAGCGAGGCGAACCCTCTGCCCGACGGCAGCCGCGCCGAGCTGCGCCGAGCCGAGCCCAGCCAAGCCAAGTCGGGTCGAGTCGAGTAGAGCCGAGCCGAGCCAACCCGAGCCGATCAGAGTCAAGCCGAGCCGAGCAGAGCTGCTCCGCACGCCCCGCACGGCTCGGGAGGTTGCGGGACCCCGGGCACCAGCACCGCCCCTCTTGTGCCGCGGCGGGGCGTGGGGCAGAGTCCCCGCCCACCCCGCCGCGGCCCCGCACCCTCGGCCCGGCCCCTGGTCCCCGCGGCGCATCCCGTCGGGGATGCTCTGGGTTGCAGGGGCTGCGGGAGCTCTCCCTTCTCCCTGCTCAGCGGCAGAAGGGCCTCAGCACTGAGATTCAGCGTCGCCCGGTGCTTCATCGCGCGTTTTTGAAGTTTTTGAAGTTTCTTAAAATCCACTCAACAGAAAAGTTCCCAAATGTCAGCCCTATAGGGCGCTGAGAGTGAGACACCGACATCTTCCTGCGGGCAGCGACTTCATCCCACCGTTCTGACGGTGTCAGAACTGGGTCTGCAACGTGGGAGTCCCCTAATCACGTAGCGTGTCCCCACCACGCTAACTGGCCACATCTCCACTGACGGGATCCAACAAATGCCCGTGAGAATCACCCTTCCCACTCACCAGCAGCCACATTCCGCTCTCTGTGGGATGCTCCCCATGGCAATAACCATTCCCCTCTCACACCAAATGTTGGGGTTTTTTTACAAAAATGACACACACTCCCCAACGGGAACTGTTATTCAAATTATACTTGTTATTAATTTACAATGACTGTTAAAGTTATTAATGCATTATCCCCACACACAACTGTAAAGCCTCTGGGGGAGATAACTACATCTGCAAAGAGAGATACATAGATAAACAGGTAGATAGAAACACACAGCTGTGTACATAACTATGCATGCATATACATATATGTATATATGTTACCTTTTCCTCTTTCCCTGCAAATCTGCATAAGAGCTGGTCCACAAATGACTAAGTTAATGAAGCAGTGATTTTATTTTGCATGCAATGCAATTCCAGCTGTTTTACTGTACTAGGGGATAAGTGTAATTTCTTTTGAAATTACACCCCTGTTGCTTACAGAAAGATACAGAGAGTGGGAGAAGCCAAATTTTTCCCAGAGATCCAATAAAATACATGAAAAGTCAAAGAAGACCC
Source organism: Grallaria varia (assembly GCA_013396735.1). Lineage (NCBI taxonomy): Eukaryota > Metazoa > Chordata > Aves > Passeriformes > Formicariidae > Grallaria > Grallaria varia. The sequence continues at coordinate 666,821 of VWZG01009028.1, forward strand.
ATGTGACTCAAGAGGAAGCAAGCCGGCACCGTGCAAATAAAAAACGCACTTGATATTCTTATGAGCTCTTAAACCAGAATATTGGCAGCCCTCTTTAATATCCCCACCTTCATTGTACTACAGGTCAGGTCATTTGTATTTCTAAGTGATTTTGGGCACTGTGGAAGTGAATTCAACAACTGACCCTTGCTGAGACAAGGCTGCACATAGGATTTCTGTGTTAGTGACAAATACCTGGTGAGAACCAAGGGTGCCTGCTGCTAAAAAAGCCAGTTTTGTTAACTATTTGTGGTGATACTGATTTTGTTGGGTTTGACTACAAAGGGAAAAAAAGGAAAAAAAACAGTAGGCAATGGATGACCAGAAACAGCCATTGGCCTCAAATGCAGTTGAGCTAGTCAACAAAGAAAATTAAATTATGGGGGTAAGTTGAAAACTATTTACATGAAATTAAGGAACTATAGAACACAGTAAAATCACTGGTAGCTCACTTCAGTGTTGTCTGCATTCCTATGTGATCTTTCAAAATACAACTGTAGAAAATATGCCACTACATTGGTTTTAACAAGTGACTTCTGAAATTTAGTCAGATGATGTGCAACTAAAACTTACTGCAATACCACTTGGGTTCCGTTTTCATGCACAGTCATTGCTATTGAGTGTTTTGAAGGGGGTGGCTGATTTCATCGTTGAAAATTGTTTTGGTGCCTGAGCTTTATGGGAACAAATACCCACTGTTTGCTTTAAGCATATCTAAGCCAAGATAGATGAATGCTAGTCATCCCCAGGCCCTTTGGTATTTGCCATGCCCCCTGCCTCAGTGTCCTGAGGAAGGGAAGGAGGGGAGCTACCCCTCAAACACACAAACCTCCTGGCTGGTCAGTGACACATTGAACTGAGCAGCCTGCAGGAAGGAGCTTGCACATTGTGATTGTTGGACATCCACAAGGAACAGCACATTTCAAAAGCACAAAGTGTTTTTAACTGCCTCAGTGATCCCAGTGAGATTCCAGTACTTACACTGTTTCCTAAATGGGACACAATCCTTCAGTACTTTGCCTGGCTGTCAGTATAATCTTGTTAACTAGAATAATGGTGCAGGAATTGCTGCTTCACTGTATGAATTATCATCCTTGTAGTACCAGGGACATTTTTACATCCCTGCAGTACCAAGGACATGACCAATAGGAAAAAGAATTTCTTTACACTCCAGAGACTCAAATGAGGCCCTGACCCTGTAAACATTTAAGCACAAGAATGATTATTCTGGAGAGTCATTCAGGAGATGCAGGCCTTTCATCTGATTCAGATTACTTATATGCATGGTGTTGGTGAGACTAATCTCTTAAGATCAAGTGAAAACTAGAGCCAAGTATCACTGAAAATGGTAGGTGCCTGGGGAAGTTAGGGTGTACAATGTCATATGTGCTTTGCTAAGCTGACTTTTCTATTTTGAACTTTGATGAGTCTCTCTTAAGTGGATTGTCACTGGAAGATGCTGTGGGAAACCTCTGAGAGAAAAATCAACCTGAGCACAGAAGACAGTCACCTAAAATCCAAGTGAAAGAGTCATGTAAATATACTGCTCTGTGATAGCTATGGGACACAGATGTCTTGTTACAAAACCAAAACCCCAGTGACTCAAAGGATGACAGCTTTCTTAACCAGCCTTTTGGGCTGTGATCTCTGCCCAGCCTTTGTGTTATCCTTCAGTCTGGTAGAATATCTAGCATAGCCCATCTTGCACCAGAGGCTATCAGTGCTGAACCGTGGGGAGCTAGTGAAAGAAGCAAAATATATTAATGTAATTTAATGAGTACAGGGTGGGATTTCTTCCCTCCGCAGAGACAGTTTCAATCTAGAAAACTTCCGGGAATATGAAAACAGCATGCAATGGCTTCTAAAGCTACCCTCTGTCTCAGCATTCTCACCTGTCTTGAATAACAGAAAGACCTGTCAGGACTTTAAAAATCTGGTTTACTTCAAAAAAGTGCCCCTTCCTTGACCAGACAATACTAGTGAAAAAACAAGGGGACTTGAAGGAGCCCCATGAAAGTTCAGCCCTCCAGCCACACAGAGCAGATCTCAGCCCAGCATCAGACTGGACATGCAGACTTGCCGGAGAGCTGGTAGCTGACAGGCAGAATGCAATCAGAACCTATGCATCACTCTATGTTTTGTCAGATTGACTCCCTGTTCATGCAGCATCTCTTAGAGCCCCTCAGAGAGCAAATTCCATCCTGAAATCAGTGTGTTTCCAGGCCCTGGGCTTATCTTTCTCTTTCCTTGCAGCCTCTTTCTGCTGCAGCCTGCACCCCAGGGAAGCTCTGTGTCCGGGAAGGGTCCCTGGGCATGGCCCCTGCAATGGGAGGGGGCACAAAGCCTCACCTTGGCCAAACAGAGCCAATGGGCTTTTGTTTGTGCATCTGCTCCTCTGGTCGCTGAAAGCTCATTAAAAATAAGACACAAAGAAGCAGCAGAGGAACCGGACAAGCCCTCTCCCCTTTCCTCCCCGAGCTGTCACGACTCCCCCTGGAGCACTCTGCCTCTGTCATGGCCTCCCAGGCAGGCCAGCTGAGGAGTCTAGCTAGAGGTCAGCACAACTGTGGCCATAGCTGCTTAATTATTCAGATTAATTATTCAAATTATTCAAACCCGGGGAGAAATAAGGGCTGGCCCTGGAAACACTGATTATGTGCTTTCTTGCTCACGTAGCTCAATAAGTTTGTAAGTTGCCAGCATCCCATGCAGAATACATCTGGAATGCGCCAGCCAGCAGCAGTACTTGCTTCTGGTCACACCTCTGTGTCACAGCTGAGGCTGCAAGGACCTCAACATACAAGCCAAGGGTGGGTGCTCCTCTCAGCTGTGTCTGCATTGCAGACTGCACCACTGCAGCAGCCTGCACCCTTGGCCTTGGCGTGGCTTTCATCAGGAGCACATCACCAGCAGAGTGATAAACCTTGCTGAGGCAGACATGGAAGCACAGTCAAGATGCCGCTTCAAGAAAACAAGAAGGCATTTGTTTAACCTTGAATGCCATCACTTCTCATGTAAATGACATGCAAAATCAGAAATACATTAAGCCTAACACATACTTCATTTGTAGACCCCAGAAAATACTTTGGTTTTTAAGTGTCATTACAAGGGACAAACTCTAACCTTCCAGCTAGAAATGAAATAATAACTGCCTCAGGTGAGAAAAGGCATGGAAGTAGGACGAAGAAAGCATAAATCTACTAATTTTCAGACAGAGTTGCCTAAAGGTAGAGATTTTAATGACTCTATTTCAAGAGTATGCCAAAAATGTTGAGACCTTTGCTGGAATCCTGGAGCATGTGCCTTGTATTTGGCTATGTCCATCTATAAACAGGAGGTGTGAATTCGACATGTGTGGACATCCCCAAAGCAGCTTTATTCTAGCTTGTCTGGATGCTTATGGTAGCAAAACTGGAGGAGCAGGTTCATTGCTGTGAAGCTCCAGAGTAGTCTAATGTGCCTTGGATATGTCTCTCAACTCGGGGGCATGTAACTATGGTTGGAGGCATGTGGAATTCAAAGGACACACCTTTGAAAAATTCAATTTCTTTCCCTGTTTATTTGCTTGTCCCTATCATGTCCTAAAACTGTATAACTGCTCATGCCAGGACAACAGGGTCCTATACACCCTCCATTCAAGGAGTTGTTCCTTCTTTTCCCTACCAAGCTGGTTTTCCCCACCAAATCCTTTATGGGGCAAGGACTTTGGGAAGAAGAGACAAATGCCTTTGGTTGTTTATGTGTCTGAAGTATCTGGAAATTTCTCTGCCACTTGCAGCAGGAAACAGCTCTGAAGCATCACTTTCTGAGCAGGAAGCAGAGGGTAATTCAATGTCTGGGCCCCTGGTCAGTTAGGTTAATGGATGGGCAACTGGTGACAGGGACAAGCTACAGATTCTTACCAGAACTAAGTGACATGCAATAACTTTTTTCCTCTGGGTTTTGTTTCGGTTTTGTTGTTTGGTTTGGTTTAGTTGTTGTTGTTTGTGGGTGTTTTTTCCCTCCTTTTTTATTTTATGGGGCTTAAAGTTGAAAGTCTGTGAAAAAATCTCAAAGCTTAGGCTGGCAAAACTGCTGGAGAAGGATACACTCCTTTTTTTTCTATTCATTGGTACAGCATGCTTTCACTACATTCCCTCCTGCAAAGCAATTTGCAACTCAAAAGAGTACCCTCACTTCCATGCTACCGGAATGGAAAACAGCATCCTTAGACACTTTGTCCACGTGGATGTGTTTTTATTCGAATTCCCTTACTATTCACTGAAGCTGAACAAGGCAGCAAGCATCACACTGTTCACAAAGAGGGTCCTGGAGGAAAGACCTGGGCTCTGGACCTTATGCCTACAAATACTGAAGGATTTTGTTCGATGTGGAACAGCACCATTAGGAAACCTGAAACGGCCACCTGCTGTGGCATAGTATCTAAGGTTTTCTACTGACCTGAAGCCAGGCCTCCCACAGCTGAATTTTCTTGGTGGTGGAAGTCTAACTGCTTTGGAAACAGTCTGCCAAACATATATGTTACTGGTTTGTTATGAAATAAAGAAAAACTATTAATGTATCTGACAGGGAGCCAGCCTATTCTTACAACATATTCTTTGTAATTTCCCGTTTGTATCTCCCATATCACATAANGAATGTATCTCACAGGGAGCCAGCCTGTTCTTACTACATATTCTTACAAGTCATCATTGCTCTAGGAGTCAAAGCAATGCACCACAGATCTCAGGGTGTTTGTATCTCCCATATCACATAAGGAAAAATCTCCATCTGAAGGGTTTTGGATTGTTTGTCACATGTTTCTGCCATGGAGGTGCCTCAGTGTCTGCTAAGGATTTTATCACATTGAAGCCTTTCACTGGTGAGCACTGTAATGAGATGTCTCTCCTACATCTTACCACTTCTTAAATGAAATATATGTGAACCTAATATCTTAAAGATATTTAACCACTGTCACACTTGCTTGAAACTGGCAGAAGAGTTAAAAAATCATGAGTCAAGTAGATAGAAAAAATAAACAGACAGACATAAAACATGATTAGGTAAGTCCTCTTTCCCTAGGGAACCAGCCTTAAAATTTACAGGTCACACCAACTGGAGCACTTCATGGGACAGGATTAGAAGTCAAAACTGGAAGCAACTCAAAGGAGAACAAATGGCTGTCAGAAACTGTGAACGCCCAGCCACAAGGAAAAGCTGAAAGATTTGAACTGTCCAATCTGGAAGAAGAAGAGACGAGATAGACAGGTGTGATTACAGCCTTCCAGTGGGGTAAGGCTGGAGGTCTATCAGATCTTTGTCCGGGATGAAATTTAATTCTGGTTTACAGTAGAAGCAGGTATTAGAGAGTCTTCTCAGGTTTATTCAAGTCCCATGTATTCATAATTGATAGAAACACAGTTTGTGGTTTCCTGTTCTTTAATAGAACAGCCCAAAAATTAAGCACTTCTTTATTGGGTCAAGTATAACATTTCATCCAATGACAACATTTCAATATTTTTTTTTCAGCTAGGAGGACTAATATGATCAGTCTGAGCTAATACTTCTTCTACAACTTTTTTGGAAAGTATCTTGAAGTGACTGGATTTGTTTTCATTTTTTGTGTATTCAGCAACAAAACTGAAAAACTCCCCACCCCACCTCCCGACCTCCAAATCATTATTCACAGCTCCCTAGTTCCAGCTTGAAACTCTTGGGAGAGACTGCAGGGCACAAGCTGATGGGGACTTCTGATATGTGTCAGTAGTTGCCAAAGTATAAGCAGCGTTTTATAATGATGGTTCAAAACTATACCAAACAACTTTCCCAAATCAGTGTCGGTGATACGCAGCATGTGACTTCTTTCTTTCTCAGCTAACTCTTGCCAGTCCATTTAAACAACATTTGGGGAAATTTCCAAAGTGATTCCTCCCAGGTAATCCATTTCCTTTGCCAATTTTTTCACAGCCAGGATAACTGAATGGTACCTGAATTGTCTTATGGGACACAATGTAGGTACAAAAGAACATAAAGAACTTTGAGATCCACAAAAGGCACAGCAAGGGCTCCCACAGACACAGGAGGATCTCTCTAAAGACTTTTTGGGGTACTAACATACCTGACTCTCACAGGCCTCTGAAGAACTAGTTTTATCTTAGCAGTGAGCGAGCCTTGTTTTAAGTACAATACGGTCAAAATGTATTTGCACAGAAGATATCTTAAGTGTGATTAAACCCTTTAAAGTTGTAATACAGAAGTTGATTTTTAACACTCGTTTCCCAAAAGCCTTTTTCTTACAAAGTGCAAAAGTTCATCACAACTAACTGTGTATTTGCATGTTAATATTTTTCATTGTTTTACTTCATACCCATTTTTATGAGATATTTATGAGATACAATTTTTATGAAGAAAAGAACTATCCCTGAGGGCAAGTTCAGCTGCTGTTCAGACTTCCCTTTCAGGACACAAATTAATCGGGTTTGAAAGGGAACAGGGAGAATGTCACAGCTTCTTTGCTATCAATTTCCTCTCTTTACAGGGGTACAAGCCACCTTTCAACAGGCTGGGGAAGCAGACTACCTCAATTTTCACATCAGATTCTTCACTCTAACCCAAAACTCTGATTTCTATACATTCTGCCTTTGTGAACAAGTTGACTAATTGATTACACCTTTTCTTAATCACTTGACTGTTTTCTCACATCTCACACCCAAGAAGAAATATCATAGTAAATATTGTACCACCTTCTCATTGTTTTCTGATGTGGCTGTAGCTAAATCAATCCTCTGAACATTTAATAGCTGATATGTGGCAATGTGGGAACCAGAAGTAAAGCATCAACAGGAAAGAAAAGGAAGTGACCAGGCACTGACTGTATTCTTCGCTGAGTTTGTCTCACCAAAGGTTGTCACCAGTCAAAGGTCAAAAAATACATTCCACATTGTTTTCTGGAGGGAGATGCCTGAACAAGCCATGCACAAAATTCATAGAATAATCATTAAGGCCAGAAGGAAATATTAGGACATATAGTCTGACCTTTGAAAACCACAGGCAGCAAAGGGAGCCCACTGGGACATGATGCTCCATTAGGGAAGTGCAAATTCTACTAGAAGAGAAGAGAAATATTTACAAGCAGCTTGAGCCTCGCTGAAGTTAGAGCCAGACAGTTAACGGCAGATGAAGGGCTCAGAGCCTGCATGTTATCCAGGAGGATTTTAGGATCATATAGTAATAGCAACCTTAGCACTGTGTTGAGATTATTCTAAAAAAACAAACAGTAACTGTACACTCATATATATGGGGGCTATAATATATACATTTATATATATACACATATATATCTGTACTTTGTGAGTCAGGAATATTTCTGGAATTCTACTAGTATAGCATTTATTAACTCCACAGTAAACAGAACTCACCACCGGCTGTCACAAGAGAGGAGTCCCACAGAGGAGATACAAGGACACCCCGAAACAATCCCTCAGCCTTGGCCATATTGACTACCATCAATGGTCCACTCTGGCCTCCAGTCAGGAGATATGGAGACACACTATCCATAATGCTGCTGATTCTTTTGAGAACACATGCAGAATCAGTCTCCAGGAGAAAAGACAATGCAGAAAGAACCGTGCCTCGCCAATACTGCTTATGGAGACTTCCTGCTGTGCCTTTTGCAACTGGACTTGCCTATCTCGCATCGGCCTCTTTAGCCATCAGCGCGCTTGCAGCAAGCGCGGGTAGAGCCCTTCCCAAATCTTCGTTCGCAAAGCCCAGCCATGATGATGAAACATAGCTGATAAGCATTTTGAAATTTTTTAATTTCACTGAATTGATGATCCAGCGCTTTTAAGTAACGCGATACCCTTGCCATCTTTTCAGTTGAGGGAGTAACCAAGGTGGACCCTTCCTTGTAACACTCCTGCTCAGACTCTGAGGGAGGGGATTAAGGCTAACAATACCAAAGAAACTCTGAGCACAGACCCTTGGGAGGGGCTGGAGGTTTTCCTAGACAGTCATTCAGCAGCTGAGGGAGCAGTTGGGGAATGAGTCCAGCTCAGTTCCTTTCCGTCGCTGGGATCACATTTTCCAGGCGAACCCTGGGTATAGAACACCACAGACCAGGAAAACTGATACACAGGAGACCACGTGGTGGAGCACTGTCAGGCTGTCCTCTGGGGCACTGCTTTCTCTGCAGAGGTTATAATTCAGTGCTAGCATTTCCAGCAAAGACTAGCAGTGAAATGCTGGGCAACAGAGAAGGGGTGAGATGGGAATTCTGAGCCCAAGAATGTCACAATGCAAGCTACGCTTGTGCAGAAGTAGAGAGGAATACCAAATCTCCAGGCTTAACTTGTCAGGAAGAACTTCCTGAATTCACAACTATTACCATTAAAAGTAAGTGGTGCAAGCAACCATTTAGGCGAAAAGAGTGAAAACCTTATAGGATTGTCATGGGCCCTAGATCATTTGGTTTTGGACTTGTGTCCATAAAATGCCACAGGATGTGAGTCAGCAGGACTTCTCCATAAGCTTGAAATTAGACCCTTTATTGCAGGAAATACTGTGCCAGCACTGAGGTGTTGGCACTATGCACCACACACCTCCTTATTCTTTGACATCTGCAGACTGTCGTGTGCCAAGAAAAAGGTAACTGAGCAGTTCAAGGAAGGAAGACATTGAGATCAGGGTCACTGATATCTGCCAAAAAGACTTACTTTATTTCAGTCTTACAAATATAGGAATATTTTATTTGTAAAGGGTGAGAATCTAAGAATAAAATTGCAATTTCTAAATTCTTAACAATCACAATAACTTTTTTTTAACCCAGAAAATGTAGCAACTAGAGTCAGCAAAGAACAAATCTGTCTAATATCCACAGATGTAAAAACAGTCACTGTGTAGAATAAGCCTCTGTCTCTCTGTCTTCTCAATGCTTTCCCACTAATTAATTTATAAAGTCATTTACTTTATTCACCATGAATTTGCTATCCTCTTATCATCATTTCAGTCACTAGATTTTTTTTCCATGTAAACCTGTGAAAATATTTTGATTGAACTGGTATAAAAATATTTCAGGCAAATCCAAGGTATGGATGTCAAAACATGCTAGGAGAATAACACACCTATTGGTATATAATAACATTATCTGGTTATTAAAGGAAGCAAGATGGGAAATATATGATTTCTACAGAGTTGGGGGAGGGGGGGTGAAAGCAGGTCCTGATTAAAAGCTGGTAAAGGACTTTGAATTCTGCTTCCCTTCTTTAATCCATTTGACCTATGAAGCATGGCTCCAGCTGGCCAGGAGAGCACAGATAAATAGGGAGCTTTACCACACTCCCCTGGTGCAGTCAGCGAAAGTCACTTTCTGTAGCCTCCAGCCTTTCCCTTGGATATGGATGTCATCAGGAAAACTAAGCCTGGGCTCCCTACTTTCTCTTCCGCCCCTTTAGCTCCACATGTTTCCTGACCCTTGGCTCTTCTGCTGAGAGGGCTTGCCACCTGCACACCAACTCTGCTAGCACAACCATATCCTGTACCTTCCCTGTGTCCAGGGTTCATTATTTTCACCGGCCCATATGATAGCTGTGTGATAGGAATGTATTTGGGTTCAAACTACCCTTGTGAATGGAAAACAAATCGGTGTTTCCACTGCAGTGTGCAGCAGGAATAGCTGAGCAGTAAAAAAGGAGCCAAAGAACACGTAGCATCAAGCTTGTTGCCTCTTTGGGTAGGATGATGAATGCTTCATGGGGATGGGGACCTTTGCAAAATGGGCCAGGTGGAATGGGGAACTCCTAAACAAACCTCAAGGCTCTGAGAAATCCTACTTCTCCCAGTTGAAACTCTTCTCTAGGTAGCACTGTGAGCGGTCTAATATGTGGTGACTTGCAGTTTCTTCCATGCCCAATTCAAACTGGGAAACAAATTAAATAGCTCAAACTGTTGGGAGAGATTTCTACAGTCACAGAGCTTTAGCCTGTTGACCTAAGGAAACAAACTGTGCCATCACATTGTCCATCTGTAAGTCCCACTCTCTTTATGAGCTTTTGAATTCCTTGGCCAATTTTTTTTAAAGTTAGGGGAGGGCAAGAAATATCACAGTTAATTCCATTTGTGGAAACAGGCACCTAGACAGAGAAGAGAGGCTTAGTTCACTATTCCTTTAGGCAACAGGTAGTGTTTTTTACAGCAACCAGACAGCTAATGGGCATACATGTCAGCCTGCCAGTCAGCCTGTTCCTAACTCCTCATTGCTCACAGCACAGGTAAAGCTGTGGGCATGGAAATAGGCCTGAGAGATGGGGTCACACTGCAGTGACTGCTGATAGGACGTAAGTCCATGGGAAAAAAGGCTCTGCTAGTTCAGCTGCTCGAAAGCCTGAGGTGTTAATGCATTACGATGTTCATATGTACTTCAGGTGCCAAATGCCAAAGCACTTTGGAATAATTTATTGTACATCATAGACAAATGAAAGGCTAGTACCTTCCAAAAAGAAACCACAGGTCTTCTAAATAAAGTCTGGTTCTGACCTCCTGTGCACTGATGCAGATTGGAAAACTGCATGAATATCCTTCACTGGTTAATGTGTCTCTAAAATGTCTCTTAAAACTATCTCCCCCTGAGAGTGCCAAAAGACACAGAAAAAAATCCCCAACATTTCTGATAGCCTTTTTCTGCTTTAAAATCCTTTTGACAGTAACCCAAATTCAGTAATCCTTAATTTCTCTGAAGTCAATAATGACTTTGGCTCAGTGTGATGAATGAAGAAATGCAAAGTGTTCTTCATCTGAAATATGATCTTCTGGTTACAGCGTATAGATCCTCACACAGACACTTCCACCAACTAGTAAAAAGAATTTCACCCTTGAGTGGATGTCAGCTCTATTTTCTTAAAAAAAACAGTCAGTAGTTCATATGAAAAGGAACTTACACAAAGAAGGACACTGACTTGCATCTATCCGGAAGTGTTTGCACAGACTATGGAAATCTGCTGGTTTTATAAAAAGAGCCACAACTGCAAAAGTTGTGTACACAGGGCAGGAACACATCTTTGGAATTCAGCTACAATTGGTTTGAATATATGGTAAGGGTATTTCCACTGGGAAAGTTAATCGATATTTCTCCAGTATGAACAGGTTAGATTTTATTCTTAATGGTTGGATTTCATCAAATATCTACCTGAAGTCATTACTTTTATAAATCATAGTAGAGAAAAATATAATCCTGTACTGTAAGCACAGTAGGAAGAGAGACATAATTTTCTTCTAAGTGAACATCAACACCCAATGACAGACAGTGAAGTTCTGATACAGGGTAAAACTTGTGTCAAATTTTGGAGGTGATATTTGGGGACAGCCTTAACCTGGAAGAGAGAGATTTAGTTTGGGAGATAACACAGTACAACAGCAAATCAGGCTGCTCCACTCTTTACTCATCCCACTGAAGGGTTTGTAGATTGTGCTCTTCCAGGGCTAAATGAAACTGCCCCTATCTTTAGCTCAGAGATCAGCTTTAGTAATAGCCATATAGTACTTGGGAACCGCAGCCTTTATGCCTTGGGGGACTTGTAATGGACCTCACGAGGAAGATCTTTCATTTGATGTCAGAATCCAGGAAAGCTCTGCAAAATGAACTTTTATGAAGGCTGGAAATATCTGGGTCTGGTGAGTTTAGAGGTAGAAAAATGTTCTAGTTGTGAGACAGGAGGCTATATTGAAGAGTTAGGCAACCTTCTGAACAAACAAGTAAGAAAAGTATCTCATGAGCTCTCTCCTAGTTGATATAGGTCTGATAGGGACAGAAATTTTTCCTTTAATGAAACACTCCTCAGAATGGCAATTGTCAATCCAAAGGTCACTGTCTCTAAATATGCAGTTTTTTCACAGGTTTTCTTAGAACCTGATGGTCATAATTCAGTGTTAGCAACTACAGTTTTGAGTTACTATTAAGCAAAAAGAGCATAAAACTCAAGCCACCCGTTTCTTGGGTATGTGAGTTGATGACTCTGTTGTATAATAAATGGGCTACCATGGTGGATTTTCCACTAGTCCTATTTCCACAGCCCAGTGAATCCCTCATAGGAACAGAGGCCACTTTGCATAGTTTCTGAGTCACAGTGAAGGAGAGGGACACAGAGATGCTGAAACCAGCATCACTCTGGCTGGTAGCACAACAAGCAGACAGAGTTTCCAGGACCAACAGGGACCTCCAGACCAGCTCAGATGGTAGATTGAAGTGGTTGATCAATGGAAGTTCTTTTAAATCTTTGGATGGAGAATCCACGTAAATCCTGTTTGAGGTAAGTCCCTTTTGTGCCTCTGGTCCTTTGAAGCACAGAGGATTTAAAGAGCATTGGTGTATTTATTTTACAACACATTCAGCGTGTATACTTCTGAATGATAAGATGGTTTATCTGTAGCTTGCTTAATCTTTTCCTGTCATTCATGGAGATTAAGCACCATTTTCATTGTAAACATTCCCTCTGCTCCTCTCATGATTCCCTAAGGATGCACTAGTTCAGATACCCCTTCAAATGATGAACAGGCAAGGACTAATAAATATTTCACACATAAAAGGAATCTTGTAGGAAAAGAGTCTAATAGCTCTGTTCGTTATTGGGGTTATTTCCATTTGATTTTCACTTCTTGAATCTTCTCTTAAATCTCAGAGCTGAACATGGATTCCCACTGAAAGTGGCAAGCACACCCAGACCTAGATAAAACAAAATGATGGAAAATAAACTGTCAGGAAGCAGAGCTCTTATTTTGTATGCCCATCCCACTTCCTATGGTGCATTTTAAAGTAGGGGCTGCTCTATATCCCAGCTCAGTGAAGGTTACTACACTGTTTTCCATTAACATCTAAAGCACACTCTGCTTTCAAGACCAAAGATTATGCAAGGGGGAAGTGAAAACATAATATACGGTGAAATTTCTGTACCTATCAACTCTGAGTAAAAGTAAATAAATTAAAATATAGGAGGGTTTATATAGTTTTTCCCTCAGCTGGTTTTTCAGTAAGAGTTTCCAGTCTATTCCATTTCTAGTCATTAGAAAACAATTAATTACTAAGGCATAATTAATGTAAGTTAAGGCATAATAATGCAAATTAAAGCATCTCAAGGCTCAAAAAGGGAAACTAGACTCATAGAAAATACCACGCTCTTCACAGATAATCCAGTCCAGCACGCTGCATGAGTGTACCTACTAAATTTCATGGACCAATTACACCCACTTGGGGCTCAGTTCTTTTAATGGTGAAACAAGATGAAATCTTGCCTTTCTTTTCAAGGGTTCTGATAAATTCCTTTCTAATGCTCAGTCTGGGCAGAAAGCATGCAAGCTTTGGTATTTTCTCGCAGATTTTCAAGTCATGGCTTTCCTTCATTTTGTCTACTGCCCAAGTACTTGCTGTCTGACAAGACAAAAACAAAACAAAATGAAGAAAATAAAACAAATAAAACAAAAAACAAAACAGCAGAGGAAGCGCTATGTGTCTAAACATCTAATTTGTTTTTAACAGGTTTCTTTCAGTAACTTTACTCAGTAGAAATAAGTCTACAGATACCCAAAATTTTATCCATAATCTCTTGTTTTAAATGAAATGTGAATGGTTAAAAAAATGGGAATTGTGGGTTTTCTTTGAAACAAGGTCTGATATATGGGCTGGAAAAACTCATGGTGATTTCTGTCACCCATCTCTCAGAAGCTGCTTCTTTTGCTGTAGGACATCTCATCAGCCTCTGTGGTAGTTTTTGAATCCATGTGGTTCATGATCCAGCAAAATAAAATATCTCAGAATAAGTGCCTATTTTATGAAAAGATTATAAACTGCAATGGTTCAGTAAGGGCAATATCCTTGGAGAAAGACGAAGACTGAAACGATAGGGACCTGGACGCCTAAATCTATCACATCTCCCCAGGTATGTATCCTAATGCTGAGGTCTTCCACAACATGGACTTAGCTAAAGAACTTCCAGTCATGTGATATTTAAATCCACACAAAGACATCTAAAGGAATATGATGATGGAACATCACTGAACACAGAATTGGCTTTGGAGCTCCCCCTTCCACGTTCTTATATGTTGCTGATAGCAAGTTATGCTTATCATTTGCTAATAAAAAGTGCTCAACAAACAGTCACTGCCAACATGGGCACAAGAACTCTGTGTTCACTCAGAGGTATGCTATTGATGGCACGGTTTGATTCTTCGTCTTCATTTTATGTATTGAGTGCCACTGTGCTCCCTGCCAGGGTAAATGTAACTGCACATGAGTATGAAGTTATGTCTTCTGGCAGCTGAACAAATTTTTGACCACAGCTGTAGCAACAGCCAAATCTGCTGGAAGGTCAGCTTTCAAAATCTTGTGCTTGAATCATTCACCAGGACATACATGTACTGACCCTAATGGAAAACTTAGATTTAGGACTTGTGTTTTCATCTCAACTCGTAGTATTCATCTCAACCAGACACAGGAACATTTACCTACATTACCCACAAACAGCAGGAGGTTGAGGCCCTGATGTTGTGCTTCAGATGTGGGGTGAGCTGAGATTGCTTCTGAGAAAGATGGTCCCAGCCTTTCCTCCAGCCTCAGCCATGCATCCTTGTGGCTTCCTTAGGGCCAGCATTAGTGCTACAGTCCTAGAGGAAACACAGATCCCTCCCACTCTCAACACTAGTATCCCTAGTCCTGGTTTTAGGGCTAATCTGAATACTGCTGTCCAGCTAATGCCTCAGATGTGGCCTCTGAAAATGAACCTGAATATTTCACCTTTTCCAGCATGATCCAGGCTGCACTGGAAGGGAGCAACCCCGTGCTAGACCCCAGACATAAGTTGTCACTTCCCTTTACAGTCATAATTATACAGTTACAATGAGTTAGTCCATGGAGCTCATCTGGCAGAAAACAGACCCACCTCCAAGAAACAGTTTTCGATCAGATCAGATCAGATCATCAGACCAACATAACCCATAATCATTTAATTACTAGAGAGTAGGGAATATATGATAAAAGCTGGGAAGCAGAGATTGATCTCTTGTTGGCAGTGAGCAGTTAGGTCCGATTTGGTAAATCATGTAATGGCACCGTAATGCTGCTGTCTCAGCTGAGTCTAGTGGATCATGTTCCCTGCAAGGCTTCCTATTTTCCAGAAAAATCATCTCCAGAACTGGCATTAGCAGCAGTGTCACTTGCTTTTGCAGACTGAGTCATATTCACGATTCCCTCTTTGTACTCTCCTGTTCCTTCCTGAGGGCAAGGAGTCTGGAGGACTGCTCTGCAAACAGCTTTCACCAACTTTGACTTCATACAAGTTTTGCTTTTCTTTCTTTTGCAATTTGTTGATTAAAAAAGCTCATACCTACTAAAAAGCGAAGTCTTGATCTGGTACAATGGCATTTTGAGACCGTCAAGCTTAGACTGCTTGTGAGCATCTCACTACAGCAACCTAGTTCATAGTGCTGTCAGGCTTTGAAACAGAGAGGAAACCTCTGTTTCCAGCAAGCTCTCAGCGTGCAGGGAAGGCAAGAGTAGATGTGGAAAGGGACAGCTCTGGGGCTTCTGGCCTGCTTGAGGGAAATGAAATAACATCAGCAAATTTATAAGAGCTGACTGAGGCCTTTTTCAAAGAAGCACAACAGCTGCAGGGCTGACTTTGAGGCTGTCATCCTGTGCTGTGCGGTGCACTTTGACCATGCCCTCACAAACACTATCTTCCACTTACAGGCAGGCTCAGCCACTTTGTTGGAGAAAATGTGGGGTAAAATGATACACCAGCACTGCAAAATATACAGCAGAGAGCAGCAAGCAGATCCACGGTAAGGGTAATAACCATGAGGATGTTCATAATTATTAAAAGCAGCAGCATCACAGTACAGGAAGAAGAGGTGGAAGAGGTCATAAAATTTAATAGGATCCCATGACAAAACCCTTTGTTTTTCAATAAGTGGCTTTTTTCCCTCAAGAAGGGAATTGAGTTTAGAGATTGCCTCTAATGAAGTCCAGTTACTAATGGTTCGTTTTAGCTCAGTCTTGCAAGGTCCTGCCCTTGCTGTTCCCAAAGATGTTTGAGCCTGTGTCCTCAGTTTTAAGCATATATGTGTCTCCCATGCCTTTCGTGAAAAAGGGAGAATGTTTTGAGGCTGGCATGCACTGTCTTGACATGCACTATGGGACTGGAGCTTGGACACTCAGCTGCAGTACCTCATGAGATCAAGCCTTGCATGATTTAAAGCTGTGACTCAACACGTTGTCCTTTAATACGGTCTCATAGGACTCAGGGAACTGACCCTAAGCTGTATGTCATTTGGAGCAAAAGCAACTTTTGCACTGGGAGCAGGAATATGTCTTAAGGAGTGAGTAATTTTGCTGCGTGCTGCAGTTTCCATTACAGTGCTTTATTTCAAGTGCTGTTTCATGCCTCAGGGAATATTTTCCCACTCTCCAGTGTTTATAATAATGAAAAGGCTGGTCTTGATTTGGAAAGAGCAATGTGTGCAGATAAGATAAAATTGCTGCCGAGGAAGTAAGAGCAGTCCTTTCTTTGCATTTGCCACTTGCTGAAGGCCAGCACTCTCATACCCAGCCTCCCTCTATCTCAGGAGCAAGCAGCAGAGCCCAGTGCTGTATATGCTGCTCCACCGGTTTCCCAGACATCAGGAAATGAACGTTTTGACAACTTAGCCAAAATAACAAAATAGCTAAAGTTAACAGGATAGCAGCTGTGAGGACTTATTTCTCACATGGGGCTTACCGACAACTGTTATTGCAAGCTGAGGTGGAATGATGGGACCCCAAGCTCTCCCTTAATTTTATGTATTTATTAAGAGAAATAGCTTTTGTAGCAGACGAAAGGCTCACACTTTTGAAGTTTGAGCTCTGAAGCCCTCTGATTCCTGGCTTACAGAGAAAAGACACAGGCAGCCTTTCTCTGTTGCACTAGAATTTTCTGTTGTCATCCAGGTGACCACGTTTGGAAAGGGAAGATTAAGTTCTGCTTCAGTGTTACATCAGTCCTAAGTCTAAAGGTCTTAGCAAGAGGTTTTGTATTTGCTGTTGGCTTAGCTTTCTTTTGAAAAGAGGACAAACAGGAAATGGGGATTTCTCCTGCATGAAGCCCTGCCCCTGATGAGTTGTTCCATCCCCCTGCGCCAGGCAGAAGCAGGGCAGTCCCCATTCTCCACCTCCCTGTGGCAGCGTGATGAACAATGAGTTCCCAAGGCTGCAGCTCAAAAGGCAGAGACCAGGAAGATCCTACATCCCTGTGAATCATGAAGACAAGACAGGAGTGCAAAGCCTTTTGTTGGAGAGCTGGGAAAGTTCCTGCACATCAGGGCTGTCTACACCAACATAGGACATCTGGTCTCCCAAACTCAGACAAAATGGGTCAACATGGTCTCTTACTACAGCAGCCATCATAGCAGGATTTGTGGCCATCTATCCTGCTGTAACGAGAAGCAGATCAATGAACACATGGCATCACCATGAGTGACTGCCATTCCCACATGAAACAGCTGGAGGACAATTCACTGGAACAATGAGTTTTGCCCAGGAGTAGACAGTTAAGTTGCTGGAAAATTGTGTGAATGTTTAACCTACAGCTCTGTAATAAGGAGCCACGGATAGCAGTTAGGGAGGACTCAGCATCTTGAGGCGGTGTGATGGATGAAGTAGGATGCAAAATGCTCCAGATTGCAGTCTGATGAGCAGGTCTGCAGGCACTGCCACAGGAGAGGGCTTCTAGCTGGATTCCACAGGCATCCTCATTCCCAGGTTGGGCACACCTAACCTGGGTATTTCTGTACTGGACTTCAGAGCACAGCAGGTTCCCATGTTATTTTATTGTATCAATCCATCAAATAGATGCCTTTCTGAGGTAATCAGTTTTAGAAAGGGGCAAGTTTTCACTTGTAATGGAGGAAGAGAAGTGTCATGGAATAGAACTGGAGCTAGTATAAACTGGTGTGATTTATTTAAAGTCACTGAAACCATCACCATTTATACCAACTGATTTGGCCTTCAAGGCATGAAAGAATTTACCCAGTGGGCAGCTCAATTAGAAGAGCTGACAAGTGGAAGCAGAAGCTGTTTATAGGATGGCTTTTCTTTATGAAATTCTCCAAACAATTTTCAAGCATGAGAAACCTATCATGAGGTGACCGTGTTGACAAGTGTTATCCTTGGCCCTAGCTATGCTGTAATTCAGAGAGGTGAAGCAAAGGCAGCCTTTGTGATGCAAAGCAAACCCCTGGAGAGCTCTGACTGGTCTATACAGGCTCCTTTCTGCTACAGGACTTTTGTAAAGTAAGAAGCATTTATGAAAGATATGTCTTGTTCACTCTAGAAAGTTGCAAAAGCTTTCATTGAGGTTTTGTAAATATTTGGCATTAATAACCCTGGATCTTTGAATGCCTCGGACTTTAGGCTTTTCATAATGCCACTGTCCTTAGGACAAACCACAGCCCCCTTCAGAGCAGGTCATTGCTCTGGTAATTTTTTCTAGCAGCTCCAGAAAATGAAGCTATATTTCATTCTGTGAAAAAATAGCTGCTGTGTGGTGTGATCCTGAATCAAGTGAAGAATAACCTCTGGAAACTGTTTTTACAAATAGAGGACTTCTATCACCATGGTGTGCTCTTTCCTTTAACTTGGTGAGAATGAAGTTGTGTCTCAAATATCTCAGAATTACTGTGCTTGAACCCAAAGAGGAGGATCCTTGTACCACACTGACTAGGGGTGGAGGTGGGGTGCAATGTCTTAGGAGTGATGGTGAAGGTGAAGAGACCTCAGGGATAAGGGAGCACAACCCCTCCAGAGCCACTGGGGTTTTGGTGCTGAACAGAAAAGTGGGGCAGGGAGTAGCTGAGCAGGGGTAGAGGTGCCACAAGCACAGGGCCAGGTCAGGAGCCATGCTAGCACTGCAGCATTGTTTTCAGGACAAAGAAGGGACATCCATTTTTCTTGATCATGTCATCAAAAGCCAACTTCATAGCTTTTTCTCTTACACATGCTTAAAGTAACTTTGACTTGACTAATCTTGTCCTGAAAGTTAAGCACAGGTATGAGTGTTTTTTCTGGAGCAGAGACAGTGTGCTAGCCCCTGGCAAGATCAACCATACACTACAAAGAACCTGCAGAAAGGAAATATGCTTTTTATACAAAGAAGTTTCTGCAGAAAAGAAATATACCTTTTATACACCTGAGAATTTCTACAAGAAACCTGATTCTAGGAGTTCTATTCATTCAACTGAGAGAGGAGGAATTTCTTATGCAGCATAAAGCAAATCATCTCAAATGTCCAATATTAATTACAAACTATTTGAAAATTGTCTGCAGCCAAAAGTTATCTGCAGAAATTGCATAGCTACAATTTATGACAAATAAATCTGTTTATCAGTGATTTCTCTGGGAAATAATGGGCCAAGTTCAACAAGTCTTTCAAATGATTTCATATAACTCTATTTCTAAAGAAAAGCTGCTTGCTTTCATGCTGGAATGTCAGACCAATGCCCAAACCAGAAGTGCACATGTAAACGTTGGAGTGTAAGCAGAAGCATGGTCTGGCCCAGAAGGAGATCTTCAGATTTTGAGGAAAAATTTAATCATCACTAAAATCATCAGGAACTAAGAAAAGTCATGATGAGAAGGCAAGACTCAGAGGAATGAAATGAGTTTTCTTAAGTACCCCATTCTTTGTGGTACCAAAGGAGTATTTTATTCAGTTATCTTGACTGATCAATTGAACTTGACTGTATTTATTCTAATTAGGCTCTGACTCTAACACATATTCTACTAATATCCTCCCCAGCAGTGCAAAAACACAGGTTTGCCCAAATTCACCTCGTGTTGCCCTTGAGAAACAATGCCTGTATTGCAGCCCATAGATCCTTCCCTTCTTGTGCTAGCTGGATCCCTACTGAGAAGCTCCTGTGGCCTTCAGACTTGCACTGCAGTCAGGTTGCTGATGTCTCTGTCCCATGGTAACAGCTCATATCTGCTCCCACCTGGAAAGGCCTTCAAGAGTCAGCATAGGCCCATTAAGCACTTAGCAGGATGATATTCTCTAGCTGTAGTCCCAGAAAAACTTGTATTCATTTTACTAGTGAAAGCAACTGATGCTTTCACACTCATTGTGCAGGTCACCTCTGGTGCCCCTGAAGCCTGGGATGAGAGTATGGCTGACAGGATGACATGAGGAGGTGAAGTGGTGGACAAGGAAGGGTCTGGGTGAACCAGAAATGAGGTGTCTCCAGCAGTCAACAATACCTGTGCGGAAGGCAACAATTGTTTTTCCTGACCATAATTGGAAATGCAGGTGTGATGCAGCTGCAAAAGAAGCTTGGGCCGTATGGAGGTATATTTTATTTCCAAATAACCTTGAAGCACTTTACCAGCAGGTACTGTTTGTTGCTGGCTTATTAGTCACTTGCCCTTCTTGGAATATGGCAAGAAATGTTAATAAATAGGGTCTAATTTCACCATCTTTCTCAGCAGCCATGCTTAACTCCAGTGCATGCCCACTGGAGGTAGCCTTGCTTACTGTCTGGCTATTGAGTCCTGTTTAGTCATCACTTTACTGATACTTACAGGAAAAGGCCATTGTTCCTGGGCTTCCTCGTCGATAGCAGAAGTTCCTGAATTTCGAACTTGTGTTAAGTTAAAGAAAACACCTCTGAAGAACGCATTTGGTTCTGATTTGTAACTGTCAACATTTTCTGAGTATAATCTGTATGGATTGGTTTGATTATTTAATTCATAGCCTCTGAAGCAGAAAGAAGAATCTAAGCTAACTTCTTTAGGAAGATTATGGCGCAGCTTGCAAGAATTAAAACACTAAAACAAGAGCCACCAGGAAACCCATGCAACTGCCTAGAGGACCCTTCAGAACTGAAAGATGCTCAGCCCTGCATTGGTATTTGGAAGAAGAGAGCAAGGTGCTTCTCAAGGAGTATTTTCAATGCAGCCAACGTATTTATCAGGTTAGTTCACAGGATAGGAACATGAACAAAACCAAATCATTTCAATTAATCAAGTTTATATGTACAATAGTTGTCTGGTTCAACATAATAAGGGGCACAAATGATTCCTTCATTTGCTAGTACCCATCTGGTGCATTTGACTGATTTATAATGTTGATATTGCTGTTCATCTAGGAAGGGAAAGAGGTTACATCTTCTGGTTAGTCAGAAAGAAGAGAAACAAGCATAGATAATTCTATAACTCAAAAAAGTCTAGATGGAAATTTGAAAAGCTGGGTAAGAACGAGACTTTTTTAATAAAGTAGAGACCCATATGGGTATTTTGCTAAGAATTTTTCTCCAGGCTGTGTCCTAAATATGTAGTAGCCTTCTTTATCTGGCTGACATTGGAGATACAGAATGTAACTAGTTAAACATTCTCAGATAACAAGAGTTTTTCATGTAAGTGCTGCTCTGTAATAGACATACCCTTTGCTGAGATAATGAGTGATTTGGATAAAAGACGGGCATACTGTATTGACTTTGAAGATTTAATCTTCATTAGGAAATTCTGGAAACTGAAACTAAATTACTCTCTTAATAATTGCACATCTCCAGGAACATTTCAATACATTAGTGCAACAATAACAGCTGAAAACTGTTAAACTCTTTGACTGCTAAAAATGTGATCTACATGACATCTACATAAAATTACAGACGCATGTCACTGATACAAAAAAAAAAAAAAAATTAAAGCAATAATATTGTAAAATGTTTTTATGTTGTTTTATGTGTTTTCATTGGTAAAGACTAGGGGTTCCCCACAGAAGTTATTTCATTATATTAAAGCTTTTATAGACTCAGGTCTTGGTTCTGACTGTATTTTCCTCTTAGAGAGACACACTTGCATCTGTATAGCCCTGCCCACACCGACATGAATAGCACAACATGGGAACAGTAAGTCTGGTACACACAGTGTGATTTATCTGTAGGTGTGCAATAACCATTTTTCCTGACAGCTGCCATCCTGCACTCCCAAGCATCTGAAACAGTGGTTGGTTACTGCAAAAATACAGGAAAAGCCATGTCCCATATGCTTGTCATACAGTTCATGGGATCTGGTCACACAGTACAGGAAATCCTATGCAATATGAGCAGTGCAACAACCCCAGCACTTGTTAACATGCCTTGGCAGCATTAGTGTAGGGAAGGGGGTGGTTGAGCCTGGGTTGCAAACCCATGAGTTCATACTTTGGGGTGGTACAGTCCCTGCCTCCTCAGGGTTCAGCTGTACCAGTGCCTAAGCATCCTTCTCACAGAGCCAGCAGCTCACTCTGCTGCTGCTCACTGACTCTAAAGAAGCTACTCACATGCTTAAAATTAGCCCTGGAGCAGGGCCAGACTTCTCAGCACATTATGGCACAGAGCTGTTGACAGACGATCTTAACTCTCTCGCTAGTGAGAAGTTTGTACACACGCTCGGCGGAGCTGCAGGACCAAGGTCTTGGCCTCACATTCTTGCTGAAAAACCCGTGGTGTTTTTCATGAAAATTAAGATGTCAGGATCATCAGTCAGATCGGATCAGATGCTGATGCCAGTAAAACTCTCCTGCCCTATCCTGCCTGGGTACCTATGAACAGCTGCAGCAAGCCAGTCTGCCTTAACCCAGACCAAAGCGGACAGATTTTAAAAAGTCTGACATTAATTTAACATTAATACAGAAAAGTATTAATGAAGAAAGAAAATAATCAAAGGTTGATATTTCTGACTGCTATTTGAGTTTGCATGTTCTGTGTTTGTCGTGTACAGTGGCAAACTGGAGAATACAGCTGAGGTATTCACCAAAAGCAAGGTACTTCTCTGGTGGGATTATGCCTGCAAGTAAGTAGTTCAGTAAAAAGTTGAACTGGAGCAATATTTCATTGGGTTGACTGGCAGATTTTTCTTCTGCTAATAATTTGGGCAGAATAATCTTTAGAGATGAGAAGGGGAGAGAGGAGCAAAGGAGGGGAGAGGGCAGGACAGGACAGGACAGGACAAGAGAGGCACATTCTAGACGTTGCAGTATGAATACAAGACCGCTGTCCCCATGGTGTTACGCTGCATCCATAGAGTTACACTCTGGTCAAGAAAGAAGACCAAAGGAAGGAAGACAAAATGCTTGGCCTCAACAGAACAGCAGCCTTTTGTCTTGCTACCCTTTATAATACTGATGATTCAATGAGGTGCCTAAGCAGAAGTGCTACAAGGCAGCCCCTGACTGTGGCAAAAATTAAGGTTGTCTGAATTAGCAGTATGGAGCATGTTTCATTTCCTGGGCATTTTCTTATCTGTATCTTACCCGAGTTTTTGATCTATGGATGAGTGGATCAGGAAGTGGCCTGAAAACATCCCTTTTGCCTCATGCATGGAAATTTTCTAATTATAGGGCTACATCGACAGGCTCCCACTCCAGTCATGACACTTGACATTGTTTATGTGGTTTAAACAAGAGAGGGAAAGAACTCACCTCCCCAAACCAGTGAAATAATGAGGAACAAAATGCACTCTTTTATCTTTTTGTCAAGTGAGGCTAGTCTATTATCTGTCCCAGCCTGTGGCTGGGATTGCCATCTCCCCCAGAGCAGCCTTTTACAGGCTGATTAGTGTATAGCTTCCTGCAGTAAACTGTCTGCAGGGACCAGAACACAGGAGGAGAAAGAGAAATTCAGGGATAAGGCTTAAGCTCCAGCCTTAGTTTTTATTGCCTACCCTGTATGTCAATACATATTTAACTGATAATCCATGGATAGTATATGACATGCACACACAGAGATGCACGTGTGCACAAAATACCCTACATGGGCCCCAGGAGTCACTGCTGACTTAGCACACAGAATAATGCTAAATCAGAAGGGATTGAACCAATTGGTTGTGGAAAAAGGCACCCCTGGAGCAGTTTGGTAGAAATGCCAGACAAGTTTGTAGGACAGTGCTGGAGTTGTGTAGAGCCATGGATTTCAGTTTTGAAAAGATTCAGAGTCAATGCACTTGAAAACAGCCTCGAAAACAGCATCTGCTACAATAAAAAAAAATTTTAAAAATATTGGCATTTAGTATTTTATGCTCTTGGAAAGTAATTATGCCATCTTGAATTTGTAAAGAATTTCCTTTAATAATCTTGTTATTATTCAATTAGAGATGCCTGTTAAAAATGGCTAATTGTATAGATACAACCAGATCAATGCATTTGTGGCAACAGTAAGAACCAACTGTTCATTATAAGCATCTAATTTGTATGGCAGAGCGGTGATATGACAGTAAATTTCATTCACCTCCAGGCTGCTAATCCTTTATCATTAGATGTGCTAATGGAGACTTGGGAAGGTAACATACAACTTTAATTCCTTCAAAATGAAAACATCACCTGTGGTATTGGGTGATGAAATATGTGCCTAGGTGCTTAGTAAGGTAGAACCTCTGTCTGAATAAATGCTGTTGGAGTATGGATTGTGAGGAGCCCATAAGCACTGTAACAAAAGTAAGGCGCAACTAAAAATGAGCAAGAAAGTAGCATTATTACCCAAAAAAGCTTTCTGAAGATGTCTGAACAATGGAAAGAAATGACTTGAAGACTAACTTGGAGTAGCTTGCAGAAAATGTCTTTTTGTAGGAGCTGAAACACAGCACACTCAAATCAGCCCTCGTTTTGTGGATGCAGCTGCTGTACAGTTTTAGCAGGAGTAGTTTTTCTTCACTGAAACCAGAAAGATAATCAGCTTTTAGATTCTGAATGTGATTTTGTTAGTTGAGATACGGTTCAAATGAGCCTTTGTAATAGAAGTTAAAGATCCCAGAACCCTGACTCCTTTTATTTATTTATTTATTTAATTTTTATTTAGCACCATTATAGACTTATTTTTTTGCTCAGATGGAAATATTTATTCCAGGTAAATGGGATAACCATGGAAAATCACAGTGATGATACTGTATGCATTCACTCTGTGCATTGTGCAAATCTGATTTGCTTCATATGTTTCTCTATTATTCTTGCTGAGATTGTCACAAAAACTGTTTGTGCTTTCCCAGCTGAAGGTGAGTTAACATTGCTTTCATTACCCAAATAAATCCAGTGGGCTACCAGTATTATAGAGGAGAGAGCTTGGGTACGGACCCTGGATCTGCTCTCTGAGCTCTCAACTTCCCAGGAGGTGCTGAGAGGTGCTGCCTCACAGAACAGAGATAAAAGAAAAAGGAGCAGCAGGATAATGGGAAAGATAAAATTGCACAAATCTTCTCCCTCACCCCCTCAATGAGCTTTAACATCCACTGACCTTGAACTAGTCAGGCATGCAAACTTTTAACATGTCCAGAAAGGAATTATACAATCAGCTGTTGTGAAGAAGAGAAGCTGTCCTACATAAACTATTCGAGCTGTTTTCACAAGAAAGAACTCTTGCAGATATTGCAGCTCTGGCAGGTAGCTGGCCTGGGCATTCCCTTCATGTTCAGTCTTTTGGCATCAGTCTTTTTTGGCATCAGTCTTTACTAATTGCCATGATTGTTTCTCATAAAGAAGAAACCCAGTGTTTTTTTAAGCATATCATTTTCACCAGTAAATTTTCCTCATCCAGAAAATTTTCTAGACATCTAGACTACTACCAGAACCATACTGAGACTATGTGTGCACTCTCAAGCAAGGTGTGACATAGATAAAGCAAATGTAAATCTAAAAGTCTGCCAAGACAGGATCTTGACCTACCTCACCAAAGCATCATCTTCTCTTCCTGTGTCAACTCCTAAACAGAGCAAGTTACTGCTGTTTACTGCAGAGGTATAGCGTGAGCATCAGCAGCTCCTGCAGAGGAGACAGTACGTTGCTGTCATTGAGAAAACTGCCTGTGGTTGGCCCTCACTCCTATTAAACTAGAGAAAGTAGGTACAAGGGGAGCACTTTGTCCAACTTCTTTTTTCTCTTTTCATTTCCCCAGAAGCAGGGCAAGCTAGTTTGGTGCAGGCTGGGGCAATAGGAACATGGGCATAGGATTGCAGGTCAGGGATCTCACCTCCAGGCATATTTGGAAACACATGACACTGCCTTACATTCCCTGGATGCAAAACAGGAGCCATGATAGACATTCAGCTCTGTGAAAGAGGACCTTCAGAACTAAGCACCTGAATGACAACACAAGAGCTATGAGCTATTCAATCATTTTAACATTTCCTACTTTGATATGAGATTTTTCAAGAAAATAACTGCTAAGCAAGCACAGATGCTGATGAGAGATGTCACAAAGACCCCTTCAACACGGCTGTCATGGGAGCTGGATGGTACATTTGGCAGGGGAAAGGTTGGTGGCAGTACAAAAAGCACTCCAATGAATACTTGAAACGTGTCAGCTCAGAAGAGGATAAAAGCCAAATTTTATCAGGGCAGGCAGGAAAGGAGGAACTGTAGGGAAGGGAACGTGTGGGGATCACAAGTTGAAGATGAAATCCAGCCCAACAAAACATTCATCAATCCCAATGAATGAAAAAGGTCAAATATTACTTTTTCTTCCTTTTGCACAGATACAACAGAAAATGAAAGAAGGGAAAAAATAGACACATGAGTTTTAAAACATAATTTCATTTACAAACTCAATACATGAACTTAAGTTAAACTGCATCTCTTGTTCCTTTTCTTTCCCCCAATGGATTGAAGAAATTGTTGATGACAATTGATGAAGAAATTGTTGATGACTGACAACAGCAACAGTGACTTTCAGAAAATGAGAAAAATCTATCACTCATCAACATGCACTTGCTAAGGTAAAGGAGTATAAGAAAACATCTGGACAAAAGTTGCTCTGAAGCCATCAGATTATATTCCTAAAAACCCATTCTTAGCAAGCCTCTGTTTAATTGGTTCCTGACCAATAATAAAGTTCCTTATTACCTCCTCATTCTGCACATGGCCAATAAAGGATTGGGAATTTATGGGGTTTGGGATTCACCCCTGAAATACCTGCCTTTTTCATAGGAAAAACAGATGTATACTATACACATAGTTTTTTTCAGTCTTATAGTACAGAATCAGATCCCTTTCCATTCTAGTGAGTAGAAGAGACTGTTTTTAAGAAGTGCCTTCATTTGCAAAGTATCTGGGACTGCAAAAAGACAGCTGGTGCTGAGACTTTTCTTACCTAGCTCCTCTTAAAATGAAACAGGGTGGCAGCAGAGCTTGAAAGGGTTTTTTTCAATTTACAAAGCCTCTGTGAGTGTTTTAACTGTACCTCATTTACACAAAGTAAACATTTAAGCCATAGCATGTCACTGGGTGTGAGAAGACAGAAGTAGCAGGAAACTTTCCTCAGTTAGATTCATTTGCCATGGATCTGGCAAAACAAAGAGTCCATATAATATGTCAGTTTATTTTTGGCACATGAAAAAGGCCAGATTTCACTGTGATAAGCTGTAGTGGATGGCAAGCATCAGTTTCCAGGGTTGGGAGTTTAAGTTCTTCACTAGTATCTGAGTAGGGTCTCCTTTTTTACCAGGTAATTCTGCTGAAAGCTATGACCTAAATGTTGAGTTTACCCAGCAGAGATACAGACTTTTATCTTGGAAAGTGCAAAGAAAAACAGGCTTTTCTCATGTGGCTTTGTACTTTCTTCAATCCCAGACAGCAGCTGATCCCAAAACTCAAGTGCCACAGCACAACAGGGAATGAACTTTACTCCTGGAAATATTCATGTGGTTCAAGTTTGGCCAGCTACAGTCCAAAATGAAGGCTTTAAGCCATTTTTCTTAGAGGAACAATTTACTTATATAATTGACGGGTTCAACACCTGCTGTGGAGCTCAAAAGAATACCGTATTTTGTCGTTCGTGGCCACTAGGTGTCAGAGCCCAGGGATGTGGGGCTATCCCACGAGGGCCACTCAGGCCCCTGCAGCAGCTGAGGCTGTGCCAGACTCCGCAGCTCAGCACAGGGAGTAGAAACACTGAGTTTCAGACAGTGCTAAAAAAACCAAAGAAAGTTAAAAAGCAAAAGCAGGGAGAGATCTTTCTTGTTCCCCCTGCTATTTCTGTTGTGCAGTTTTGATCACCAGGCAATATAAGAAAGATATTAAGCTGTTAGAGAGTGTCCCAAGGAGGGCAATGAAGATGGTGAAGGGCCTTGAGGGGAAGCCGTATGAGGAGTGACTGAGGGCACTTGGTCTGTTCGGCCTGGAGGAGTCTGAGGGGAGACCTCCCTTGTGAGGGAAAGAGGAGGGGCAGGCACTGCTCTCTTCTCTGTGGTGACCAGTGACAGGACCTGAGGGAATGCCTGAAGTGTGTCAGGGGAGGTTTAGGTCAGATATTAGAAAAAGGTTCTTCACCCCGAGGGTGGCTGGGCACTGGAACAGGCTCCCCACGGCAGTGGTCACAGCACCAAGCCTGACAGAGTTCAAGAAGTGTTTGGACGACACTCTCAGACACATGGTGTGACTCTTGGGGGTGGTCCTGTGCAGGGCTGAGGGTTGGACTCAATAACCATGTGGGTCCCTTCCAACTCAGCACATTCTGTGATTCTGTAATTTTGTGATCTGCAACCCATCATCTTCCTCCTCCATCTCCACATGCTGGCTGCTACTTCATGATGCTCAATGGAGAGGTGTTTGCCCGCCAGCACTTTGCAG
Organism: Grallaria varia; assembly: GCA_013396735.1. Lineage (NCBI taxonomy): Eukaryota > Metazoa > Chordata > Aves > Passeriformes > Formicariidae > Grallaria > Grallaria varia. The sequence goes on from VWZG01009028.1 coordinate 695,446, forward strand.
CTTTCTCTCTCTGGTGGAAAACATACAACATATAGTTCAATATGAAATCCACGTTCAGAAATGCCTATTTTTTTCTACCCAAGTTCTTACATTGACAACCTTCGACAACAACTTAAGAGCAACCAGCGAGGTTGCTCTTAAGTGGCATTAACTGCTTAACAATACAGTTTCATCTCTGTGATCCTCAGTTTACATTAGAAACTGGCAATATTTTCTCAGGAAAATGCTGAAATCTCCATTGGGATTTTTACTCTTTTGCTTTTTATGTAAACTGCACTTATGCTTGGATCTGATGATGGGAAGTGAACAGGATCCTTCTCTTTTTAAAACAAGAATAATATAAGTCCAGCAGGAAGAGCTTAACTATGGAAGAGTCTATATTTAGATTATTTCCTTTTGTGCATAGCTGAGTGTATTTCCAGATCGCTTAAGTGTCCGTTGTGCTGCGGACAACGACAAAACATATCCCACCTTGAAAGTCATTCCAAAGACATAAGGAAGACAAGAAAAGAATAATTACCTCCAATGATCACATAATTTAGGAAGAAGTCCCTTCTGTCCTCTGAACACAAATACTTTGACAGCACAGTTGTTGAACTTCCTTCAATATTTTGTCGGAAGTGTTAAAACTTGCCCACAGAAGAACAAAAGCACAGAGTAAGTTAGAGTGGATCTCTGGAGATCACCTGGTCCTCCACCCAAAGCAGGGTCAGCTCCTAAGTTATATCTAACATAAAAATTAGATCAGGTTGCTCAGGACCTTGTCTAGTACAGGTTTTAATATCTTTGTGGATAGAAATTACATGGCGTTTCTGGCTAACTTATTTCAATGCCTGGTTAGTCTCACAGTGAAAAACTGAGAAATTTGTTGAACTAAGTATAGCACAGAAGGACTGTTTTAAATATAAATAAACCATTTTGTGCTGTGTGAAAACTAAGAGGATTTTACCTCCTAAGGAATGTATCGATTCCAAAGGCCTCAAATGGGAAATTTAGCATTATCAGCACCACAGAGCCATAACGTTTATAATTTAAAAAAAAAACAAACCTTAATTCAGCACATACTCATGTTTCTGTTCTTATTTACTGCTCTTTCTTTTGATCCAGTCAAATACTTCTAGAGAATGAAATTTATAGTTTCCAGTAGTAATATTTTATTAACTTTAGTAGTATTTTAGTAATAATATTTTAATGTCCAAAAGCACATTAATATCTTCCTCTCCTCTTTAACAGAAGAGAGCTTTAGGATGTGATATTCCAAAAAAAATACAAACAACCAAATGGTTAAATTTTTTCTAAACTGAAATTAGTTTGGTTTTCACTTCTGATTTTTATTCTAATATTTGTGGTTATAGATTTTAGGTTTTTAGATTAATTTCCCTTGTTTTTTTCTATTGTATTTCTCAGTTCTGTGTTGAATAACAAAAACTTAATTTCCTTGTGCAAGAAACAATAAGAGACAGCAGAAAAAATGTAATATTCTGAAATACTTATTTCAGACTTCCAAGACCCTTCAAAATCAGTCACACATAGAGCAAGACTCAAGCAGCATCAAAGGTATGAACATGTGAAACTTGGAGGTAAAAACATAGTCACACACTGATATTTAGATGGGTCATAAGTAGTCACATTTAGAAACTCAAGCAACCTCATAGTGAGGATGATGTAAAAGATGAGGTCACATCCACTTCAAAGTGACCTCACTGAGAGGTTAAAGAACATCTTTCACACCATGTTGTAACTTAACCAGTGCCCTGTCACCATTTTGGAGATATTTTTACTTGTATTTTTTACTCTGCTTTTCATACACCACAACACAAGTTCAACCTTCAAGCTGCTTTCAAGTTTTGGCGATTTCTAGAAAAGAATTAGGTCTTTGCTTTCCAAGATTTGGAGCATTGTACAGCTGAACAGGATCACAGAATCTTATCTCCATTGTTATGACAAAATAAACAGTCATTACTAGCTGCAAAGAAAATAAGCTCTTCAGTAAGCAGAGCAGATCCCTAGTCTACCAATTCACCAATACAAAAATAATGCTTTAGGAAGGAAACGTGTCATGAAAACCAATTGATTATTAATTATTAATTGCTGAGGAAAGAAAAATCCTTACATAGCAGTGGCAGGCTGAAGACTGCTGATGGACCAGCAGCACTGTTCACACAAGGTCAGTTTTAATTTGTTTCTAAAGCTGAAGATTCCAGAAGCAAATCCCTGACTGGCACACAGGTGTCCGTGGTGTAGGGGACACTGGAACCACAGGCTGCCTGCAGCTGTCAGCAGTGAACACCCAGCCCCATGCTTTGTGCTCAGCACAGTGTACGCTGCTGGATGGAGAAGGAGTTGACCTTGGCATTGCCACAATCATGTTGGAAAGTACACATGCTAATTAAATACAGACTTAATAGGTGTAGTTAATAATGCTGAACAATGTCTGACAATTTGCACAGATAAGAGGAAGTTCAGGCTGAGTAAGCAATTGAACTACTGCTTCTACTGTGCATAAAGGGTCCAACTAGGGATTAAATCCTCCTTCAGCTAGGTACTGTACAAACAAATAGCAGAAAGAGAATCCCTCTGCTGAGTTCACCGCCTCGAGCAGTGCCTTGCCAATAGTGGTATCATTTACGGCTGAGACTTGGCCACATTTTCTGGGTTAATAAGCAGGGAAACAGTAATTGGTATTAGATGAATTCTGACAGAAATCTGGACACTGGCACTTAAGACAGAAGTACTAGCAAGCAAAATATAAAGGAACAGCTTACAATTTAGAATCCAGACATCACTTCAAGAGGACCAAAAGAAAAAAAGAAAGTCATGAAGTGCCACACAATGCCACTTTGAAGTAATCAAAAAAAGACTGGAGACAGAGGGTTTGTTTCAGAACAGAGATAGTACAACTAGTTTTTTCTTCCATTAAACCCTTAGATATTACTGCAGAAGGGTGCGATGAGAAGAAATAAAACAAAAGTCTTTTTCAGGAGACACCTGCCTGCAGAGGCAGAGGAAGGAAGGAGCCCAGTAGCACCCAGCCCTCACAGCATGGCAGGGAGCTTGCTGCTTGCTCATCTCTACTCACTCGTCACCCCCCTGACTCCCCAGGCACTGCAAGTCTCTCCCTTCTCTTCCCAACACTGGCATGTCCCTTTGCCTGATCTAGAACTGCTGGGCCTTCCCCTGGAGAAAAGTCACCGCAACTATTATGGCCTCTTTTGGTAGAGATGCCATGTTTCAAGTGAAAAGCTGCAGTGGGGCTAGAATAAAACTAGAGAATTAAAATTTAAGTAAATGGCAATACATTTTCTTTGTTTTCCTGGCATCCTGGTACCCTTGTCCAGATCTTGTGCTCCATCGATTTTTCTTTTTCTCATTTTAAAGAAGCGATTGGACAGATTCCAAAGTCAATACTGCTGACCCCAAAAGTAGCTTTTCCTTTGAACCCATGCAATTTTTGTTGCTTGGATCCCCAGCCTTCTCACCACAGAGAGCTGTCCTAGCCATTGAACACCCAGGTCTATGCTCCATATTCAATATGGTATTTGCTGCCAGATAAGACAGAGATAGATTGTCTTAACATTACTACTATCAAGTTATACAACAGATTCCAATAAAGGTGAGCTAGGGTATTGGTGTTTAAGTTCAGTTAGAGAAAGGACATGAGGGATCTCTCTCTTATCTCTCTCTTAATTGCATTTTTAAATATAAGCAAGGCCCCATGAAATCAAGGCATTTGCAATGCATCTTTATCCTAAACACCAGATTTGGTCATTCCTGTAGTCTGACACCGGTGTCTCCTTGAACGCTTCCATCAGCGCTGCCTCCGCATGATCCTAAACATCCACTGGTCTGATTATGTGACCAATGTGTCTGTCCTTGAACAGGCAGCAGTCACCAGTATTGAGGCCATGCTGCTGAGAACGCAGCTGCGCTGGGCAGGGCACGTCTCCAGGACGGAGGATCATCGCCTCCTTAAGATTGTGCTCTATGGTGAACTTGCCACCGGCTGCCACAAGAGAGGAGCCCCGAAGAGGAGATACAAGGACTCCCCGAAACAATACCTCAGCCTTGGCCATATTGACTACCATCAATGGTCCTCTCTGGCCTCCAATCGGAAGGCATGGAGACACACCATCTATAACGCTGCTGATTCTTTTGAGAATGCACACAGAATCAGTCTCCAGGAGAAAAGACAACACAGAAAGAACCGTGCCTCGCCAACACCGTCTATGGAGACTTTCTGCTGTGCGTTTTGCAACTGGACTTGCCTATCTTGCATCAGCCTTTTCAGCCAACAGCGCGCTTGCAGCAAGCGTGGGTAGAGCCCTTCCCAAATCTTCGTTCACGAAGCCTAGCCATGATGATGATGATGATATCACATTCACTGTTCTAGCTCTCATCATTTAATATTTTTAGAAAATATTTTCTGGAGTGCAGAGCACACACCAGAGCATTACCCTCTAGCACCCACAAACACCTTCAGCTAACAGAGATCCACAGAGGTCCATCAAGCAGAGACTCTGCCTTGTGGCCCAGACATACAGGTTGTGTCTGCAGGGAGGTGATGTGGGAATGATTATGTTACAGAAGTACCGTGTGAAAACTGTTAAGTGTCACGAGTTGTTTGGAGAGTGATTTTTACACTTACCAGCTTAAAGGCAAGCGAAGGCCATTAGATGCACTCTAAAAATTCCTCTCTGCTATTTGCGGGTCCCCACAGTGTGCTGTAGACACGCGCTCGCCATGTCGTGAAATCTTGACATTCCCAGAAGGTGGAATCAATTAGCATGTAAGATGTGTGCTTAGGGAGAATAAGCCTTGCTGCAAACACTCCACAAGAGGTATCAGCTGGGCTGTTTGCTCACATGGAGCCTGTTAGTTACACAAACACAAGGAAAGAAGATAGTATTACAGGTGAAATCCTGCAGTTCTCCTAATGAAAGTGAATTTGTTTCCCTTCCTGTTTTTCCTACTTACCCCTACTATTTGACTGTTACTCGACTGTGACTTGTATGCTGGTTGAAGGCCAGTTTTCTTCCTCCCATTTGGCATTTTCTCTCTCTCTCACTGATTTTAACTCAAAGAAATCACAAAATAAATACTTTGACTTTTCTTGGGAGAAACACCAAGGATGCCATCTCTGATCCAGAAGAAGGCTTGTTTCAAAATACTTGAAAAAGGAAATCCTGGGAAATAGATCAAAAGCCACAATTTTTGATAGAAAAGCATGATTTTTCAATTTTCATATTCCAGTGATCTTTGACCTTCCCATTCACATTTATCTACTTCAGTTTAAGAAGGAAGCTGTGTTACGAATTCGAAAAAGTAGAGTCCCAGGAGTAGTAACTTCTGGGGAGGGAATACTTGCTTTATCAGAAATAGCATAGCCTGTACAATGAACACTCATCTTAATGCAAAGCTGAGGAATAAAATTCTCTTTTCTATCAGAGAATATTGGGATGAACAAATGTTAATTCCTGCTCTCTGGTGACACCCCTAAACACTACTCAATCCGTGTGAATGGTGAGACATCAAGTCAGTGTTAAATTCCTTTTCTTATTCTGAAAGATGGCGTCCATAGGCAAGGAAAGATAATCTTGGCCTTAATGTGGAATAGCCGTTTTCCACTTCTTCTAGCTGTTGTCTTGCTCCCTAAAACTTCAGGACTGACCATCAGTATACCGGGTGCAATCTGGCCTGGCTTGCTGTTAGCAAGTTAACACAGGTGCTTCATGGAGGTGGTGTAGGGCAAGATCTGAAGCAGTGGGAATTCAGCGAGCAAAGACTCTTCTGAGATCAAATTTCAGATCATGGCTACTTTTCAAATGTTTCATAATTTGGAAAAACCAAAAAAAGCATATTCTTTTCAGGACCAATGCACAACAAAAATTTAATTCCTTTAGAAGTGATAGTTTTCCAAACAAACCCCATCATTTTAATATTGGAAAGCGGATTATGATGATGATGATTGCTGATGCTGTTGTTATTAAAAATAATTAATATGTTTACAGCCATGCCATTTTTTTAAGGTACCCTGAAGCAGACCACCATCATGAGCAATATCAATTAAAAGGACTGACATCTGCAACAAGTAATAACACAACTTTAATAGCTAGTACTACCAAGCAAATAAAACTGCATTGCTGTAACTTGTAGAAGTCTGGGAGGCAGTATGGTGGAGAACCCTGAAATGTTTCTCTCACCACAGAAATAAAAGAGTCAGTGGTTTTCTTGCATTTTTTTTCCTGCAATGTTATTCTGCACCTGTCATAAATTGAAAAATCCACACGATTTTTTTCTCTGACTTATCAGCATAAGTGATGCTGACCTTAATATCACTGCGTTTAAGCTTCAGTCTTTCAGGCAGCAAGAGGAAACAGAATGCAAGAATTGAAAATTTCAATGTAAAATACAAATACATTAAAGAATACATTAAACTGGGAATTTATAACACAAGCTCATTTGATCCCTTTAGCTCTGTAGCACACAAATATGCTGAGACTTGGGTGAAACAAACTGAAGATGGGGGGCATAAAATCCACTCTCGTTCATGAAGGGTAAATGCATAAAATATTTAAGAAATAGAATGGGCTAGAATTAGAAATCAGCTCTTAAAATATGAGTTACCTGTTAGGACTTGGCTTGAGCTGGTCAGTTACAAGGTCTGACTGAGAACTAAAAATTAAGCAGTCAACACTCAGATTTTTTTTGTTCCTTTTTTGTGGGACAGTGGGAATGAGCTGCTTATGTTTAAATGGTCATCTGAAAAAAGTGACAGAAAGGAGGGACTGACCAAACCCACAACGCATGCCAACAGTTGAGTCAGAAGAGGTATCGCTCGTTGTATATGCTGGTTTTCCCTGCAATGAAGAACGTCTATCAGTCTGAAAACTTGTTATTCTGCAGGGTATGGACTCCAAAGAAGGAACTACCTGCAAGAAACAAATGTGCATGTCTCTGCAGTAAATAAAATTTCAATTACTCTAATATAAACATATTTGCTTTTACTAACAGATCACAGGTTTTGAAGAATTTGGAGAAAGCCTTCCCCTTTCTTTCATAGCTTTGAATTTGTATTGTCCTTTTGATGAAAATATGAAGTAATTTTCTTCACATGACAATGCAGGAGGAAAAAAAAGGGAAATGAAAAAAATAATATCAACTCAGCACCATCATTTCAGAACATTTTGGCATATTTTATTGTTTCCTCTTAACTGCCCCCTCCTTCTTATCTCATGTGCAGGCCCATCTACATCAATGTTTTAAATGAAAAACCTTTTAGTGAGCCAACTGCACCTTTCTCTAGGGAGTTCCCACTGAAATTCCTGATAACACCAAACAATGGAACTTTTTTCAAAGAGTTGCAAAGTGTAATGAAAATGACATAAATTATAATTTAGAAATTTCATCCTTTTGAACACATTTTTTTCTGTCATTATTCAGAGTATTTTTTCCTAGAAAAACAAGTCATGATAGACCTTTCCACAGAGTAACTTAACTGAGCCAAAATATTAGCAGTAGAAGTAGTCTCCCTCAATTATTACCATTCTCTATTTCTCTTTTAAATTGCTTTTTATAAAACAAGTATTTATAGAGCTAGAGGACTCAGGAGCTGAAGCTTTCCAAGCATGTACACCAACCAATTAAAACTGCAGCAGAGGGGACACAGATTAATATGCTGCAGGCTTGCCTCAGTTGTGCATGTATACTTTGCATTTAGTACCTCTGGAGAAGTACTGGGTATGTAATCCACTCAGTTCCTCCAGGAAGGGATAAGTCTTTTGAAGACCATCTGTCATCCATGGAGAAGACCTGGGTACACCAGGGCATTTCAAATGGCACCTTATACCTGAGCATTCCAGATACATATTCCATATATAGAAAACACAGTCAAGCCCCTAGTGTCCACTTCAAGAGCATTATATTATGCAGAAAAAGACAAAGAGAAGAAATATGTTTTACTCTGGAGCCTAATTTTTAAGACCTGAAAAATGTTAGACTTTATCATTATGAATACAGAAGATTAAACTGACGTGGAAACTGGTGCTAAAGAACGACAGTGATACTCCTCCTCTGTGCAAGTGTAGATTTCTGGATACATGGAAATGTATGTCAATAACAAATTGACCTCCAAAAAAAATCCTGGGCCCATTCATGCAGGTAAATCAATGTGTTGAACAAATGCATGCTACCTTTCTTAATATAGGTAGATATGAGACGGAGGGGATTGGTTGCTCTAAACTGTTCCTAAACTTCACTCAAAGCCATGTAGAAGGGGCTCCTTCAGACTGGGGCAGACATGGACTCCATTTTTGGGGAGTTCTCTACCAATTTGATTATTGCCTGTGTGTGGGTTGCTAGCACTATGCTTATAATTTCTGGCTTCAGTACAGAGATTAGCCAGTCCAAGAAAGTAGGATCAGTGTGGGGTTTAGGCAGACCAAATCCTATCCCAGGTTTTATGTTATTTTGATTTCTTTAGTCTCCTGCCAGACCAATACACAGATCTGCAGGAATCCCTCTTCCTCCAGCTTCACACAGGCTTAAAAATGCCAAAATTAACAAATCGAGATTGCATTTAATTCCAGATGAGCACATCTGAGTTTCTCCATCTTATGATAATATTTTGCATCTTATTCAGAAGAAATGCTTGCATACTTAAACAGCTAAGTAAAACATTTTAAAATCGGCTTCAAGCTCACATCTCTGTTCCTGAATGCCAAACTGTGTATGAGTCCCCCCACTCTCCCCAGTCAGTGTTGTCTGGTGCAAGAGGGAAATAAGGAGTTGGGCTCTAGCAGTGTTAGGCAATGGATGATAGTGATTGCAGACCGCTCCTGGGTGAGACGCAGGCATGGTGGTGCTGCCAGGACTGGGACCCTTTCAAATACTTCCAGCTGTAGGAGCCAGTTTCCAGCTGTGGGAACTGGTGGGAGTGCAGTGGTGGAAGCTGGGATACTAGGGGATGCTCAGCACCTCACTCCTGAGTGTTGGGACTGGTGATCCCATTAAGTCATATGGTATCCTGTCACTTATGGACTGCAGTCCCAGGGACTTGGCCAAAGCTGCAAAGGAAGACTGCAGAAGAGGTTATTGCGCAAGCAGAGCCTGTGCTCAAGCATAATTTCCTAATCTTTGCAGCCTCCTTTATTGCTTTCAATGCATCTTCACCATGAAGATCTTCTATTTGCAGAGGCTGGTGCAGCGTGGCAGGGTCTCCCTCAAGGTAACACAGGACAACTCTTGCTGAAGCTCAGTCCTGATCCGCACCAGCTGTAAACCACTTCAGATGGATCTGAGAGGAAGACTTGGTGGTAATTCAAGAGGTTTGAGTTCCAGGTTGTGGAGTCCATTGAGCCTGTAAAACCACCCCTGAACATTTTCTTTAAACTCCAGAGTTTCTTAAAAACACTTCCTTTTCATAGGGGCTATGAGAAATACTGGGCAAATCACCAAGCAATGAAGACCTAAATCCCTAAGAGCTTATACATATGCATTAAAAAGAGTGGCTTGAATGTCAAAATAAATAAATATAAAGCTGATTTTACACTACAGGATTATGCTTGGGAGGGAGGGTTTTCTTTCTGTCTTACACAACCAAACTTCAAAAGAAAACTCCCCGTGAAACACTACTGGGTTTCTGCAGTACTGTGGATGACTTGGTTGGGCAGGACAAAGCTTTTTTCTGTTTGAGAAAAAGCTCCATTTGGAAGGTTTGGAAGCAATTTCTGTTCTCAGTTTGCAAAGTGCAAATCAGGACAGTTTGTAACAACACAGAGCTATTGAGATGCAGGGAACTATTTACATAAGTAAGGTAAGCAGGATTTGACCCAGCTCCGTGAGCCCTGCAGATAGCATTGTCCTGTCAATTTTCACTCCCTACAGCAATGAAGCCAGATAAATGGCTTCCTGCCATATGGCATCACCTTTTTACAAGAGATCATGTGGGCATTGCCACTAGTCTCTAGGTGCTTTGGAAGGAAGATCCCACTTTGCTTCACAAAATAAATTCTAGAATACTTTCCAAATCTGCCATGGACTATGAGTTCTCTGCTGAAATATATAAAGATGTTCTAGGTAAAGGTACCAGGAGAAATATGACTCGTGTGTGCTAGCTGTGAGGTTCAGTCTGCAGCCCTCACCACTCGGCAGGTTGGAGGTCTGCGTATGATCTATGTGATCGCCCAGGGTCACCATTGCCTCTTTTTGCTGGGCATGATTCTGTATTTTGAGTCATTTGTGATGCCTTCAGTGAGAGCAGATACCAGTCTGACCTTTGAACAGCACCTTTCATCAGAAGGCTTAGACTGTCACATGAACAAAGTTTAATAGCATAGTTCAGCCTGTTAGTTGGAGATGATCTTCCTCAGTATTTCCAGGCTATGCTTTATCCATAGATGCTTCCCCTCCTTCTCTACTGCCCATCAGCTATAGACTAGGTAGTTGTTATGCGTTTCGTGATCATGTTACACCAAAGAAGGTCACAGAAAATGAACAATGTTATTCAAACTTGACTCCAGAAAAAAGCAAATCTCTCAGGAAAGCACTCCTCCCATTTTATTTGTGATATAAAACTCTAGAGTCTCATGCCTCAGGGAAGGATTGCTTTATACTCTCACCATGTAAAATCTACCCTGCCAAGAAGCAGCTGATAAACTCAAATCTCTCCTCACAGCGTGAGTTTCTTAATGCCTCTGCCTCATTTGTTCATCAGCACTTTATGAGAAAATAAACAAAAACATTGTCTGTTTGCCCATTGTCATCAAGGGCATCCAAACACTTCCTGCCGGGAGAGGTGGTTGTACCACCCTTGAAGCAGAGGCGATCACATCTTTCTTCTGCCTCTGCATTTACAATGGCCAGTCTACAAAGCTGGAATCCCAGGGAGCTTAATCAAAAGCCAGAAGACACCCCAGGGTACATGTTATTGTCTAATAAGAGTAAGCAGTGCACACTGTTAGCACCAGCATCAGGTTAGTGTCAGCATCTCTGCATACTTGGGCATCCCTTGGAGGAATCCTACTGCTCTTATGGAGCAGAAATTGTTACAGATGTAAAAAGCAGTCATACAGTGGGAGTGATATAACGATTTTTAAAAAGGTGAAAAATAAAAATAGATCCTCAGTGCTCCTTTCTGGAAACAGTTCTCTTTCTCACATCAGTTTAGAAAGGACATTTATGCTTTTTTTCAGTTCAGCCTATCAGCTACCACAGCAAACCAGTGCAACACTGCCTCAAAATATCCCAGGATCACAGGTTTGTGTTAAAACCCACAGATCTCATCACAAACCCACTAGTCAACATTTTAATGTATTTTTAAAGCACAGTTCTGTGAGAAGCTCAATGCAGCTCCTACTATCCATCCTCAAACTAGGTAGCGGCAAATGTGCAATTTCTAAATGATTAGCACAGTGGATTTTTCTCAAAGAGACTTCTTTTCTTCTTTGCTGCTTTTTTTCTTTTTTGTGTCCTCGCCTTTTTGTTTTGTTTTGTTTTCTTCTTTTGTTTAGGTTTGTGGGGTTTTTTTGCAGCCATTCCCCCTCAAATCAGTACTTTCCCTCCCACAATCCATTCTAATACTATCTTTCTTCCTTGATTTTAGCTTCTTATCTGGGTAGTTGTGGATTACTTGACCCCACTTCTGAGCCCACATGTGCACATGTCTGAGAAGCGAGGGGTAGCAGACGAGCTGTTGGGAGGCACATTGTTCATGCGTGCTTTGCTCATCCAGCATCTCCCTGAAGACATGGGGGGAACTGGTTTATATGAAAGACAGCTAACAGCACTCATCTTCCTCTGACTTTCATGTGAGGTGCACCATGGAAAATGTGCTGAGGAGGGGATTCACAGTCCACAGGGGGGCTCCTGTGCCCAGAGACAGAGACAAAGCAAGGACCTTCTTCCAGCCCTGCTCACTGTACCCTCAAAGTGAGAGAATGTACACGTTCTGTAAGCAGGAGGAGTATTCTCTTAAGTTCTATTTATACCATTCTTAGGCAAAGGGAGACTTTAAGATCTTTGCATCTTCTCTATTCATCAATTAAATGGTTAGCAAGGGGAAGAGGGGCTGAAGCAGAGGTGTCCTGGACAGACCTATATCAATGCTGCCGTTCACAACAGTAGAGTGCTGAGATGTGCATTCAGTTAAATGTGTGGTCCCAGGATGCTGACACCGCACTGCTCCTTCTCCTCCACAGCCATATCTTGGGAGGGTGTATTGCCAGCCTATGAACTGGCCTACACCACCATGTCTACACCTTAGCTAGCAGGCTAAGGTGAGACAGCCTCTCAGGACTGGTGGAAAACCTGACACAGAGAGCACTCTTCCCAGTAGAATTACCTCCTGTAGAGAAGGTGTTTTTGATTGAAGTCAGTTCTAAAGTGATTTTTTTTCTCAGAGGAACTGAGACTCCTAAACAGGTTTCAAATCTCTTTTAAAGTGTTTATAATCTGGTACCAAGTGTTTTTCAGATGAGATTTTTTTAACATTAAAAATTTGCATAAATATACCCAGAGACACACACACACAAAGATACAGATATATAAAAAAATAAAATAGAGCACTAAGAAAACTAACAAAAGCCAGGAACATCTCAGCAATTCTTACTGACTTGATTTCTTGTACTCTAGAGACGGTTTTAAAAGGCAAATTCTCATCAGATATTGGGGAGGGAGGGAAGGGAAGGAAATTCATGACAGATTGTGCTGTGAATTCCTAAGCCTGGAGTTTTGTTTGTGATTTATCATTGCTAAGCCTTATCAACCACTGATTGAGTCTTTCCTCTCTCAGCCCTTGAGGGTGCAGTCTCTGGTCTCCTGCGGTTCCCTCCCAGATGACCAACTTCTCTAAATGCTAATCAGATGATACGGACTCTTCTGTGATCTTGTGAAGGGCTCTATCAGCAGTTTGGTAGAAACACCGTCATGTAAAAATGATACTCCCTTGTCATCTCTGAGAGGTGTCTGCCAGGAAACAGGGTAGAAACACAACATCAAACGGCTTGTCAGCTCCTACAATTTGCCCTGTGATGTGTCGAAGTGTGGACAAATACTCACCTGACACAGCTTGTTATGGAACTGGGGCTTTTGCAAAGAAAATAGAAGTTTTATAACTCATTAATTTTGTTTCTTTATTTGCTAAATTTAATTAAATTCAGACAGAAAAAAACTATGTTGTTTCCAAATAGGATAAACTTGGGGCCAAGGTCCTATCACCTTTAGTTTTCTCATGGAACATACTGTAAACATCTACAGGCAACAGGGCCAGCGATCTCCTAGCACATAAGAAAGCAAGAAAACAGTGTCTCGCAACACATAAGCAAGAAGCCAGATATGCAACCAAACAGCTATTCCTCAGCACAAACTGCCATACTAAGGGCAGAGGAGGAATTTTGCTTTTACTCTTGAGGACAAAGCTCCTTGTGATAGGTATCTGGCTGGTACAAGAGGTATAAATGTGATTATTCTATCACCAGCTGCTGGTTGAGTCGTGCTTGGATCAGAGGGTGGCCAAAGGCTGCCTCAAGAGCTCTGTGCCTGCCCAGCACCTCCAGTGTATCACGTCCTCTGTGGTGTGCCATGGATGGACTTGCCCAGGTATAACCTGGCATACAGACTCTCCAAGGACTTGTACAGAGCTTGTGGGATACTTCTCAGGTGCTTTCTCAAGCTGAGTGGGTTGCAGCTCCCAGGCATGGGCAAATGTTCTGACCATATCAATGTAACCCCCATTTACCAATAACCAAAACGTAATATGATAAAGTATTTAAGATAATAGAAATGCTGGGCACTGCCTGTCCTTTGCTTTCAGTTGTCCTTCCCTGTTCCACAGGGTGCCCAGCCTCAGCAGAGGCATCAACGGTCTACTCCTCCCCAACTCCAGAGGAGGGTCTGGATTGCCTTCTGTGGGCAATTAGGTTCCTGGGACAGTTCAGGAAGAGAGAAAGGCACCTTTTCAGGACTGGATGTCCTTCCAAAAACATTCAGAGGTACCCACATACAATTTGCCTAAGGGGTCCTCAGCTGTTAAACATTATTATATTATCCAAATACAAAAAAATTGCAAAATCTAATTAATTTTTTCCTTTGCTACTACCATTCAGGTTAAAGCTAACTTGGCTTGTGTCAGTGAATATGCCAATAAGTTTCAAAAATCATTTATTGATTTCAGTTTGCTCAGTTAGCAAACAAAAATTACTTCACCTTACACCTGAAAGCACTGTGATGGCCTTTGAGGAAAAAGCCAACCACCTGTGTGACAATATGCCAGAATTCCCGTCAACAAAGTCTACTGAATTTAAGCAATCCAAAGAGATACTGTCTTCTAATAAAATGTGTCTTAGGAACACAGAGGCAGCCTCTTACCCCAGGCAATGAGGAACCCATTCCCTGGCCCAAGAATTGCTCATGTGACAATTTTTGGAGCAGATCTGCTGCCTGGCTCTCAGCACAGTGCCCACCGACAGACCTCAAGCATATCCACAGTTCATTTCTTCTCTTTCAGGTGTCTGCCCTGAAGCATCTCACCAACAGACTGATGGACCTACAGACTCTAGGTGAGAAAAACACCCAGGGGCTTCAGGGGCAGCACAGTTGCCCCAAGGTACCCATGGTCAACAACGTTATTGGAATGGGGGGTTAAACTCACTGTTTCACTTCCTTAGGGGCAAAGCATTTTCAGATATTAATTACTGCTGGCACTGCAGGGCCAAGTTCAGTTCCCCAAGATTTATCCAGAAGTGTAGGAGACTATGGAGATACAACCTGATATGTTTATCTTTGGGAAGCACGCTCTCTGCCTCAGTCGTGTGCCAGATGTAGCCACAGCTGCAGGAAGTTGTTTATCTGCCCTCGTGACCTTGCAGAAGTGTCGGGTGATGGTAAAATTATGTTTTTATTAAGCATCTCTTCTCTTCAACTGGAAATACTTCACCATCAGTTAAAATGTATTTTAAATTCTATAAGGAAGCCAAGCACTGATAGTGCAGAGCTCTGTAATCCAAATATATCCTTTACTGTGTGCTCACTGAAAGAATTCATTTTGGTGAGCCAGCTTGAAAATGTTCACCTTAGTAAAAAAAAAATTGACTGAACACCTGTGGTAGCTACTGCTACTAGCACACTTTCTAAATCTCCTAAGACTGTATATTTATTGCTTATTACATCTCCATATTTTATAGAAACTGAATCTTTCATATTAGCTGTACTGAGACATTATTCTGGAGCATAAGGAAGATCCTATGAGCCTTTGGCTGTGTTGACCAGAACTACTTGGGAATGCAGGCACTTGGTCTCCCTAGGATTGCATGAAGGCATGACACTGAATTCTACTGGGTCCCTCTAAAAATTTTAGTCTTTATAGTTCTCCAAAGGAAAGAAAGGATACCATGTGTCAGATAATTCTGTCAAAATAAATTTACTGCTGCAAATGACAGAGCAAGAGCATTTGTCAGCAGAGCTAGATACTAATATACATTGATTGATCAACACTATGGTGTAAGTGATAGTCCTGAGCATGGGAGAAAAAGGATTAAGCAAAATACAAATGGTATGTATCCATCAACCTTATCACTCAGGAGAAAAAATAACAGTGTCATTAGCTAAGTTTCCAAAATAACCCAGTTTCCTGCTTGAAAGTCAATCCTTCAGAAACAGGTTAAGCCTTCATTTTGTTATGACATGCTGGTAAAGTCACAAGGGTGCCTTTGGTCTTTTTCTGTCAACATTAACGTGCTAAGTGAAAATAATTGTTGCAATGGAAAATACTCAACTTGGCTCATAATACATTATAATTATCAATGTTGGTTTTTTTTCAGTTGAACAGAAAGATCATGTTTACAAAAAACGTGAGTAAAAGGATTTGGTAATGCTTTGTTTTCATTTTTCATCCTAATTTTAATCACTTCATTTGAGTCAAATTAACACACAAATTTTAGTAATTGTTTATCTTTTGCATTTTTAGAAGAAGCAATGCAATTAATAGTCATGAAGTCACTTGAATATTAAATCTTCCACATAACATTAAAATCAAGGCACATTTATTATGCCTGCTGGTGCTGCATTCAATTAACTGCTTCTGCCTCAGCTGGTAACTCCCAGACATTCACAGTAGCTGTGTTTAGACACATTTACTATGTGCTCATGACAAAACCACAGAGCCACAGATGCTTTAAAGCTTGGAGTAGATCCCTGTAAAGATGAGGTTGCTCTTGAAAGTTTGCGTTGACTGAAGGTCAGACTTGAGAATTACGTAACTCTTCACTGTAATCTCATTTGTTAGGGCCCAGAGATAATCTGTTTACATTTGGATACAGACCTGACTATTTTAAAGTTAATTTAGGGTTCTTGAAAGAGTTGGGAACAAATATCTTATTTAGCCACAGGGAAATGACATCTTGGGTAAGAGCAGCATAAATACCCAACCTGTTCCTATTGAGGTGCCTCATTTCTTTTTCTGAGGAGCATCCTGATGGGGTTGAATGGGTAGGTTTGTCTCCACAGTCATTTTGGCCTTTTAACTCTGACCTAGTCTTTGGAAAATGTGCCGGCTAAGAACAGCCATGATGGCAATACCATGGTGTGGCTACTTGTGGTTATAAGAGTCAATCATTTCTTTCACATGGGACACCTAGTGATCATTAAAGGTCAGTAATTCTCATCCAAGATCTTCTAGTTTCCCAGCAGAAAGAAAATCTTTATTTGTTTATCTGGGCAATTAGATGGATGAAATACATAGAGCACACATTTTTTCAAAAATGTTAGCTCAAGTCTATGCCTTATATGAATTTTTACTTCCTAAAATTCCCTTTTCCAAAGGCAAAGATCCCCACTCTAGGCAAAAATCACCGTCAATAAAACCCTAAAAGTGGAGCTAAAATATAATACAGTTACTTGTGAACAGTACAAACCCATTGGTTTCACAAAGTTCTCCTCAGTGCCATATGATGTTGACATGCAAAATCTTTGAGGTTTCAAAACAATTAGGTGGACCAAATGAACACACTGTCTTACTCAAACTAAACTGTATTCAGGTATTAATGAAGTACTGGTTAATAATAATTTAAATGTTAACCCCTATTAAAATTGCTTGTGCAATTCCTGGTCATATAATATAAACTGAGAAGGAAGGTTAGATTTCTTCTTTACGTGGCGTGGATGAAATTGCTGCCAGACCAGTGGGATTCACTCAGGTGCTTGCAACTAAAGAGCGATTCCGCTTGACTGAAAGAGGTTCAAAGAACAGCCATAAAGGACACAGGTGTTTCACGGACAGACACCAGAGGTGGTTCTCATCTAAATTAACAAACCAGAATACAGATGATTTGATCATAGGTGCATGTACTTGTGTTGAATCTACGTGCCGGATATTTTAATCTATAGGAGATCAAGGTATAAGTCCACAGAGTGAGAAGTTGAAGCTACACAAATTCAGATTAGAAATAAATTGCAAGTTCTTTGGCTGTGAGGATAACTAATCAGTGGAACAATTTATCAAAGGTTGTGAGAATTCTCCACCACTGAAAATTTGTAAGTCCAGAGTAAATGTCCTTTTTTTTTTCCTAAAAGATGTTCTAGGTCAAATTTTCATGGAAGCCTTACATTTTTGGTAGGGAGAAAGGGGGACTTAATATTCACAGAGGCTTCAGAGTATATGGCATTGTTAAAACCGAAATCACAAAGACTCATTTTTATTAGAATTATTTACAATACTATATAAAGAAAAATAGAAACAGAAATTATCTATTCTTTTCTCAAATATCATAGTAATATAGACATTTTCAGAAAACATTTCATCTGAAATGAATTCAAAATAGTGCTCCTAAACACACCATTGGAGAATTCCGACCAGCTCTGGTTTCAAAATAGAGCAGGAGTTCTCTGTGCTCGATGGTCCTTTTTCTGTACAAAGCTCCATTTAAGAGCAATGCACACTGTGATGCTACAAGAAACTCAGGGCTGTACTTTATAGGCAATTTCAACTCAGGCATAAAACAGTAGAAGTGATGTTTTATATGTGGCATCACTAATGTTCAACAGCTTCTTTAAACATGAACATTTTAAGAAAAGAGTGTTCTTATCTTTTTTGTTACTCTGTTTCATTAAGAAACAGTTTAAAAGTTGAGCAAACCCTCTCATGTGTCCTCCTGAGATTTATCTTTTCATGCCTCTATGGTCTATATTTCTTTTGTTCACACCATAAATCTAGGTTCCAAGCCAGATATTTGCAATAAGTCTATAAAGAAAACAGAAAGAGGCGTGGTAAGTTTATCAGCTTGAACCACACATTTAAGTTTCTGGTGTACATAAAAATTCCAGACTTAAGTCTCTTGACTCTCCCTTCCAAAACATTTCCTGCATAGTTTGACCAAAAAAAAAAAAAAAAAGACAGAGAGAAAAGAAGGAGAAAGAGAGAAGGAGATTTTTGCACAGGGAGGACACGAAATACAGTTCAATTTTTTTCCAAAAAAAAAAAAAGCTATTATAGCAGAATTATTGGATCCTCAGCAGTGACATGTTCACAATAACCCCACAGTCCTCCCATTCAGGCCAGGCTGGTTGCTGGACTCACCAACCACATTTGATTTCCAAAGCAGAGATTGGAGGTAAGCAAGAAGCAGTGGTATTTCTTCCTGGGATTTAAGTCTGTTCTTTATTTCCAACAAGAAATGAAGAAAGAATCCTCTTGTGTTTTTCTGGGAGCATATAGGAATTTCAGTACAGACAAGACTGGAGCTCCTGCAAGGTGAGAGCCAGCCTCTTCCACGGGCAAGGGCTCGAGGCTGCTAGTAAGCAGCAGTGGGATAGCTCCCTGTTAGCCCCACAAACAGGAATCCAAAACCCCAGGGTGGAAAACTTAGTGCTACACAGAAAACCCTTTGTTTTTCCTTCTCTGGAATCTCAAAAATCCTGTATCATAACAGCTTAGTACTAGTCA
Organism: Grallaria varia; assembly: GCA_013396735.1. Lineage (NCBI taxonomy): Eukaryota > Metazoa > Chordata > Aves > Passeriformes > Formicariidae > Grallaria > Grallaria varia. Next base: position 714,377 of record VWZG01009028.1, read on the forward strand.
CAGAGAGACTCGAGGAAGGCTGCACAGAGTTATATTCATTTCCTCCTAATTAGTGTCTTCTAATTCATCAGATCAATTTCCATGTCTCTTTAGATGTAAGTGAAAACAAATGCTGCATGCAGATAAAAACGAGAACTGAGCAGAGAAAAACATTCACTGTCATTGCATTTTGAGGTGTTATGAACACTGGAGCTGCCTCCCCAGCACGTCACTCCAGCATGTGTTCTTACATACACTGCTTGTGACAGTCAGACCTCTGACTATCATGCTAATAAATATGAGGAAGGTCCTGAGCTTAACTCTATCCCTGTTCATCAAAGCCACTGAAGCTTGGGTTTAATCCCTTGCTGAATAGGGAGGGGGTCCTGAAATAAGACCTAAGTCAGCTCCAGAATAACTGAATATAAAGGACCAGGGAGAATCCCTCTTGCCCAGTCAGAGCTGTGACATGCCACAGTCTGTCCTCTTGGCCAGCAACATTCATGCACCTTGCCAGGCCAGCCAACCAAGCACAGACCCATCATGCAGGATGTCCACTGCTTCTGGTCCAACATCCCTGTCAATGCCAGCAGGAGACAGGGCCAGTTACACCTCTCTGACATCGTGTAAATGACTGGCAGTGCAGGAGAGGTCTTTATCACTTATTGCCTTGTGCCCTGTCCACCCTGAGCACTGGCTCAGATAAGCCAGCCTAGAAGGTTTAGTGATCCTACCTTGGCTGTATTTCTCCTCGTATCTATGGGCTGTGTGGTTGGAAAGAGAAACCTAAATTGTATACATACCAGTCCAAATTACTGTGGGTTTCACCCTCCTCCCTTTTCTTCCTCAAACTGCTTCAGGACTGGAAGTGATTTCAGTAGGAATAGTATTCTGTGTGTAGAGCACAGGAGAGCTATAGTTGTAGCAGAGCCAGAGCACTGCTCTACGTTCCTGGCACAAAGAGCAGCAGCACATGCAAATAATGCATCCCTATTGCTCTGACAGTCATCCTGTTGCTCTCATTCCAAGGGTTTTGAAGTCTGTCAGGGTAAGATTTCACTAAAACAGCCAAGAAAACAGCAGTCTGGAGAGCATAGTGCCAGCTACATGTGACTTGAACTTTGAGTCAGACAATAAAAATGTTTATGTACTGCTGTCTCAGTTGCTGAATGGCACACAATGAATCTAGCAAGCATGTCGTGACATTAGCCAAAGCTGCTTGCAGTATCTGAACACAAGGGCTCAGATTATTACCAGAGACCTCACACACCTCAATCATATCTATCTGCTCATAACCGTTTATTTTTCTAGCCCTTAGTTCAGAGAGCAAAGGACCAGCATATGTCAGTGCAAATCTGTAGGGAAGGCACTACAAGTAATTAACTTGTGGATGGCCTTTTATTTGCTTTTACCACTTCCAGGCTTCTTTTTTTTAATTATTTTGCCCAGCCATACAAGCACACGTGAATGAAGCAGACACCGGCATGCTCATCTAGCTGTATTCACAAGGAGCCCCTCTGGCTTCTCACATCTAGCAAACCCAGAACACTATTTCCACTGGGAGAAGATGCAGCATATCTTCAAAAGTGCTTTAAAACCAGTGTCAGTCCCCCAGCTCCCCTGGCTTGGCTTTGAAAGATTTGCCTCTTAATTCTGTGCCCCCAATTCAGGAGCTAATCCTGTGCCATCATGTGTCTGATAGACCCGGTAAGGAAAGCTCAGCTCTCCTACCTAAAAATCACTAGATATTTATCACTAATTAGCTGCATCTGAACATGCTTACAGCATGCAGTGCTCTTCAGGCACTGTTTCTCTCTTGGCTGAAGCCAATATTTATCACAATTTTACTGGTGTTTGTCATGTTAAGCCTCTAATAAATATTTATTAAGAAAATTACTCATATAACACTTTCTTGATGAATATTTACTAGAGATTTTCAGTCAGGAAGCACACCTGGGAAAAAACATTCCTTTAAAACTCTGTTACTACAAAAAATCATTTAGAAAAGCAAGACAAGATAAAAATTAATCAAACAGCTGGCAAAAAGGAGTATGAAAAATTAAGTGCATGCCACCAAGTGAAGAAGTACACAGCAAAGTGTCTGACAGAATAAAAGTAGGTGTGTGAGCTGAAGTGTAGCTGATTCCCACTCTGGATTTCATTCAGAACTAGACTGGGATTTGTAACCAAATGCTACAGATAAAATTAATTTGCTTTGAAAAAAATCACATTCTCTTGCACCTTCACTTGGAAATACTGCAAAGACTCATTTGTCTCATTTATATTAGGCTGAAAGCTTAAGCTCAGATGTATTTAGGATCAAGTCCTGCTTAGACAACTTAGCAGTTTGAAGTACAAACCATATACTATTAGCACGGACCTTACACCTTTTTGCCCTTTGTAGCAATGTTGTATTAATAAGAAAGCAAAGATGTTAAATTGTCTTTCCAATATTACACTGAGTTAGTTAATCAAGAAGAGTTAATTTGCCCAAATTATGTTTATACAATAAGGATAAATGAAAGAAAAATGAATATTCATAAACAGCTTTCATTTCCCTTGTGATATGTTTAAGTTTAGCAACACACATTATTTTCTACAGCTGTTTTTACAGCTCTTAACTGTACTTAGTAATTGAAAACTTGAATTTCTTTCTAGTCACAAGTCATAGGCAGTAAGGGTTCACTGAGTCACTGCATCTTTCCCAAGGCAGGATCACTGGTAAATATTACCAGATACATGAATTTAGCCTATGTCTTCATGTTATGGCAGAACAATGATAACATACGGAAAAAATACACATGTGCATTCTGGAACAGGGTAATAGTTCGGAATTTTCAAACCTAGCACTTGCCTTTTTGAAGCAGGCAGTATCTCTGGGACACAGGCACTTTCTTTAGCCTCCCATACAAAGGGAGAGGTACACAGCTATGGACAATGCCCAGTTGACAAGGTGCTTCTGCTACTCAGTCATATTATTCTCAAAGCCCATGACAAATGGGAGTCATGTTCTTAAAATGTCCAGGTATATGATTCCATGCATAGACTGGATTTCCAAAACAAACTCAGATGGATTCACAATTCTTTATGTTCGTAGTATTACAATACAAAACGGGGAACCTCTTCTTTCCAAATGGGGCCATACAGATATTTGAGATTTGACCACAGTCACCTCTTGAACCTGCCTCTATCCAGGAACATCAAAGGATTATTTTTTTTCCTCTGTGACAGATCAAATTTCAGAGACATAAAACAAATTCTACATTATAAAGACCACATTAAAAGGCTGAGGGAGCCGTTCCTCTAGAATAGAAGACAGAGGGGACTTCATCGATGTTTATAAGTATCTGAAGGGAGGCCAGGCTCTTTTCAGTAGTGCCTAAAAAGAGGACAAAAGGCAAAGTGCAGAAACTGATGCACAGGACATTCCACCTAAGTACCTTTACTGTGTGGGTGACCATGAACTGGAACAGATTGACCAGCGAGGCTGTGGAGTCTCCTTCACTGGAGATATTCAGGAACTGTCTGGACATGCGATAGCTGAGGGGGTGCACACATCCAAACATCGGGGACTGATCCTCTGCCACATGGACACAATCCTGTGTATTGTGATCAACTAATCCAACCTGTCTGCTAAAGCAGATTCACCTATAGAAGCTGGACAGGTGTCCAAGGAGATTTTGAGTATCTCCAGAGAAGACTCCACAACCTCTCTAGGCAGGCTGTTCCACTGCTCTACCACCTTCAAAGTAAAGAAATTTTTTCTCATATTCAGGTGGAACTTCCTGTGTTTTCGTTTGTGCCCATTGTGCTTTGTTCTGTCACTGGGTACCACTGTAAAGTCTGGCATCATCCTCTTGATACTACCCCTGAGATATTTGTATGCATTGACAAGATCCCCTCTGAGTCACCTCTTTTCCATGATAAACAGGCACAGCTCTCCCACTCTTTCCTCATGAGAGAAGCGCCAGATACCCATCTATCTTCATAGCCCTCTGCTGGACTCTTCCCAATCATTGCTCGTCTTTCTTGAATTGGGGAGCCCAGAACGGGACAAGTTAAATAAGCTGCTGGCTGTGCTCATGCACATTACGGCTTGGCTGCTCTGGAGTCTGGCCACCCATAGGCCATGCTTTCAGGCTGGTCCTCTGAATGGAAGGCAGCCTCAAAGAGGAAGGGAGCTACAGAGTGGACCAGAAGATGCAACATAGAATAAGTATTTCCCCCAACTTTTATCCTCCTGAAACATCTTACACCACCCTAGAGAACAGGAGCTATGTCCCAAAAGTCCCTTATTTCTGAGATTCTTATTAAACAGGTACCAGCATTAAAATATTTTGTATTCACAGTCCCAGAGTGTGTAGGAAAGGCCCACTATTGTCATCCATTTCCTTGGAGTGTATAAAGTAGCATAGAATGGTCTGTGTTTATTTGAGGGAATTTTGACTGTTACCAATTGTGAGCTATAAATGTTGCTATTACCTTTCTCACTGCCTGACAAGTTTACTTAGAGCTTTCCTTCTTCCGCTGATAGCCCTGGGAAAACCAACTGCCCTCCATGACTTTTATCAGCATTGGTCTTTCTTCTCTAGCAGGCAGTCAGTGTCCCTGAACCCTCAACTCTTGGATTTGAGTCTGGAAGCTTCAAAAGGAATCGCACAGAGAAACCTTTACTTTTGAACCCACGCCTGAATGCAGCCTGTCTACTTCTGGAAAACCCCAATCATTTTGCAAGCAAGTATGTTCTGGCATATTTCTAAAATAATGTAAAACAATATATAGAAGACAGAGACAGGTATGTCCTTTGAGAATTTTGGTGCAGAGCCAGACAATTATTTGCCACTCTTAAGGGCCTGAATTTTGCTCCTGCCTGTGGTTGTAGTGTGGACCGGTGCCCTTTGACAAAGAAAGTATTGACTCATCCCTGAGAATTTTAAGTCATCTTCCCTGCTCTCATTTTAACTATAACTTACTTCTAATCTTAAGTAAAGGGTTATTTATTTTTCATTAAGCTATTCTGAAAATCAAAATGAGTCAAATTATAATTATGAGCTTTAGGTAGCTTTCTCCCTTACAAACTTCCTCAGATAATGATAAAATTAAAATGCCCGTTCATATAGCAAAAAACAACTTGCTCAGACTTAGATTTCCCAGCACATCACCAGCCTGAGATCAATACCATATCATACAGGCTGAATAAAGCTGCTTTTATTCCCAGGGGGAAACTCCAATCTGTCTCAGATTCCAAGTTGACCATGTTGGCAAGATACTGGATAGTCGTGATCTGTGAAAACTCAGCAAATAATACAGCTGAATACTGAATAAATCATATATATTAGTTTCATGTCTCTAAAAGATGCAGAAGTCACACCTTGAAGCTTACAGATTCACGTACATGAATTATGCATTAAGATCTATGCAAATACAGTGTTTATCCCAGGAGCATGGCACCAATCCTGCACAGGAGCTCTCCTCTTATCAGAGACTAATTCCTGCTTTCTGTCAGTTAGTGGAAACACTCACATTTTATAATTCAAAAGCCAAGGGCATGTAGTGATCCTTGAATGGTGGGAAGTGCATTTCAGTGCAAGTTTCTCACATGTCTAAGCACTCTTTTTTTGTGCTCTATGATTTATGTTTTCTTGGCGCCTGTATCTCAGTATTATCTCCCAGTGATTAAAACCAGTAGAGTACAGGCTAGCATTCAAAATGCAGTGATTTGATGCCTTTCTTGGTCTACTTTCCCACAAATCAGAGACATGTATGACTTCACCCCATTATGTTGATTAGTTAAATCAGAGACCATTTTGACAACTAAAATTTCTAGACCTGCTAGTACCAACCAACTTAACACAGATTATTACATCCCATAACGGAGTACCCATATTTTAAAATTCTCACCTGTATTGGCTTTAAGCATGCTCATAAATGTCTGAAAGACTGTGGCCTCCACTTGTACTTTCAGGGTTGCCCTTGTACTAAATTCACATTGAATCCTGTCTCACAGAGATTGCCAAGAAACCCACGTGTAGCTATTTTGCTCACAAAGTTTTTTGGGCTTCATTAGCAAATTAAAGTATTAGTTGGAAAAAAACAGTCTGAACAAAGGAACGAGCAAAAAGTATCTGAGTAATTGAATGACTTCCCTTTTCTTCCGTATAAAAAATAATAATAGTAAATCACTACATAAAATAAGTGGGTAAATCTATTAAATTTGGAGTTGCAGTGAAATCTGCTATAGGCTGGCCAGTAAGTGATGCTGATTTTTGTCCCTCATGCAGACAAATTGCTCTGACTAATATGATGGTCTGAGTTGAAAATCTCTGAAGAAGACCTTTGCTCTCCCAGCCCCTTCAGGTATTCCATGAAGCAGTATCAGACGTTATGGTCCACAGTGGCCCATATAAGTCCAGCTTTGTAAGACATAAATTTGAGCTCTCCAGCTTTTCCTCTATGGTCCAGCCAAGCCTTGAACTTCCTTCTTGCCTTTTGCACAGCATCTTTCTAGGCTCTCTCTCCATTCTCATATACTAAAAGCGAACAAGTTTTGTTACAAATGATGTCTCACAGAAGCCTATAAACTGTCTGGGTAGGTCTCGTTTAACAGGCAGGAAACACAAACCAGTTACATTTGCAGATAACTGTCTTGCATGGCCCAGGCCATTGTGAAAAAGTGCTTTGTCTTAGTGAAAGCCTCTTTACATGACACTCATCAAACCCACTCGAGATCTGAGAGCCTAAATAATTTATACTCTTTTTTATTCTGGATCCTTTAAGATTCTCTTTCCCTCAGGCAGATCTTCACCAGGGAGGAAAATTCAGCTAAACACCTGAGACATCCTTGCTTAGGAAGAAAAAAAATTGGCACTCTGGAGGTACCTGTCTCCATCACTTATATAAGAAACCCATCCAACTAGTTTCATCTAGATACCTAATTTTCAGATGGGTAAAGGTAGGTTAAGTAGAACTCCACCTACCAATATGGAATAAATGTCACAGAGCTGAGAACAAATATCTGCTACAAGAAGTCAACATGCAACAACAATCGTCTGCAAGTGCCGAAGTACAAAGCCCACAAATGCAAAAATCTGCTGTTACAAGCAGCTAACGCCAGGAGGGGCTGCGAGGTGGGAGCCCCGCAGAGTTGCTGCTGGAAGGATGCTCGGGCCCCTCCCGGGCAGCAGGAGCCGGAGCCCAGCGCAGAGCGGGCGGGCTTCGGGGGAGCCGAAGAGTGCTGGTGCCACCTAGAGGGAGCTATTCACCTAAAAAGTGGGAAAATCGTACCCGCACATGGGATTACACAACGTGCCACAGATGACAGCACTGGGGAAAAAATCCTAGAAAGAAAGGCTCTTACTGCTGTGCAAATTATATAGAAAACTATGAGGAATAGCAGCGTACGACTTAAATCTACTCCTCAGCATCATGGCTAGGCTTCACGAACAAAGATTTGGGAAGGGCTCTACCTGCGCTTGCTGCAAGCGCGCTGATGGCTAAAGAGGCCCATGCAAGATAGGCAAGTCCAGTTGCAAAAGGCACAGCAGAAAGTCTCCATAGGCAGTATTGGCGAGGCACGGTTCTTTCTGTATTGTCTTTTCTCCTGGAAACTGATTCTGCGTACATTCTCAAAGGAAGCAGCAGTGTTATGGATGGTGTACAGAAGGTATATTTAAGACAACCAACTGCTGATTCCCCTCCCCTTCAAATCGCTTCCCAGCCCCACAGCTGTAGTCCTTCCCTTCTTCCTGCAATTATCTGAACTCTGAGGAAATAGCCAAAAACTGACCACATCTGGAGGTTGGATCCCGCTTTCCTGTGCTGCTGTAGTAACAGCCATGGCTGGAGCCAGCTGGTGTGTGGGGTGCCTTGGGTGTCCAGGAAGCACTGACTGTGCAGTCAAGAAAGTCTCAGGGACGTAATCCACAGCCTGCTTTTCCAAATGAACCACCTGGAGTCTAGCATATTCCCATGCAACTTAAATCTGCGCTGCACTATAGCAGGAAAAGAACCAGCAACCCCAAGCAAAGGAAGGATTCAAGCATAAACATGAGTCACAGTATTTCTGTCACGATTAAGCCTGTGCCTACTAAATCCCTCTTTACCTGCTTTTGCTGCTAGTTACACTGCAGTCAATACATCACAGCTGGCAACACAAGGTGCCATGTAGAATTAGTACTTTGTACATTAAAGGCCCACACACAGAGGATTCCTGGGCTCCATTCCTTAAATAAAGCTTAATTCATGAAAGAGTATTTGATATTAAATATCTGGTAGTTCACTGACCTCCTTGAGAGCTGTACCTCCGAGGCTCTGGGTTAGTTAAATTTAGAAGATCATTGAAGTGCTAAAAAGTTGTGTACTTGTCACCCTAAATGGGAACACAGCAAGATGCACTGCATGTCTTTGGGGATGTGGAGCTGTCCTGCTGCAGTACTGCAGTCATTCACCAGATCTATCCCCAGCAGCATGTCTGTAGGCCCTAGGGCTTCCACTGTCTCATGGGCACTGTAACAGCCACATTCCTTATCCTTCAATTTACAAATATCCCCAAAGCCCAAACTCTACAGAAAAATACAGCCTGAGTACAGTCGAAGCCAAGGTCCCACTCAGAATGATGCAGGGCCAGGACATACACCCAGCCAGGAGTCTTCAGACCATGATTTCACAAATGTGACATCCACACTGACCACCAAAATTGCTGAGCAAAGCTATTTTAAAAGTTTACTGTTCAGACAAAGGAAGGACCCTCTTTATGGATCAGACCATTATTCCTCCTTGCCTTATCTGTCTTGTGGAAGACATAAAAGGATCAACCTGCAAACTCAAGGCTGCAATGTGTATCCTTCATGTTTCATAGAGGAGATGAAGCTGAAAAGGAAAAGGTACATCTGCTGTGTTTCAGAGACACATGGTGCAAGAGCAGATAACCTCTAGCTGTAGGGAACATGCAGCGCAAGAGGACAGGGTGCCTCGAGTCATGACTTGCAGAAGCCCACCAGTGCTGTGACCCGCAGACTGTCACAGGCAGCTCCTGTTCCATCACTGCTTGCAGAGCAGATGTGGCTGCTCCCTGCTTACACAAAGCCTGCTCTGCCCAAATCAGCCACCATAGCGGCACTTCCAAAACATGGCTGTGTGGGATGCAGAGATAAGCAGATCAGAGCAGCTGATGACTGAGCTCCCCAGGTGCGGGGTGGGGGAGCAGGGATGGCAACACCCTTCCCTCCTCTCCAGCACAGCCTGGACATGCTCTTCTTTCCCTTGCACTCACCAGCTGTGGGATTATCCACACATAGTCAGCCACTCACTCCCTCTCCCCTCCCCAAAAATGTCCACCCACCTGACTGGTATCTTCATGTCCTGCTAATTACCCAAACCAATTGGCCACGAAATCCCTGAACCAGATTGGGATTCAGTTATACTGAATTGACAAGAGAATTAGACTGGGCTCCAAGCATTGACATAAATTATACTGATTTTAACATATTTATTATAACATTTATTATAATTATTATGTATGCAAACATACCAACACATGTTTTAGCAGAAAATGTGAACGCCAATGATTTTTTTCCCAAAGGAGTGTTATTGATGTCATGGGTGTTCCAGCAGAGCATGTGCTGCTTTGCAGAATTCACTGATAGGATGGGTTAATGCAGTCATATATGTCAAAATAATTTAGTGAGGGTTTATACCTCTGCTTAGTAAAGTCCATTGGTAAAAGATAATATGTGCTTCAAATCAAGCCCAACTTACACCAAAAAAAAACCCCAAACAAACAAAAACAAAACTATACAGGTTTGGTAGCTGGTAGGGGTGCAATTAAAGCACTTATGACATTCTATTTCAGGTGGGAAAAAGTAATCAATACCTTGGGAGGTACCACCATATAGGCAGCCACACCAGTACTGTGGAAGCATTTGGTATCAGCAGTTCTTCCTGAAGTCAAAGGAACACCCTTCAGGCCTGAATCCTAGTGAGCTGCAAAGTGGTGCCCATTGCTTTATTCGTTTAATCTACTGGTTTCATGATTGTTTGAAGTAGCACAAAACACTAATAAAATTAGGTTGTTCTGTATTTAAAGACTTAGAAATACAGTCCAACTATTTTTAATCAGAGAATCCTGACTTTAAAATCTTACTTTACTTGAGAGCATTGATAAGCTTAAACACACCCAGACTAAGCACCATTAATTTTCTCATACATATAATGAAAAGTTTTAAATATCTTTCAGTATCTCATTGGATGCAGTGAGGCAGATAATTGACTCAGTGATACTTTGTTGGATAAAACAACAACTGAACAGAGACGGAGGAGATGGGGACACTGAATATCCCAGAATCACTCATGGCAGCTCCCAGGTGGGCAGAAAATAATGCCACAGCATGGGAAAATCCCCTTTTCTGCTAGTTTTCTCCCAAAAATCCTCTAAGGTGGGATTAGAGGGTGGTACCTGGATGGACATGGACCTTCATCCAATGGGGAGAAGAGTGTCAAGGTCAAAAGATGCTAGAGGACAGTCCAGCTGCTGGGATGAGCAGCAGAGTGGTGACTGGGATGACTGAGAAGGAGGTTGAGGACCTGGGGGGTGGGGGGGCATTGGGGACCCCAAAGTCTCCAGGATCCCAATGATGGGTCTTGAAGGTCAACCAACCCCAGCTGAGTGTTGGGAACACTGGGAAAAATGGGAAGATGTTGGAGGATCTGCCTCATTCCCTAATTAATGAAATCATGAATTAATTACTAAGACTGAACAGCTCTGGGTAAGAACAAGCCCCCAGCAATGGGCCTTTCAGGTCAACCAACTCCAGCTGGGCATTGGGAGCACTGGGCAGGGTGGGAGGTGGGTGGAGTCATGACATGAGGGGGAGTTTCCCATCCCATAATTAATTAGCCAATTATTAGCCCCAGTTAATGAGATCATTAATTGGTGCCTGCCAAGTAACATTCGAGTTTCTCTTGTGAAGGGAAGTTTGATGGTCCCTGTGTGCTAACGAGAGGGCTGTGGGCAGGACATGCTTCACTGGGGGACAGAGGGAACCATCTCCTTCTGGTGCCAAGTTTGTTTGGCTTCTTGGTGTCTCCAGACAAAAGAAAGGCAAAGAAAGACTTTCCTTCTAGTCATGACAAAACTGAACATTATTAGAATAAAATTCTGAACATGGAACTCTACATACACGTAATGTGAAGGCAGTGGCTGACTGGTAAGTGTGCAGTTGAGATGAGCACACCCACTTGCACCCACACACCCAGAACCACAAAATCAATTAGGCTGGAAAAGACCTCTGAGATCATTGAGCCCACCTATGACCAAACAGCACCATGTCAACTAGACCATGGCACTGAGTGCCACATCCAGTCTTTCCTTTTAAACACTTCTAGGGATGGTGACTCCACCACCTCCCTGGGCAGCCTCCTAATGCCCATAATTACACTTTCTGTGAAGAAATTTTTCCTAATGCCCAGCCTATACCTCCCATGGCTGATCTTAAGATTATGTCTTCATGTCCTCTCTCTGGTTGCCTGGGAGAAGTGACCAACCCCCACCTGGCTACAACCTCCTTTCAGGTAGTTGTAGAGAGTGATAAGGTCACTCTCAAGACCCTTTTTCCCCAGGCTAATCAACCCCAGCTCCCTCAGCTGCGCCTCACAGGACGTGTGACCCTTCACCAGCCCCACTGCCCTTCTCTGGACATGCTCCAGCAACTCAATGTCCTTTTTGAAATAAGAGGCCCAGAACAGGACACAGAACTTGAGGTGCAGCCTCACCAGTGCTGAGTACAGGGGGACAATCACTGCCCTGGTCCTGCTGGGCACACTATTCCTGATACAGGCCAGGATGCCATTGGCCTTCCTGCCCACCTGGGCACAGACTGGCTTGTGTTCAGCACCTGTGACCAGCACCCACAGGTCCTTTCCAGCCACTCTTCCCCCAGCCTGTAGCGCTGCAAGGGGTTGCTGCGACCCAAGTGCAAGACCCTTGGCCTTGACCCATCGATCCAGCCTGTCCAGATCCCTCTGGAAAGCCTTCCTGCCCTCCAGCAGATCAACACTCCTTCACAACCTGGTGTAGTCTGCCGTTTTACTAGGAGTAGACTCGACTCCCTCATCCAGATCAGCAGTAAAGGTGTTAAACAGGATTGCGCCCAATACCGAGCCCTGGGAATCACCACTGGTGACCGCCCACCACCTGGATCTCGCATCATTCACCACCACTCTCCGGGCCGGGCCCCCCAGACAGGCTGTGACCCAGCGGAGAGCGCACCTGTCCCAAGCCGTGTGCTGCCAGCTTTTCCAGCGGGCGGTGTCCGAGGCCTTGCTGAAGCGCGGGCAGACGACACGCCCGGCGCAGCTCTGGGCACCAGCTGCGGGGGCAGCGCCGCACCCGCGGCTCCCACACGGCCGGCACCGCCCGCCCCGCCGGGGCTACTCCTGCCGGCCAGGCCCGCCCCCCCTCAGAGCGGGAAGCGGAAGCGGCTCGGCGGCGGTGGGCGGGCCGGGGGAGGAGCGGAGGGGGGGCCGGGCGGGGTCAGAGGTGATGCTGCCGGCGCTGGCCGCCGCCTGGGCTCTGCTGGCCGCCGCCTTCCTGACGGCGCTGCTGCTGCTGCTCCGGCGGGCCCCGGCCCAGGGCAGTGGGGCGGTGTCCGACCTCTTCCAGGACCTCCTTCGCTACGGGAAGACGAAGCGCGCGTGCGGGCTGCGGCTCCTGCAGGTGCCGAAGAGGTGAGGGTCGGCGCCGCAGCGATGGCAGGAGCGTGTCCCGCTGACCACAGGCGGAGAGCACGGCGGGTTCTTGTAGAGCTGGGCTCAGCGGTGCGGAGAGACAGGTGTCTCTCTGGTCATACTGATGGGGAACCGAGGAGCATAAAGGCTGTAGGCGATCATGCAGAATCCGCGTGTTCCAAATGGGAACGAAAACCTAATTCCTTTACTCCCAGTCCCATGTTCAAAACAAACCCTTCTGCAAGGCTCAGGTCAGGCACCTGGGAATGTGGACTCCTGAGTGTAGCTATGACTCTGCAAATATGCTGCAGGTTTACTGTCTGACACTGATTCTAAGTCGTTGCCTTCTCCCTTAAGGTTTCTTTTTAAAATGTGAGTTAGTGTACTAATAACATCATGGGAATAACAGAGATCTACGGCCTGCATGAACAGTCTCTGGTAAGGCAAAAGAACCACAGTGTTACCCAAACACATCTTAATAGATGTTTGAGGAATTGCAATATATGTATATGCTTAGATGTTTAATGAAATGAAATAATGAAATTAAATAGATGTTTAATGAAATTATGAAAGAGCAGGAAAGCACCACATTTACAGCTTTGTAGGTTTCTTGTTTTATATATTGTGGAATTCCTTATTCTTTGATCAGCTATGATTCATGACCAGTACTAGTCTTTGACTTGCACGTGGGCGAGACAGGATCTTGCATGGCCAGCCGGGCAGGACTGGCAGGCTACTTAGAAGATCTGATCGCCTACAATGTAACAATCTTACAATGTCTGACACATTTTATAAACATAGCTTTCAAACCAAATGTTTTTTAAAAAAAAGTGACAAAGCATGTTATTCTTGGAAAGATTGTAACGTTGTATCCTGGTTATCAGGCTTCTTGATGCAGAAAATACCCAGTAATGTGTTCAAGCTCTGTGGTACCCTCCGGGAAAATAAGGGCCCGGAAAGGTTTTGTCTTAATTGCAGTGTGCTGGAAAGTGCCACATTCTTTAGGTGGTTCTTGTTTGAGATGACCCTTCTCCAACAGAAGTTTCCCAACAGCCTTTCTTAGGGAGGAGGGTGTCTGAAGAACGTGGTTTTTTTAGGGACTTGATCTCAAGCTCTCAACACCTACAAAGCATTTCTGTTACTTGCTTAGTGAATCCGTAACACTTCTGGCTGAAAGAATAGAGAAGATCCTGAATGTGGCCACTGAGGCATTTTCTGTTTTATTCATCTGTGTCTTGCTTCCAAACAAGCATTATATTTTCACTACCCTGGGCATATTTTTAACTTTGCTGTTCTATCTTGATTCATTTCTGGTTGGTTTGGCAAATAGTGAAAATTCCTCTCCTTGAGGGATGGCACATGTACTTACTGCAGTGCTGGTTTGCTCTGTAGATCAGATATATCCCCAGTGCAATTGGGATTGCTGAAAGCTTGCAGGGTGTGTCTCTGCTAAGCTGCCAGGACTTGTGTGCTGGTAGCAAAAATCTGTGTGTGTGTAGAAAGTTCCCTGGTGAGTGACAAGGTACGAGTCTACTGTGTAACAGCACAGCAGGGAAAGAGCTTGAAACTTGGAGGTGGCGATGAGTTTTTACCAATGTATAAATTCTGTTTGTCTTATAAACAGAAAACAAGTGAGAGGGGTTAAATTTTACTTCTGCTGTTGCAAATCAGCAGTGTGAATGGTGCTGTTTCTACTTGGTACTGAAGAGAAGTGATCATGTGTAAGGGCTATCAGCTGCTAATGGGCAAGGTGCTGCAGAGCTCTTGCTGCCTCTGTGATTCTGACTTGATCTCTGTTGTACTGTTGAGAGATACCTGAGCTGCTGGGGGGGGGGAGGAGGGAGTCACTTTAATTGGTTTCACTAAGTGAGGGCATTGTACCCCTACACTCCTCCAAGAGAAAAGTTTGCATGTACAACAGAAATACAGTCTTCTCTTGACTATACAGTTATATCCTGGTTTTGTACCTATAGTTATGTTGTCAAGTCTAGGCCATCAGCATCTTCCCATGGGACATATTTTATCTCTCAGCGAGTGTTTCTAGAGGTCCTGATTTTTATTTATAGCCAGAAGGACTTTTAATTTTGAAAGCAAAAGGAAATACTGGAACATCTAGTTTGAGCTGGATATTGTAGGCTGTTTAATGCAGTCCAGTTATCTGCCTTGACTGTCATGTTGCACATTTCAGTACTTTTTAAGTGCATTACGGGGTTGGGAGAGTCTTTATTTTCTTCAAAAAAATCCATGTGGTCTTGCCCTATTATCACCCAGTGGTGTTGATGGTCACTGCCTTTTTTCTATATGATTGTTGCAGACCTTCAATTTGCAGAGGGACAAGATATTTTAACGTAGAGCAGAGTAATTACTTCTGGGTGCCTTTTACCATCTGCATTTGTAATTTATGAACTTTAACATGTTGTGTAGTGCACTCACTGGAACTGAGAAAAGTGGGAGTGCAGCAAAGTGCAACAGCTTGGGAATGCCCAGAAAATTAATTTGGATGTGCTTTAGTGGTGTAAATTATAAAGAAAAAGTTGTATACATCAAGACTAGTTGTGTCTTGAGGAATACCTTTGCAATGCGTGGTTTACACTTTCTCCTCTTTAGTGCAGCTATGGTTAGTAAGGTAAGCTAAGTCAGAGGTTATTCCAAGCAGCATTTCACTAGGGAGAAATGCATTAGGGTTATTACTGTGTGGTTCCTGAATTCTCTACTATTGATGTGGGCACCAAAAGGGAACGTACTCACCATCAGGCAAGCGTGTCCTGCAGCTACATTTCCAACTAAGGAATGATGAGAACATTAATGATGACTCTTTTTGTTCCCACAGGTGGTTTACTCACTTTTATGTGGTTTCTGTGCTCTGGAATGGCTTTCTGCTGATCTGGCTTTTCCAAGCTGAGTTTCTTGGAGAGCCGCTCCCATCATGGATTCAGCACATGCACCGTGCTCTTGGCAGAGATTCTCAGAGCAGGGACATGGGCAAGTATTCCAGCTATTATGATGCAGCCATATAAATATTAAAAAACTGTATTACCAATGCTGTGCTGAGTTTGTATCCAAGTGCTACTTCATCAATTGCTTTTAAACTAGACTCCAAGTGACTTCCCTGGAATACCAAGTGCCTTTGTCATTATTCAAGATAGAAATCATTCTAATGTATAGATATGATGGCTTTTAGCATTTCTTTTAACAGAAAGGGCCATTAGTACCTTCTGGAAGCAATCTTGCCAGGCTCAGCAGTATACAAATATTTTCCCCAGTTAATTTAAAATGAGAGTAAAATTTTGTTCTGGGGAGGGGAAGCAATAGCCTTTTGAAGCACTGTCTGGTTAAATTTTTCATATGTGTCTCAGAGTTGCTATTTTTCATCTGCAAGCAGATAGTGAGCACTTCTCTGCCCTTCTGGTTCTCCTGCTCCTTTGGCTGCACAGCTGTCGAAGGCTTGCAGAATGCCTTTGGACCAGTGTGTTTTCCAATGGTGTCATTCACATTGTGCAGTATTGCTTTGGACTTGGTTACTACATTGCCATTGGCTCAACTGTGCTATGTCAAGTGCCTGCTGATGTCAGTAATGGTAAGTGCCTGCTCAGTTATTACCAAAGATGCAGTCTTGCTCCCATTTGTTTCCATCTAGAGGGCTGCTTCTTTGAGTAGTGTGTTAACTGATGAGACAGAAAAATACTTACTGGCCTAGTTCAAAGTAACTACTTTTCAGTATATCATGTAATCAGCCAGCATTGCACACAAACACAGACAGTGACACACACTTTCATGTTAACCATCACAGTTATTTTCTGAAAGAAATCTCACATAGATACTTTCAGGATCATTATCATCGGGTTTCTATTCAGATACATGTGCTTTATGAAGGACATTCTGAAATGCTACTATGCAACTTCGGTTCTCAAACTGGAGTTTGTTGTTTTGGGGTTTGGGTTTTTTTGCTGTAAGGTTAGTCTGCAAGGCTGTCTTGGCCACCTCCTTTGTTTTCCATTAAGAGCTTGCTACTGCTCTGCCTTGATTCAGTGTCTTCTTTCTCTTGGTACTGTAATGTCTCCCTTAATACAGCAAAAATTTGTATTATGTGATTTGTTTCTGTCAACACATTCCACTGAGCTGCATAGATGAACCATAAGTTGGTTGTAGCACTGTCCCATGACTAATTTTTGTAAGGCAGTCATTACTAAGTATGTAAGTTTAGTGAAGTTTTTAATTATTTCTAACCCCATCAGCTCTAGTTTAATCCGCTGATGTTTCTAAAAGAACCTTCAGATTTCCTGTGTGTAAATAAAGCCTTTTTCTTTCTGGACCTGCGTTCTACTTTTCCTTTTTTTGTACATTCTTAGAGATGTCACACTGGCTTGTACTTTGGAAATCATCCTTGATACAGTTATCTCTTTTTTGAAGGCCTAAATGCTTCACACTGTGTGTGTGTGTAGGTGTGTGTATATATGTATCTCACTGTGAGCAAGATGAACAACTGTGTACTTATATATTGACCAGAGCCATGACAACATTTTTAAATGGGATGATAATAGTTACAGTGTTGAATATTGAGGTCTTAGATTATCAATTATGTGTCATTGTACATCATGCCTTCAAGCTACTGGATTAATAACTACATATTTTAGTATAGAGCAGGTAAGGGAAATGAACTACCAGCTGGGCACTTAAATCATGCAGGATTTAAAAGCATCTTTCAAGGGATTAGAGGCTTACTACTAGAGTTCTGTAAGATAGTAATATTTAAAAAATGTATGTAATGTTTTGGGATGATGTTTGGGAGCTACTTCCTGGATGCATATTAATAAGACATGTTTAATTCAGGAAAAGAGCTTTCTGTGCAGATCCGCTGGTATCACATTGTAGGAGTTATGATGTACATTTGGGCCTCTCTTCGCCAGCACAGATGTCTTGAAATTCTAGCCAGTCTTAGAAAAAGCAAATCAGGTAAGATGTTTCATTCCTGTTAACTGTTTACTTAGAAATTTTTTCCTGGTTGTGTCAGAGGTTCCATAGCTTCTAAAACCTTAAAAATTAATGTTTTTCTGTTCCTGTAGTATGCTGTTCCCTATAAGACTTTCAGTAGATGAAATGAGGCTGTTTGGAAATGAGATTTGGATGGCTGAAATGGGGGGAAGGGGTGCGGTGTGTCTGTGCATATAGTTGTATAGAATTTAAAATGAAGCTCTAGTTTCTAACATCCTAAGGACAGACACATCCTAGTGGTTACAACTTGCGCCATTCCTTGGGGACCTTACTTCTGTTTCTGTGTGGGCTAAATATAGGTTTCCTTACTCTTTATTTGCACAGTCAGAGGTGGCATCTTATTTCATTAAGTGCAAAGCTGCCAGATCGGATGGAGGTGAATGATGATGATAGCTTTAGTAAGCACATTGTTCTGTAATTGTGAGAAAAGTTTGTTTAATGCATGTTCTTAATTAATTTCTTTCTGTTTGCTTGCAGGAAAGGTTGTAAGTCTGAGCCACAGTGTACCTTTTGGAGACTGGTTTGAGAGCGTTTCTTGCCCTCATTATTTAGCAGAGCTCCTCATATATGTTTCTATGGCCATCATGCTTGGATTTCAAAATGTGACATGGTGGTGTGTAGTGATGTATGTTCTTTTTAACCAGGCACTGGCTGCTGCTTTGTGTCACGAGTTCTATCAGAAAAACTTTAGCTCCTACCCAAAGCATAGAAAAGCATTTATACCACATGTTTTTTAGAATGTTTTCTCTAAAGTATCTTTAGTGCAAACTGGAAAATGTTTTCTATAAGGGAATAAGAGATTTATGGTTTATTAAAACCTAGATAAAATTGCACATTTTCTCCAGTTCTACCTTAAAGGCTCATAGTTTTTTAATGATAATCTCTTCCATGTCACCATTTTATGTGGGGAAATGTAAGGTCTCTGCATATCATCAAACTAAGAAAGGTTTACTGAAGGCTTCAATTCAAAGTGAAGAGATGCTAATTGACTTTTTTCTAATTATGTCTTATGCATAAAACACTTGCTGTTGTGCAGCAAGTCCAAATACTTGTGAAAATTAATGAAAAGAGGGTACAAGTAATCATTTGAACTGTTATATTTCATGTCTTGACTAATTAAGCATATTTCTTTCCAAGTCTCTTTTCTTTGAATTGCTTCAGAGGGATGCGGTATCTCTCTGTGCTTCCTTGTTGACAAAACCAGCCACTGTTCTATAACTGTAAGCACAAAAACCAGTGGAGGAATCTGCAGTGGAGGAATGACTCATGCTCAGCAGTGGAGATAAACAGACCCATTCGCTGCATTACCTCTTCTGCACCAAAGTAATAATTCATCGATGAAGACTCCTTTATCCCTAAACTGGGTAAATCGTGGAAGGTTCTCTGTCTAGAGTGACAGTAGAAGAGAATTTGCAGAAAATTAATGTTCTTGGTTATGGTTCTGACGTCCTTCTACTGCGTTATTGGAATCCCTTGTTTGTTAGAATAGACAGTTGTGCAGGATGGCCATGACTACACGGCTTTTTAAACAAATGTAATGAACTGCTGAGGCAGAAAACACACAGAAACCAGTACCTGACAAGCACTGCAAATAAATTTTTTACTGGGGAGACAATGTCCCTCAGCACAGGGCTTTTTTTTTGCACTTAACTATTGAATATTTTGTTCCTTCTCATGATACTGGAGTGAATGATTGGTTTGTGTGATGTAGCATATGGATGCTGGTGTTTCGGTATGTTGTCTACTTACCTGCATACATTATTTTGTATATAAGAAGAATTTTTACACATTGAAGTATATCTTGTTTATTACACTTTCTATTTCCATGTTGTATGATTTTTCAAAATTGAGCTTGCATATTTGTAAAACACAAGCAATCACTGCACAAAACGTTGTACCTCTCTTGGCTGTTGCATCCCTCTCTCCTTCAACACCACCATGGAACATCAACAGCCCTGTCTTGAGACTGCAGCTTTCCATATTATTTTTTTAAGTGACTCTCAGGAGGCTCCTTGAGCCTATCTCCAAACATTTCCAGTTTAACTGGTGTTCTTGTCCTGTTCACTAAACTGCTTCTCTCCCCGGGGGAGAGAGTATTGGAGTGCATGGCCCTCCTGGGGTCCCGGGGGAAGAGCATCTTCTGGCATTCTGTGACAAGTTCTGGGCTACTCAGTACAGGAGAGACAGGGAGCTCCTGGAACAGGTCCAGCAGAGGGCAACAAAGATCATTAAGGGCTGCAGCATCTCTATTATGAGGAGAGGCTAAGGGAGCTAGGCCTGTTCAGCCTTGAGAAAAGCGGGAACGTCATCAATACATATGTAAGTATCTAAAAGGAGGGGTGCCAAGAGAATGGAGGCAGGCTCTTCTCACTAGTGCCAAAAAATAGGACTAGAGGACCAGGAAGTTCCAATTAAATATGAGGAAGAACTTCATTACTGTGCAGGTGACCGCACACAAAAAGGTTGCCCAGAGAGGTTGCGGAGCCGCCTTCCCTGGAGATATTCCAGAACGGTCTGGACTCAATCCTGTGCAGTGTGCTCTGGGNAAGGAGCCGCCGCCGCCGGCGGCGCAGGGAGCAGAGCCGCGGGCTGAGGTGAGACGGACGGGCCGTGCCGCGACCCCCGCGGCTGCGCTCCTCCGGCCGGGCCGCGCCGGGCCGAGGNTTCCAAGATGGCCGATTCCGTGCTCGGGTCTTGTGGCCGTGCTGGGGTCACACCCGCCACGAACCCCGGGACCTGCCCAGGCCCTGATGCAGCCGCTTCTTCGCCCGCCGTCCCGCAGCGCCCTTTTCCTGCCCGCGGGCAACTCCGAGCGGCGGAGGGACGCGCTGGGACTCGCCCGCTGCGCCGGGAACGCTGCACGGCCGCCCTGCCCGCTCCCTCGCGACGCCGGCAGCGGGGGCTGCGACCCCCACGGCCGGCTCAGCCCATTGCGCCCGGACTCACCCGCCGGTTCCCGGTTCCCAGCGGGGCGGGCGGGGCGTGGCGGGGCGGGACGTCCGCCGGCGGCAGGAAGCGGTCTGGGGGCCGTGGGGCCGCGCGGCACGGGCTGTGGCGCGGGGCCCTCAGCCAGGGCGACGCCGCCGGCACCGCGCTCGGCAGACATGNCCATCGCGCTCCGAAATCTCCCCTTTCGGCAGGAAAAGGGCGGGCTGCAGGGCCACTGCATCCTTCCCTTTTTCCCCTAAAAAAGGGGGATCTAGGGCCGGCATGGAAAAGGGGTCAGCGCTCTCTTTCCCCCCTCAGAAGCAGCTGAAAACAGGTTATTTCGCTACTCCGAACCTGCGAGGTTTTTCTCCTCAGCATTTAGTGTCAGTTCTTCTGCGTTAAAACTTGTGACACGGCGTTCTCGGTGAGGGGATTCTAGTGCCGGCGGATCACACAGAGGATGGGAAAATTACTGGCACGGCTTGGAGTAGCACGTCGAGCACGCCCGGTGTCATACCCAACAAAAACTTCCAGTGCTGCAAAAGGTGGAGGAGCTCTGGGAAGTCAGTGTGTCACACACAGTGTGGGAGCTTCTAAATATCAACACCAAAAAACTTGGAGCACTGCTGGAGGTGGAATGCTGGGAAGAGGCCGTGTCAAAACACGCTGCAGTCTGTCTCTGCGGGTGGATGTGCTGGAACACGCTTTCCCAGCCATCCCTGGTCAAGGATGTGAACATTGACTTACTGATCTTGGGCCTTGCTTTTGATCATAGATATCCTACTTTGTGTACAAGTAAACACTTCGGTCAGTGAGTGGAAGCCAGAGTGTGCTGGTCCGGTTTCACCACTGGAAAGTCTTCAAGTTAGTTCTCAACAAACAGAGCAAGTGTAGAAAAAGCTGATGAAAACTTGCACAAATTTTGGCTTGGGTTCAAACAGAAAGAGGGGAAATGTAAGTTAGACATTAGGAAGAAATTCTTTCATATGAGGATAATGAGGCACTGGAAGAAGGTGCCCAGAGAAACTGAGGCTGCCCATTCCCTGAAAGTGCTCAGTACCAGGTTGGATGGTGCTCTGAGCAACCTGGACCAGTGAAAGGTGTCCCTGCTCATGGCAGGGGGGTTGGAAGGGACCTTAAAGATCACCTCTGAACTAAAGCTGCTTTCCCCATGTTTTCTTGTAATGCTGGTTCTGGTAATAGTGTGCATGGTGAAGTCAGGTTTTAGTAATCGGAGCACAATCTGATCCTCTTGCTAACTGGCAATTTGAGCTAGGTGGCAACTAGGAACTAGTTAACATTCATTAATGAGCATGAGAGGTGTATATATCTAAAATGTCACCCTACACAGTATGGTATAACAGGAAAAATACAAGGTGCAGTACTTCTGCGTACTAACTGTTCAAGCCTAATTAACTAGTGTTTGGTGTGTTTTTTTCTCTCCCCTCCTTCTCCTTACAGAAAGGGTCCTCACCAGTTGCTCCAGTTCACATTGTCAGTGAAGAGCCAGCTGACAAGACTAATTTGGGCTTTATTCATGCATTTGTGGCTGCTATATCTGTCATCATTGTATCAGAACTGGGGGATAAGACCTTCTTCATTGCAGCTATCATGGCAATGCGGTACAACCGTCTGACGGTACTGGCCGGTGCTATGCTTGCCTTGGGTCTGATGACATGTTTATCAGGTTAGCATTCTTTTCTCTTTTGTTTTATCTCTTAAAATGTGCTAGGTACATATTTACAAAAAAAAATAATCCTAGCTGAATTAGAATTCAGGTAGTACATATATTCACTTTTCTGTTTTGATAGCAGTATGAAGCTTTTCCTGGGGACCATGGTTTGGAATGAATATTGAGACTCTTGCCTGTAATGAGGTCTCTGCACTCCCTGGGCCTCAATAGGAGTTTAAGGCAGAAGAATGGGATTGAGAGCTTTATCACGTCCTTTGATTTTTTTTTTTGGGCCACTGGTTTCCTTTTTGTGTTTAGCTCCTGTTAAATTAGTGTGCCTAAAGGGAATGTGGGAGTGACTTCTGTTTTTCCTCCTAAGACAAAAGATTCTTTATATGATGACAGATTTCTCTCATCTGACTTGTATTCCTGTACGTGTGTAGCTGTCTGGATTTGTGCTGGAAGCTGCATAAGTGAAGATGGAGTAGGGGGTGGGCTGGCAGTGAGATGTCAGGTGGCACTCGAGGAACCTGTAGCTGGGGGTGCTTATGTAGTTGTGATTGTAAATTGGAGCAGCCTTCAGGTATGTCAGATGCAGCATAAAGTTTGTGTGCTCATTTCTAACCATGCCCATTTCAGAAATACCTGAAATAGTACTGGTTGGTTTATACACACTGGAAATAGCTGATTCACTGGCTTCAGGCTGCTTGGCAGTGTTTCTGTGAATGGTTTTTAGGTGTAGCTATTGCTGTGTACGCTGATGCAATTTTTGCAGTCTTAGAGTAGTTTCTATTTGCATTTTGTGTAATTTCTGCCCATTATGGCTCTCTTCTTGCTATACTAAGTCTTTCTTCAAATCTTTCTTGATGCTTTTTTATAAAAGTTTTATTTTCTGGTTCTGTTCCCCAGTTTACATGTTCCCAACTATTTCTTCCTTTTCAGAAAGTTTTGTTGTTGGTTTCTCCCCCTCTGCCCTGCTTCCTCTCCCCTCTCTCCACTGCCCTTGTTTTATACCAGCTGAGTTTGTAAATTCCTGGGGAGCTTGCCCACACCTTGATTCCATGAAGATATGCTCACTTAAACTCACTAGCTCCAAGTAATAACTACTTGGGATATTTTTTCAAGGTGTGCTTGACAAAGTAAACTGGCCTATTGTTCTCATTATTTAATTATATTTGTACTTATATATGTAAGTAGTGCTAAAAAATGATAGCTTTTTGTATAGTTCTTGCATTACTTTACTATAGTATTTTCAGTTCTAAAACCAAACAAGTTTAGTTTAATTCCTTCTGGTTTATTCAGTTGTAAAACTAATACTGCTACTCATGTGTATGTGCTGTGCTTCCTAGTAATAAGCCTGATTAATTTTGGTCTTGTATTCTTACTTTTGGTAGTGGTAGTGCAGGTTAATTTCCAGATTAGGTGGTAACTTCAGGGTATACTTTTCAACTAAGAAAATGTGTGCAAGAAAGCACACATGGTAATATGCTTCTTTTTAGCTAATTGCATGTGGAATAAAGCAACAGAAACACTTGTGACTGCATGGTCCAAGCAACCTTGAATCTTAGGTGTGGAGTTTTAATTTCTTCTCATTTATACAGTCCTTTTTTTGGTCAAAAAATGCTAAGTGATCTTACTTTGTGCAGAAGTAAATACTGTGTCCTGGATACATGTTTCTTCTTGCTTAAGAACTAGCTTTGTCTTAGTTTGATCATCTTCACTACTCATAAGAAATGTGCCATTGAGGTCACTTTTTGGTGAGTGGAATCAGTGTCTTTAAGTAAAGAAAGATCAGAGTTGATCATATTGTGTGTCTGTGGGGAGTGTGGGAGATGGGAACAGTAATGTGCAGGTATTTGCACTTGTCAAAGGAAGACAGACATAGATTCACCCAGATGGATGATTTGTAGATATCCCTGGTAAATTTAACTTGTAGAAAATCTTAATTCTAACTTTATTTGATAAGTGATTGGAAAGAGATGCTATTCAACATGCAAATAGAATTAAGTGGTATATGCTGTGACTAAACTAACATGATTACAGATGGTAGTTTCATGGCATGCTTGGAGAAAGGCAGGACTTGCAACAGACCTTGATAAGAAAGATAATATTGTTTGGACTGGCTCTTGGGAATAGCAGCACCTCAACTTTGGCTGGTGTACATTGTCAGTGTGTTAGTAGACTTCAGTCTATGGCCCGACCAGTAATGGTTGGAGTTCCTAGTGTGTTGTTATCTTGCAAAAACATTTAGAAAATTATACAAAACTAACAAAAGATACAGTATTTATTTATCTGTGGATATTTGGATTGCAGACTTTGCTAGCAAGCATTTCTTAGATGTGGGAAAAACAATTATGATCCTCATGTTTATTTTTTTTTAAATGATGCATTTGTTTTCTTTTCAGTTTTGTTTGGCTATGCCACCACAGTTATTCCTCGTGTGTACACATACTATGTGTCAACGGCATTGTTTGCAATCTTTGGCATCCGAATGCTTCGGGAAGGCTTGAAAATGAGTCCAGATGAGGGTCAGGAAGAGCTGGAGGAAGTTCAAGCAGAAATTAAAAAAAAAGACGAAGAAGTAAGCCATAAACTTTCTCTAAATTACAGTTGGTAGAATAGTTGCAGCCGTGAAGCTGCAGAACAGTGTTTGGGGTGTTCATCTGTGTCTTGATAGTCTGACACAGAAAACCTGTGATAAATGAGACAAAAGTGGCCCCTGAAGGCTCTTCCAGCTGGTGATTCCAGTTCTGTGGCAAGCCTGGTTTCTTAGGAGAGAAGGGACTTTATACATAGAGCGAGTGTTTTTAATGTGTTCCTAGCAGAGAGAACATCAACAGTTTACTCTTGGCTCTACTTTTATTTCTTTTTATGGTCAGGCACTGTATTTGCAAGCAGTACAAGATGGACAATAACCAGAGGTCAGAGCTGATTACTACTATATATATGTATTTACACACATGTGTGTGCTTATACATAGCTTTTTTTTTTTCAATAGTGACTTTATATAGTCCATTGATAATGAGGCAGTCAGTGGCTAGTAACATTCTAGAAACTAAATGTCTAGCTTTACTGTCAGGTGTTTCTTTTGGATTGTTCAGATGATGTTTCTAATCTTATGTTTGTCTTTTTTTTTCTTTTTTTTTTTTCCCCCCTTGTCTTCTGCAGCTTCAGAGAACTAAACTGTTAAATGGGCCAGGAGATGTGGAATCAGGGCCAGGCACCACTATACCTCAGAAGAAGTGGCTACATTTTATTTCTCCAATCTTTGTTCAAGCTTTTACTTTAACATTTTTAGCAGAATGGGGTGATCGTTCCCAATTAACAACTATAGTCTTGGCGGCCAGAGAGGTGAGTGCTGCAGAATGCATGCTGTTCTTTTGCCCTCTTTTGGTTGAGGGGTGAGAAAGACAAAATACTCTTGCAGGCGGTACCAGATTCAAAGCCTTGTTGTACTTTACTTATTGTTACAGCTGTGCCAAGACCTGAAAATAAACGCACGGAAGCTCCGTGTAGTATTAAAACCATTGTTACCTGATTGGGCACGCACAGGCATCTCTGGAAATAGTTGCTTTAGATCATGCATCTGAAATCAATTGGGTTTTGTTGCAGTTTTGAGAGATGTTACAGAACAGATGTTTCTTTGCTCTGTGGTCTTACAGCTGTAACTTGGTAACGTAAAAAAGATGCTTTCATTCCATCAAAGTTAAAGCTGCTAGAAAGACACTGCTTGTTAAAAAATAATATGGTACAGTGTAAAGAAGGAAAATAAACTCTAAATTGCTGTGCAGTAAGTAATTAAACTGTAAATTAAACTTTTTTCATCATGATGATTAGAGTGTATATAACTATTATATTTAAAGGAAGATGAAGGCTTGTAGTCAAGCTTTTAATAAACATAAGTAGCTTGCCTGTGCTCTTTCACGCATTGAGATAATTTACATTTTTTTCTTTAGGACTCATGCTTCTTTCAGGTGCACTTTCAGACATTCCCTAGGGATAAATCAGGACTGTGTAATGAAGGAGACTGTAATCTGTGGGATCCTCTTGTCTCTATTACAGTGTAGGGAAGGTGTTTGGAGCTAACAGCAGGAGATGATGATCCCATTGTTTAGGCAGTTACATACCATCTTGGAGAAAAGGAACCTCTACAGCCTCTGTCCAGTTTGCTAGGCAAGTTGCTTAAGCCCATCTTTTCACAAGGGGTTGTTGACTTCTAGTTTGCATTTTCTGAGTGCCCAGTTAGGAAGTGTACCCTTAGGGAAATGTCTGTCAGACTCTTTGGTCTGGTTTGTGAAGTGCTGAGCATTGCAGTTAAAGACTGTGAACTGTTGTACCTGTGGAATTTGAAGTGTTTGTAGGAGTGCTACAAAAACAAATACTACAAAAAAAATGAATTGACAATATCTTGATATTGGCTTTCAAAATCAGTGAATGATTATGATCTGGATCTTTTCTGTTTTATCTGTGGGAATGTTTTATATCCATTTTTTTAATAATATATTTGGATAAATCCTTGTGTGAAGTACTAAGATGCTTATGAGGAAATAAATTATCTTACTATGGAGATTTGGGCAGTGTGGTAGGTCAGTTGTGGCCATACATCCTTTAGTAAAAAGAAAACAAAATACTGTGTAACTGTTCATTAAGAGATTAGTGTCCATCTTGTCACAGCAAATAAACAGGGCTCATTTGGAAGGGATAAAAAAAAGAAAAGTGATAATTTGGCTCTCTTAGTGCATGTACCATGGGAAGGATTTAAGTCTGCCTTCATGAACATACTCCTGACAGCAGTCCCTAAGAACTTGATTTTACACCTTAATAGCTTACTGTATGAGAATTGTTCATCTGTTTAAGGAAACTGAAAAGAAAACTCTGTACTGTCCCACTAGAATGGCTTTCCCTCAGCTGCTGTGTCTGGGTCCATCTGCTCCTGGAGACCCTATGCTGAGGGAAGCCATCGTAACTTGTTACCTTCTAGGGAATGGAATGAGGGGTGAAATCCAGCTTCTGCTAGTGAAGGCTATATAGGTAACTGCTGACTGCAGGGCAACAGGGATTTCCAGCAACTTTAGGTCCTGATCCTGGACACAAATGTGTTCTGCTGGCACACCTTTGCTTCTGACCTGCACTTCCTTTCGGTTTCTTACCTATCTGCTTGGTCTTACTGGCTTGTGGTTTTGGTTTTCTTGGGCAGTCAATGTTGTCTTTTCTTCAAACCATACAACTTAGACAGTTTGGGATTCCATGCATTCCTCAGGTTATGGCAGCAACTTTTTTTTTTTCCTCTTGGAGCTAAATGGTGTCACTTAGAGATGAGCAGGGGACTCAGCTCCACTTTCCCTCATTCATCTTTTTATAGCAGAAGGTCATGCTTCTACCTTGCTTTCATTACCAGTCATTAGAAAGTTGTTTTCTATTTGTAGTGCTCAAGTCTTCTGGGTATGAGGTGTTCAATGTATATGCTGTCTTCAACTGTGAAAACTGAGAAACCCCTTTATGTGGTACTGTTGTTCCCATAGTGAGTAGCTGCTTGTTATGCAGTGATGTGAAAAGCTGTTGTTGACAGTAAACTTGAAAGCAGGTTTTATCCCTGGACTTAAGATCTTTCATGCTTCCCTCTTTGGAGGACAGACGGGGCAGAGTGTAGAGCACAAGTGTGTGAAGCTGGGCAAAGAACCTCTAATGTTTCAGCTGCTGAAAGCTTTCATTTGCAGTTCAAGGATTTGTGTTTTTTGCTTTATAATTAGGTTGGTGTTCTTCCAGCTGATGCATACTTTGTTTTGCAACAGCTGCCGCCTTCCCTCTAGAGGTTGCTTAGTTGTTTAACTACAGCAGACTGATTTCTGGATCTATATTTCATTACTTGAAGATGCTGCTCTGTTGAAACATACCATATGCTCCTATCTTAGTCTGGTTTAGATTTAAGTCTGGCTCACTGGCTGATGTACAGTTACTAGTTTTTAAGGCAGTGCTGGATAGCAGAGCAGAGGACCCACCAGAGAGTATCCTCTGTACTTAGCAGTCTGCAGCCAGGGAATCCAAGTATTGCTCCTCCATGGCAGGAAGTTGTCATAGGACTCATAAGTTTTCAATGGTGCTGATTTACCCCTTGGTGTTTATTTTTCCTCTCAGGACCCCTATGGTGTGGCAGTAGGAGGAACAGTGGGACATTGCCTATGCACTGGTTTAGCAGTTATTGGAGGGAGAATGATAGCACAAAAAATTTCTGTTAGGACTGGTAAGTGAAGACTCAACTCCAACCAAAAAAAATGTGTTAATGCTGGTAATGTTTGTGGTGTAAATAACTACATGCTTCAGAACAGTGTTTCTCAAAAGTCTTGGAAAATCCATAAAAACTGGTGCGGATTTTGGGGTTTTTTTGGGGTCTGTCTTCCACCTCACCTCATTTTGCTTCACTATTAGCTAGCTTGTAGGAGACCAGAGGAAGGAAATACATTATTATAAATAGTTGGTATTTATTGTTTGACAGTGGATAATAGAAATTGTGTTCCACTTCTGAGTCCAGACCTTCAAGGGAGCAAGAGAACTTCATACTTACAAGTTATACCAGCCATATACAAGCCTTAAAAGCTACGGTGTGTGTGGCATAAGTATTTTTGTTTTTTTTTTTTATCATACCTACTAGCTGCAGCAGGCAGGACCAGTAAGGTTACAATGGGTTGTTTATTTTTCATTAGCTTAGGTTGCAGCTTGTTTCCACTGCCAGTCCTGTGATGTGGTGAGATTTCTTGCTCCCAGGAGTAATTCTGTGAAGCTGATTCTCTAAATGTTCATTCAGATTAATTTTTCTGTAGTTGCAGAGGTGGTTAAAACCCCAATTTTACTGCTGAATGTGCATTGTGTTGTGTCTGTTTGTCAAGGAAATTGGTGACAAAATGCTAATCTAACAATGGTTTAATATGCTCCAAGGACAATGTGGATATTTAACAGCAGGAATAGCCTTAGGTTAAGCCAGAGATCTTTTTAGGCTCTTAGTTTATTTAGAGAAGAGTGGGAGAACACAGTGATGCTTCCCCAGAATACTGTCCCAGCCTCTAGCAGATGATGTTCTTGATACTGTTTCCTTCAATATAGTTACCCAAACTGTGCAAAAAAATGCTTATTATGTCTCTTAACTGATGGCTTGCTCCAGCATGAGAATATTGTATCTTATTTTCTGCCATACAGCCAAATACTCAACAGTAGCCCTTAACCTCAATTGTATGCTAACCCAAGTAATAAAAGCTTCCTTCTAAGGACAGAATGTATTATTGGAGATGCAATTAGACAGTGGGTTGGCATATGGGCATCTTGTCACTGAGCTAGAAACAGCATTAACTGTTTGCAACATAAATTTTAAAGTAACGTTATTGGGGAATCAGACATTTAAGAAAAAAGAATAGATCTGTAATGTGTCATAGAAGATAATTGCTTTTTGATATCTGATTTCTTCTTGGTTTGTGTTTTCTTTTCAGTGACAATCATAGGAGGCATTGTCTTCTTAGCATTTGCGTTTTCTGCACTATTTATAAGTCCAGACTCTGGTTTTTAAATTTTTTCATTGCTGTAAAAGAACAAGGATTGGAAGAATCAAGAGCTATCCTTGTACATTTTTGTAGATAATGTACAGAATTCTGGTTAAACAAGAGCTGAAGATGAGACACTGATTTTTATTACAGCGGATGATTCATGGGACTGACTCATTTATGGACAGCTTCTGCAGTGGAGATCGGCTTATTGTCTGGTTTGTTTATGCTGTGGTGCCTGCTCCCGTGGTGGGATTTGAATGGTTTTCTCGCTTGCTGGACCTGGCTCAGCTGAGTTCGGGGATTTACTCTCCTAAGCATTGAGAATTCCTCTTTTCTTTCTCTGTTACACACAACCACCTTTCCGGGTTCTTCAAGAGCAGATTCTTAAGGCCTTTTAAAGCAGACTGTGTCTTGTTTCGTGTTGCTCAACACAAGGAGAAAACTACGAAGATAATGGTTCCACAGTGTGCCTGAGGCTGGATAATCTAAGCAACGAGAAACCTGGGAGCAGTTCCTATGCCATTCAATGGCTGAGCCAACCACCAGAGAATTTTATAAACTTTATTTAGAGGGAAAACTTCTTAATCAGGGATTATTATCAGGAAATTGATGTGTGGTTTAACAACCTGCTGTGTTCAGTATGCAATCTGGCTGGAGCTAGTATGATTTGACTTTTTTTTTTTTAATTTTGAAATATTAAAGGTATACAGAAGATAATAAAGTGGTCCAGCTTAACAATGTTCCATTCCCCGGATTGAACGGTAGTGGAATTCTTAGGTTTAGATGTGTTCCTGTTTTTTTCTTTTTAGGAATAGGAATGTAATCTGGAAGAGTATTAATAAAACATGGTGTCTCCATTTGTGTTATTTTCAGTATTGTTTTTTGATGCCTCCCATAATTCCTGCTCAAAGGTTTACCTGGTGGTGATGTGCTTAAGGTGAGGAAAGTTTACTAAATTTATTTTGGATACTGATAAATGCCTGTGTTAAAAGGACTTTGTTGAGCACTGAAGATACATGGGTTGCAGAAATACATGATTATCTCTACTCTTCAGCGAAGCGTTGGATTCTGAGCCTAGTGGCTTATATAACCTACTAAGATCTGCTCTGTAGCAGTCTTGTAAAATAGAAGACATGGTTTCCAGTGTTATGAATCTGCCTTTTAATAAATCTGAATACTGTGGAGCATTACAGATGTGACCATGCCATTTGTAGATGACAACCAGAGCAGCCCATAATC
The DNA here is from genome assembly GCA_013396735.1 of Grallaria varia. NCBI lineage: Eukaryota > Metazoa > Chordata > Aves > Passeriformes > Formicariidae > Grallaria > Grallaria varia. The sequence continues at coordinate 745,442 of VWZG01009028.1, forward strand.
TTTCTCTTGGGTTTCTCTACCCAGAAAACCCCTTCATGCCACATTTCTCTAAAACTGCAGCAGTGCAATGCTGGGCATGCACAGTGGCTGCCATTCCAGGCTCTGGGTCTTAATGTTTGTATCTTTGTCTGAAGGAACCATGTTGGTTTGGTGGTGGGATTTTTTGGATTGTTTTGGTTTTTTATTTTTGAACCAATCATTGTAGCCTCTTCTTTCCCACAGCCTGAGAACACACTGTCCATGGTGAGTTCAAATCTTGTGTGATGTGCATTTGTAGCAAAGGTCATATTAAAACAGGGCAGGAACAGGAGAGCCTAAACTTCTGTGTATGGGACAACTGTTTGTTGTATTAATGAGAAGCGGTGCTGCGGATGTACATAGAGGTGTGTCCCAGGTATAGTGACTGTGGTGCCGCTGGTCATCCTGCTGAAAATCCATGCTCAGAATCCAAAAAAGCCAAGCCAGTTGGCCATACTAAAACCAAACTTCACAAACTTTATATGCCGTGCTTAATGCTATTTTGATATAAAATCAGTTGGAATCATCAGAAAAATGAAGGTCTTTAATATGGTGGTTGTAGAGGCAGGTGTGAAATGGCAGAACAAATTGTAACATCCACATTGATATTTTACTATTACAAACTTACACAGATGCCAAGTACTGCTTTTGCCTAGTCATAACAATGTATTTGGCTGCTCTCTAAGGCCAGCTAGGCAGGTAAGAGTTAGCTTGAATAGTTGCCTTAGCTTTTGGGTTTTTTTTAAAAGTACAAACATTGACTTAGCATTGGAAATCTAGTATAAAATTGGATAGCTCATGAAATTTTAGTACACTTTGAAAGGTGCTTTAGTAATTGCTACTATTTTCAATGATTTAATGTTGTCAGGTGCCTGTTGGAATTCTTCACATTTAAAGAATCTAGTTGGGATGTAATGGAAGGCTGTTGAAGGTGATGGAGGGATCCACTGATGTGTTTTTAGTGCTGTGTCTTCTGTGCAGTTTCCAGCAGAGACAGTGGCCTTGTCCCTCCATAGTGCCTCAAAGCACTTGCACCCCCAGCCATGTCTTGCCTGTTGGCTGGTTTGGGGGCTGGGATTTTAGCAGCTTTCATCTTATTTCTTGTCTTTCTGGCACATTGCCATCAGGGAGGTGTGATGCTGTACTGTCTCAGAGTACCTGGATACTTGAGATATAGGCAGAATCTTAAGCAGTGTGTATGCACATATATATATTATATATATGGGGCAAAAAAGGCTCTCATGTCAGCTGAAGGAGCTGTTTGCAGGACTGGGAATTGCAAGATATCAAAGTTCAAGACAGCAGGCTTTGATGCACTACTGGTGCGGCAACATGTCCCACGTGGCTTTTTTTCTCTGAAAGGTGGTTAGGCAGTGGAATAGGCTGCCCAGCAAAGTGGTGGAATCACCATCCCTGGAAGCGGGGAAGAAAACCCCATGTGGATGTGGCAATTGTGAGGACATGGTTTAGTCGTGAACAGGACAGTGCTGCGTTAAATGTTTGGACTCTGTGATCTTTGAGGTGTTTTCCAACCTTAATGATTCTATGATGACACATAAGCCCTTCCTAGAGGTTGGTGTCTAGGACAGCAAAGGCCTGGCTTTTTGGGAAGAAACTAGAGAAAATGTTTAAATAATAGTGCTCTTTTACTCTTAAAGGGAAACAAGTTTGGGGGTTGCCTTGCATTTTAGAATATGAAAGAAACACTTAAGGTAACCAGCTGAAGTTTTGATTGCCACAGTCCTATGCAAATTCTTGTTCTCTGTAGCTGGGAATGTGAAACATAGTGAGTGAGAGCTCAAGTGTTGGAGGGAGGGCTCTGCAAACTGTTGCATCTGCAACCTGGGCAACTGTCCACCACAGGTTTCCCATCCATCCTGCAGTTCTCCCTGCTGGGGTGAGATGCAGATGATTTCAGTTGCTGCCAAAGGAATGTTGAAAGCAGCATCTAAGGCAGGAATTTGTATCTCTGACTATGTGCTGCACAGAGCAGAGGTCTGCAAGTGCACACTGCCTGCAGCTCCTCATTTCCCAGCAACACACAACAAAATGGAGATGAGGGTCTGTTCTATGGGGATGGAAAACATCTTGCATTAACAGAGACGTTTAAAATGAAAAAAGCTTGTGCTTGTTATTTTCAAAGGTGCCTATTCCCAATCCTTAAGTAAAGCCTGTTTCATTTCTCTGTATATGGCAAAGAGCAATTAGCAGAGATTAAGGTAAACTTCTGATCTTCGCACCTGCCAGGATTAAGTTTTTCAAAGGAAACCTGTTGAACCAAAGTACAGGCCCAGGTCACAAGCAAGCCTGCTCTTCCCAGGGCACTGCCACCAGGTGTGTGTGCTGGGCTGGTGCTTGCCGTTGTGAGATCTCTGAGTCAGACGCCAATCAGGAAACCTGAAGTGAGGGAGGGGCTGTATTTCCCAAGCGCTCTCAGAGACAGCCTGCTGCTCTACAAGCTGTCCCTCACCTCAGGTGCCCTGCAGCTCCAGCTGGCTGCGTGGCTGCTGGAATGCTGCCACTGGATTCACGTGAGCAGTTTTACAATGTATTTCTAGGAAGAGGTTGGTAGTTTAGTCTACCTATGTGTTTGTCTCTGATAGTGCATGTTTATAAAAACCCCAGTTAGACCTTGAAGTAAGAGGATCAGACTGTTTCATCCTAATACAACCTGAGTTATCCTTAATTTCCAGAGACATGGAAATAATGATGTAATGGCACTTGCTGCACAGACGGGACTGAAGTCAGCACCCTTGGCAAGTTATGGCTACCGGCTTCTGCTAATGTAGATACAGCCTACATTTAACCCATAACATTTCCCCACGTACTATAGCTGTGCATTTCTTCAGGATTACTTAAATTTACTTCCCAAGTGAGAATATAGTTGCCAAAGGGTCTGACAGTAATAGAGCCTATGTACTACAGAAAATGCTAGTAAGCCTCTGTTGATATAGTTACCCTCGAACAACTGAAATCTGGAATTTCTATCACTAATGCCTGAGACTCAGAAGTGCAACTAAGCTTTGGATTGCTAATCTTTACAAATACTTAACAGCTTCACTCTCTATAAACATGAGCTTTGTTTTCGAGTTTGCACAACAGCAATATATCATTGTACAACACTGCGTGTGTGAGGTGTGGCAGCAATTGTGATTACCACTCTTCTTGGTGATAAGTTTATGGAAAAGTATATTGATATTTCCAAAGTTCAAGTTTTAAGAAAACTGATAATTTTGCTTGCTACATGCTCTGTCTTCTTGCTGGTGAGTGTTGACAGTTCTTAACTACAGCTACAGCACTTCTACAGTTGATTTTGTTTCACTCAGGGGGCACAGAGACCTTACATATATAGCATATAGAAGTAATGTACAACTTACACAAGTATTATTTAATTCCCAATGGGCAAAGATCAGTATCTTCCTCTGGGCATCCAGTGTAATATTACAGAAAAAAAGGAACTACAGACTGTAAAAACAGTTAAGTGTATTCATCATTTTCTCCAGGCATTCAGCTTCAATTACAGGATTTCCTTCCCTCCCACTTTTTCGTGAACATTGAATTGATTTCAGATTATTTATGTCTACACTTTGATCAGTGAATGAAGGTTAGACCACCCTGACAGGGTTACATGTTATCACACAGCTTTTCCAGGCAAGAGCTCCATGCTCTCCACAAGCTGTGCTTGCAGCTCAATTCAAGTCTCTGCTTCCTTGTTTGGTGGCACAGCCAACATTTCAGACCATCTCTGCTCCTTTAAAAATACTATTCTTTGACACTTCACTAGAAGAACAAATACCCAGGTAAGGGAGTGGAACAGAATGTAAAGAGAAGGGTGTTTTTTTCCATGACAGAAAGTGAGGGAAGGGCTATGCCCATCCAAACACTCTGCAGTACTGTTCCATCCCTTGGTGACAACAGGGACTGTAACGTGAAGGTACAGAAGTAGTTTTAAGTTGTGCACATTCAAACAAGTGCTGTGTGAGTAAATTCCAAGGTTGTAATGTAAACATACAAATCAGAGGTCTAGCCTTTAGAGTGGGGCATCAGTTTATAAAGAGATACAGAGAGAAGACAAGGAAAAAATACAGTATGCGTTTTTACTGAAATCTCACAACTCATTTGTCTGGGTAGGGGAGAGAAGATAAAAGTGATATCAAGCAACTTCTCACAAGTCAGTTCTGTGAGTGAGGGGAGAGAGTGCCTTTGGTACAGTTGTGGGAAGGGTAAGAGCGCTTCACTGTGAAACTTGGATAAAACTGACATCAAGCAACTCAGAAAAAAAAAACTTCTAGAACCTTAGAAGCTACAGAAAGCAAAATTTTCAATGAGTTACATTTATTCAGTTAAAAAATTGACAGTTAGTAATGGTCACATGAACACCAGGGAACTGTATCTACATTTCCTGACGTCAATATGAACGGCACTAGGGTTTTTCTGTTTGTTTTCTTTTACGTATACAAATCTAATGCCAATTAAAAAAAATACAAAACAAAACTGAAACCCAAGACACTGTGAAATCAACACTGCTTAAAAACTCAAAATTCAATCTGATATATTTGAAAATAAATATTTTTTACCTTTCTGATTAGAAAAAGACAACACACCAACTGCTTTCAAAGCAGTTACATCTTTAAGACCATTCCCAAAAGTGTTTCATAAATAATTACCCATTGATTGATTGTCTATTTATGCAGCATCTCTCAGTCATAGCTGGGGTCTCTGTATTAGGCCATACAGTATTTTTTTCAGACACAGTGTTTTGTTCCCCCCTCCCCTTCCTTTTTATTTAGGTATACTTTCTTTGAATATAGCATATCATGCTGGCAAAATTCATGTAGATGGCATAGCATGAAGTATTGCAGAGCTTAAAATCACCTGCTTAAAAAAAGGAAAAAAAGAAAGACAAGGAATGTAGTGTTATAAATCATGATAGTGAAGAAGCAACTATCCAGTCTCATGGACAACCAAGACAATTTCAAATGTTCTCTCACAGTTGTCTCACCTACTATGATTTGTTTAAATATGTCTTTTTTAATCCAAATTAATTTCTCTTCAACTTTTTTCCACCAGGGATAAGTAAAAAAATAAAAGGTTAATTATTAAAACTAGTCTCTTTTCCCTTTTAATCAAAATAACCATTTTCCAGCCCTCTGACTGTATATCTGATTTTAATAATTATTTCAAATAGAGAAGCTTATGAATCTCACATTTGACATCTCCTGATGCCGTTACATTTAAAACACTCATAACAATACCTGGGTTAAATCTCTGAAAATATAAATGATTCTTGAATCAACTTTAACATCTGAAAAAGGCCACATCTTTAAACCTTCAGAACATTTTCACACAAATTATTATCCTAAGGGACACTTACAGTTACTGAGCAGGCAAATGAGCCTCCAGATGATTCTCTCTCATAGGCAACTGTGCAACTTAAAAAGCCTCCTTTTAAGGAAGCTATCATCTTTAATCCCTTCCCCTGGCTGTATAAAACACAAAGGCAACTGGTTTTAGAAGCCTTTTTAATCCTGCACTTTAAGCCTAAAAGGATCACCACATTAAAGAAACATTTTCCAGAAATGTCTCTCTTGACAGTTCTATGTGTTATTCCTTGATGCCCCCCTCTTAACAGTTTCACTGACTAAAGAAATAAACTGTTTTTCAAATAGTCTTTTCAGTAAAGTGCTTGTTATTACTCAAAAAAAAAAAAAAGACAAAAAAAAAAAAGAGAAAGTGCAATATTTGAGTCTTAGGAGAATTTCTTTTTCTTGTGAACAACTGCCTGATATATCTTTACTTTTACTCATTTTTACATAAAGCTGAAATGAAACCTATCTCTTGTAAGGATAATGGGTTACTAATTTTGGTGTTTGGCAGTAGGCAAGATGCCTACAGAAGGTGGTGACACACTGGAACCGTAGTACAGAAGGTAAACCTTCTAGATGAAGTGGAAGGCATATGGAGAGCTCCTACTAGAATCCTTTCATATTTATATACAAATATAATATATATTAAATATAATATAAAAATAGCTATATTCTTTTTTCTCTGAAGTTATCCTAGACACTCTTCTTCAAATCCTCACCCATCACAGGCAAACAATGTCTGTCTCCTAAACTCCATGCACCTGTCATCCTTTTCACTCCATTATGTATCAGCAGCCCATTTCTTCATAAATACAATCCTCCCCTTAAGAGATTCCTTCCCTTCTGTCAGAGTCGTTCTGTAACGTTTCCGCTCCAGAACCTGCAGCATTACAGCATTCATTATCATGCTACTTATCAGGATGTTGAAAACAAGTCTATGACTGTAGTAAAATGAGCTGGGCAGAAGCAAAAGGCTGATTAAGAAAGAGCCAATAGCCTGGTCCTCTTCTTACTAAAACTCAAGGACAGTTCAGCAATTGATTCAGCAACAGGGGAAGCTGCAGACCCATTAAATATACACTTTTTAGTCACTCCCTGGAAAACAAAGCATCTGCATACTTGCACGCAATCTGGACCAAGTTCGACACAGTTGCTTTTGTAAAATGTTTGCCTGGATTCACATCAGGAATTTTTCAAATGTGTGCTACATTTTTCCAGTTTCTTTGAATTTCCCCATCTTCTATCCTTTCTCTGCTAGCTGGTAGTTCTGTAGTTGAATGACCTCTCTCTGAGGTTACTGAAAGCTTCTTGATCAAAGTATACATTTCTATAGTTCTCTTTCAGCAGCCACACTACCCTGTCATCTGATTGCTCTCTCTCCGAGTTTAGCCTTTTTACCAACAGACCTATAGCAGCACACCAGAGTATTTGGGAAGGGGAAAATGGGAAGAGAAGTTTAAACAAAGCTTTATATAAAAGCTGCATTATTAACTGCCTGGCTGGTATCTCTAATTTCTGTAATTCTCAGTACAATTGCTAAATACATCTATTTTACCACTATCCAGTAGTTCTAACAGTACTATTAAAGCTCTCCCAGTTTTCTTTTTTAGTGCTATATTTTTATTGTAATTGGTTAAAAAAATCTGTATCTAACCTATTTTCCATTAGGCAAAGAACTGATAGCACAGACCTCTAATCAATGCAGCTTCATACAGATACAGGTGGCATGGAGTGGTAGGGATAGCAGAGCAAGGTAGATTTCTTTACACAGAACTTTACAGAAACAGGTCTTTGACAATTATCCCAGCCTGGAGAATGCCAGAAGTCCCTTTAAAGAAGGGGAAGTGTTTCTTGCTATGTTTGGTATTGGCATCTGTTCCTTGCTCCGGGTTGCAAATAGGCTTCTTGGAGCAGAGAGCAATATGATTCTCTTTGGTACTTTGTTTCTCACACTCTCCTTCCTTGTTCACTGCTTGGCTTTTTAGTGCCAAATGTTTGCATTATGACTGGGGAATAACAAAGATCTAATGCTGGGACACGTGCAGAGGTGAAGGTTAGCCCCAAAACATAACCAACTGCATCAAAGGCTTGGCTAAACTGGTATAACCTCCTGCGGGTTTGGTTCATCCAGTAATACAATCAAACTGTTCCACAGTACAAAATGGACCATCACCATTTGGTTACATTCATTCAACTCCTCTTCAGTATTCAAGATTAATCCAGCTTTCTCTCCCTAGTACTAACTTTAACTGCTTTTACTGTTTGTTTTTTTTTAAATTATCAGATCTATGATTCCTTTTCCTCTGAAGTTCTGGCTTCCACAAACTAGTACCATAAAAACCTACCAACGTTTACTTAAATAGCTCCTTGTATCTGTTGGAACTTTTTATTTTCTTTATAAAGTGAAGTTGCCTTCTGAAGTCTTAGTTCAGTGATATCTCTTAAATCAATAGCCTGGTAGTGTTAAATGCAGTCATGATCTCCCCCAAGACATACTTTAAATGCTTCAAAAATGATTTAAAAAAAAATCAGCTTATTATTCCTCCTCCTGCAAAAGGAGTCTTGTACTTTTAGGTGTTTTTTTTTTTTTAATTATTATTTTTTAGGAGTATTACTGTAAAGGTCTTAGATTTTTGAGACTCCTCTATTTCTGGCCACTGCCTGTGGGGGAGTACCAGTCAAAAATATTCATGGTCTCAACTCAGACCACTGTTAAAATTAACACTATACAGAAATATCTATGAAGTAGATACACAAGTTTGGTTGACAATGTGCTAAGACTTCAAAGTTGAAAATGGTTACAGATTCAAGACATTGTAATTCAAGATGTTCAACATTATCACCTGAATTAAAATCAAGGCACTATGGGTTTTGTTGTTGTTGTTAAAATGACCCTGAATTAGTTCTGACTAATTTTTGAAGGAGAATAAAAAGATTCCAACATGTTTTAACAAGTTACAATTCTCACCACAGAGAAAGTGGTTAAAAAGTGCCCAAAAGGTTATTAAATGTAAATATATTTTTGTGCAAATTACTCCTATAACTGAAACATTCTTGAAAATTACTGTCATTTTTTTTAAACCTTTTACATAAATATCTCCAACTATGAACTATATCAAAAGATAGCTTTGGGGAATAAAATTCCAAACCATCTGCAAGAAGGCAGTGCAAATTCCTATTTTTCAAATAAAATGATGAATTCATTATGAAATGATGGACGATATTCATGAATCTGAATGTCCTGAACCCTGATGCATGATCACCAGTTCAAACAGCTTCATCAATAATTTAACTTCAAGAAGTCACCTAACCAACACACTGTACCTCACTGAACAAACCCTGACATCACAGACAAAGCACAAACAAGAGACTTGTGCCCACATTAAGGGTGAAAATAATGATGTATCATGTTGTAAACAAAAGGGTAGAACAGAGAAAAACATTAGTCTGAGTATGGCGTGAGAATTTAGGGAAACATATTCAAACCTACAAATAACAGATTACATTTTCATGCATCATATAAAATATTTTGCTCTTTCTCCTTTTATGCAGACATATACACAATATTTTACAGCATCTGTACAACAGAGAACTGGATTTCACACAACATTTTCAAAATATTTACTGTCCCATAATCATCTGAAAAAAAATTAGATGGTTTTTGGACTATATTCCTGGCATTTTTTTCTGCTAATTCAAACAATTGCTCCATGTCCATTTTAATACTTTAAAAATGTATAGGATTGATAAAAATACCAATATTTTCAGCATCACTCTCATTTCAGTCACATTTGGAAATTTCACCTGGACAAATTAAAACATGGCAGCAAATCCTTTAGAACACAGAAACTGGGGCAACTGTCAAAGTTGGCCATGTCCCCATCATTATCTTGTGGCTTTTCTTAACAGATTCCAGAAGTCAGAAGCAGATCTCACCACCAAGGTGTTAGAAAGCCTTTGAACTGCTACCTCTGTAGCTTCAGTGCAACTTTTTGGGAGCAGCCCCTCCTGGCAGTTTGCTTCAAAAAGAGGCAGAGCTCTACACTACTGTGGCTGAACTTTGGAAGGGTCAGTCATTTTGTCAGTTCTGTGTCGTGACAGTTGCTGCTGCTGCTGAGACTGATGCTGCTGGTGGTGGGACTGAGTGAAAGTGCTTTGTTGTAGTGGGAAAGCAGCAGAGAGGATAAGCTGAGCTGACTGATTTCCATGAAGTAACCTGGATGTCTAAAACATGGAAATAGAAAAAGATTATTTTTCCTGCTGCACTGAGAAACACAGGCCTAGCTGCTTTTTAACTTTTCATTAGAGTTCAATCAAAATAAACTTTGGATTTGGTCAGTTAGGTTGAGCAAACAATACAAAGATTAGTTCATATTAGTAAATTTAATCAGAGCATCTGATCAATTAATAAGGCAGCTGTAACTGGTCTTTGTAATTTCCTGTGATGACAGGTAGGAACATATGCCAATTTGCCTCCATTTCAAACCACAAGACCACGGCAGGGCTTAAGGAATCTATTTTAGAGTAAGTGCAGGTAACTATCTTTGCAGTCAAATGAAACAACAGTGCATGACTTGGCACCGATCACATTTACTCCCCACAGACAAAATACACAGTCAAAAAAAAAAAGCCTAATTTTTGCAGACCTGAACATCCCCTTAGAAGGAAATTTATTACTACTGAAAATGGTACTTAGTTTTAATGTTACTCACCTTAGAATAGAAAAAAAATTATGGTCACTGAAGAAAAGCAACGAAGGAGGGGTACAAATGCACTACACCATCTCAATCCTGAAACATTCTGCAGCAGAAAGTCAACTACCTAGACTGCTCAACCTACAGAATCACACTGTGAGAAGCCTCAGTGAGCAGAAGTAATTGCTTCACTTCAAATTCTAGTACTTCAATAGTTTGTATTAAAAATACTAAACTTTTACCTAGAATGAAATTCTAGGGTAGGAACAGACCTTTGGAGATCATCTTTCACAAATCTGTTTCACCAGAATTAAATCAAAACTGCACAAACTTTTGAATTTAGGAGGAGATACCCCAATCACCAACCTGTTGAACATCACTGTTGTTACAGAATTTATATGACTCGTCAGAGAACACATTCAAATCTGCACTCTGGTTTGATTTAGTTTGTCTCTCACTACATAAATGAGTGCTGAACTTCAAATCACTAGGTATTTTTCAGATCTACTGTGGAGAGTCAGCTTGCAGTTGAAAAGCATTTGCCTTGATGCATGACTGAAATTGGTATGTTCCCATGAAAGATTTTTTTCAACAAGTTAATATTTTCTGTCACTGACCTAGTGAAAGAAAATTTTAATTAGTCCTAATCAGAACTGTATTAATTCCTTGTGCATATAAATGTAGGTAAAGCCTCCAATTACTTACTGCATTTGTATATATTCCACTTATACATAGGATCCCAAATTAAGTGCAAATGGGGGACTATGCATTGTAAGGAATACTCGCAAAAAAAGTATTTATTAAATACGTATTAAAAAAAAAAAATTGACCTTTCCAGAGTAGTTAAAAGAACATTAATATTGTGCACAAGCTACATTTACATGGACTTTACCTTTCCGTGGAGGAGGCAACATCAGAAGCAAAATTAAGATTTTTGAACCCATATCTTCTTGGAGGCACTTCCTCTCTAATGCTTTAGCCACCACTACATCTCCCGCAGCAACACCAGCTACTGGGTGAGCTATGTGCCAGCAATAAATGGAATCAACAAATGGCAGCAGATTTCCCAATCAATTGATTCTACTTTTTTTTTCTTTCAATTTCTTTTTGAAATTTCCTAGTTCTAAACTCCTAGGGTTTTGCCTTCCTTCTCTTTTGATCCAATCTCTCTTCTTTCTCCACTAAAGCAAGGCTCTTCCCTACTCTTTTGCTTACAAGGTTACTTGCTGCTCAGCCTCTCCTGTAGCCTAGACAGATGTTCATGCCTCGTGTTATTGGACATGTCATGCTTTGGGCTGTGTGTTGCTTTCCAGACTGTCATCTCTCATAACTTATTGCATTAATATGTGAATGCAAAGAAAATACAAGCTGTTTTAAAGAGAAACATCTGTTTTTTCATCCCAAGCTCAATTAAGGGCAGCAACTCAAAGGCGAAAAGATACAGGGTAGGACAATGCATGGAGAGAAACTGAGGAAAGATCACCTCTTCTTTAAGTAACAGAATTTTAGAGAATAGCTACAGAATAAACTTACCTCATCCATCAGACTTATTCACCAGTTACTACTCTAAGCACTCCATTTTCAGGTAAAGCACCCTTAGGATAGCCTAGCAATGCTAAAAATGTCAGGATTTGGAAAAATTTGTAGGGAGCTCTGCAATCATTACCTGTAGGAACTGCTGGGGGTGCTGGGTCAGCTGCGACTGAGCTGGTTGTTGAACTGTGGGGAGCTGCTGCTGATGGTCTTGCTGACTTTGCTGCTGCTGTTGTGTTATTGACAAAGTCTGTGCCTGCTGCTGTTGGGCAGCAAAAGTGGGATAAGCTGTCACCACCTGTCCCATAAACATAGTACTTGGTACCATTACCGCTCCACATGCTACTGGGGCCGTGACAAGTTTTGTTACAAGTTGTTGACCTTGAGAAAATCTGTTAATAGAAAAAGACATTTCGAGTCCCTTTAGGAAAAGAAATATATGAAGCATCACATATACTTGAGAAAAGCAGATTTCTCAAAATCGTACTTTGGTATAACAACATGGATTTTGATAAGCCTGCAAACATTATTTTGGGCAAAGTTTAGTTTCAGAGTTGTATCTATATAGTTAAAATACAAATCACTATTTTTTAATGCTTTAGTTCCTTTTGTGTATGATACAGCTACGTAAGCATACCGTTATAGCAAGTCATCTTGAATGTTGGTCTTGAAGATTTACCTGATTTGTCTGTCCTGTGTAAAAGTGGTTACTGCAGCAGAGTTCTGGTTGTTGTTCTGTGGTAAGCTAGAAGGAACTTGGACCACATTTCCTGTTGTTGGCTGAGAAATCACCATAGTGTTATACAAAGGTGCTGAGACTGCGTTCTGTGACTGACTGGCAACAGCAGACTGTTGATTGTGTCCACTAAGTACATTTTGTTGATTATGCTGGAAAAAAATTTTGGGATAGTAAGTTGAAAATAGCCAGCTGTCTACTTACTTAGACTCCTTACTAAGCTGTCTGTCTTACTATGGCTGTTCTCCTCATTGTCACTGGGCATACTTCACAACCGCCAGTGTTTTTTTCTATTCAATTAATTGTTAATTTAAAGTACACAGGTATTTCTACTGACTGAGGATTTGGAAGCAGAACTAGACCTTGGACATCTGAGTGTCTTACATTAACCTCTTCTGTTCAAGTGGGTTTTTTGCGTTTTTTTCCCTAGATTTTTCAGCTACTTGCATAGTGTTTATTCACAGAATATGCCATACTGGGAGGGATCCACAATGGTCATCAAGCCCAACTCCTGGCTCTGCAAAGGACCATCAAGATGATCTTTTCACTTCTCTATGTACCTGACTTAAGACTAAAATGTCAAGCAATTTCTTACTTTGAAAGTTTGGAACTAGTTTGCTGTTGAAATGGTAACACTGTCCACTAGTCTGCTCTTCACAAATCTCAAAAAGAAAGTATGGAATGTGGCTAAGGGTACAGAGGAATGCGACCGCAGAGATCAGATGTATAAGGAGCCTCCATACACATAATGGTCAAATCCATTACAAGTGTTCAGCATGAAGACAGGCTTCTCATGTTATGTGTTCTGTCACAAAAAATTTCATAGACATTCAAAAAATGGCAAGCTAAAAGTTTTCTTGATACTGGTCTTTCAAAAAAGCTGCTTGTTATTAATTATTTACATGCTTAAGTCTTGAAATAAAACCAGGAACTGAAATTGCATTATCAAGAACCAAAATGAATTTTAATTGTAAAGCTTGGAACATCAAGAAATTAATGATTCAACAAATATTGTTCAAAAGAAATTTGAGAGGGGAATGTGAGGGTTGTGTTTCAGTTGTGATTTTGAGCATATATTCTAACCAGCAAAATCAATAATGAGAAATTTACCTGTGTTGCAGTACTCTGCAAAGGCTGCTGCTGTATCATGTGAGGAGTACTTATATGGCCTGTGTTCATCCCACTTTGAGTCTGATTAGTCTGAACAACTTGGCCTTGCATGTTTATTGGCGTAAGCTGCTGAACAGTTGAAGAATTTCCAGAAGGAAGCTGCACAGAACCAAAGTTGAGTCCAGAAGCTGACTGCTGCAAGAACATCTTAAAAAATTCCACAAGTTACAGGGTCAGTATTTAGAGATTCTGCTCTAATGGATAAGAATCAGAATCCTGATTTCTGGAGTTCTAAATACTAAGGTTCAATATTTGTTCTTATAGAAAAAGTACTATTTAGAGACTGACTGGTAATGTAGTCTACAACTACCTAAAGAGGAAATATAGTGAAGATCACACTTCTATTTGTAGGACCTTCAGCACTGACACTAATTCAAATGAAAAAAATCTCCGAATCAGTATATCCAGACATAGCACCAAAAATGTAATTTTCTTCGACAGTCAGGAAATCATAATGATTTCACTGAACTTTCCAACATAGTTGTAATAAACAGAATTCAGCAGAAAAATATTTGGTTCTTTCGAAAAAGTTAGGCCCAAGACTACAGTAAGACAGAATGTACAATAAAGTATTTTCTCTAGTTTCCACATTCCTGAACCAGGTCCCTCCACACTGCAGGGGAAGAGAGCTGTGAATCTCTCCTTTTGAGACATCAGTAAGGCAGTCTACTGTTGCCACACTTACACTAGACCTCACAGAACACTGAAAATGGCACATGCCAGAAACTCCGACTCTTTCAACGGAGTTTAAGCAACATACTTAAGAGTAGAAAAAGATACTTCCTGCAAGTATTTAGTCACAATCCATACTGAAAATATTTAGATTATTTCCTTAAAGTGTATCTCTGTTTGAGGTGATCAGTTTTTTGTTTGGGTTTTCTTTTAACTAAGAAAAAGCCAATTGGGTCATTCTCTCCTTCCAAACATGGCTGCTGAAAAGAGATTGACAAAATTAGAAAAATATATATTCGCTAAAAAAAAAATTAAAAAAATTGTAAATCAGCTGCTAGACTGAGCAATGAATCTTCTAGACTTCTTGTTTTTCTGGCTCAGTAACTACTTCAAGTTTACCACGCAAAGTAGAACCACTCAGCCTCATAGTTAGGACAGTTTAAGTGACAAAAGGCATGAATTTGACACCCTCAAGCTAAAAGAGGGAATAGATGCTTATTTTTGCAGATTTTGGATTAATATTGTAAGGGCTGCAAAACTTTGCAAGAATTAACAACTGCACCCTTTTAAATTTAGGTCATGGCGTAAGCTAGGCTTCAGCTGCTCAACGCTAAAACGATACACTGGGGCACTTCCAGATGTATTCAGAAGCAAAATGTCAGGTACCTCTGGAACAGGAGCTTCACATACTATGGATTTTAGGCATATTAGGCTCAGATGGCAGCTAACAGGAGAATTAAGTGCCCAAGTCTCATTTTAGGTGCTTAAATTCTCTGCAGATGAAGCATGTAAGCATTACATTAACTCACCTGGAGTCCTTGACCATGAACAATTTGAAGCTGCTCTTGAATCTTACGCAACTCTTCCTGCTGCCGATGAATATTTGCCTCTATCATGCGTGTTCTTTGCTCTAGCTGGTCCTTTAGATGTTGCATAGCTCCTAATTGAGCTGAAAACTGAAACACAGGCTGTAGTGCAATGAAGAAATTAAAAGCCGAGCAAAAATTACATGCTCCAGCACCTCAATATCTTTCTTCAAGTGAGGGGCCCAGAACTGAACACAGCACTCGAGGTGCAGTCTCAACAGTGCAGAGTACACTGCCCTGGTCCTGCTGGGCACACTATTTCTGATACAATCCAGGATGTCACTGGCCTCCTTGGCCATCTGGGCACACTGCTGCCTGATGTTCAGCAGCTGCCAACCAGCACCCACAGGTCCTTTCCTGCAGGGCAGCTTTCCAGCCACTCTTCCTCCAGCCTGTAGCTCTGCAGGGGGTTGTCGAGACCCAGGTGCAGTACCTGGCACTTGGCCTTGTTGAACCTCATACCACTGGCCTTGGCCCATCGATCCAGCCTGTCCAGATCCCTCTGTAGAGCCTTCCTGCCCTCCAGCAGATCAACACTCCTGCAGAATTTGGTGTCATCTGCAAACTGACTGATGGTGCCCTTGAGCCCCTAATCCAGATCACCAATAAAGATGTTAAACTGGCCCTAATGCTGAGCCCTGGGGAACACCACTGGTGACTGGCTGCCAGCTGGATTTAACTCCATTCATCACAACTCTCTGGGCCTGGCCATCCAGCCAATTTTTTTACCCAGTGAACACTGCATGCATCCAAGCCACAAGCAACCAGTTTCTCCCAGAGACTACTGTTCTCTAGGAAGACAAGACTGTTTAATAAACGATGAAACAAGTTAATCCATACCTGGGTCATGCCAGACTGGAGTTGTAAAGTTGTAGGCTGAGATATCGCTTGCTGTGCTACTGGTTGTCCAAGAGACTGTGAGCTTAAAGACTAGGATTAAAAAAAAACATTCCATAATCATAAGAGAATGAACTTCATACTTGACATGAAGTATTTCTTTACATAAAGTGTCACATCTAAAACCACATGAACGTATCATAAGAACTAGTAAATTGTCTCCTGAAAAACCTACCCCTAAATATTAGAGAATTAAGAAGAGCAATCCATTATCTAAACTATATATATATTTATATATGTTCCCACCACTAGTCTTAATTGCAATTAGGGAAAAATCTTTTCAACAAATTCAGAAGTTGACATCTTTGATTTATTCTTACACTAACATTATTTAAAAATACATAATTTAATAAGCATTCCATTTTTGAAGTTAATGTATTAGTTCAACAGGAAAATGAGCACCAAGTACATGAAGCATGACATTTTCTCACACTATCAGGAATCCAAGAAGCATATGAAAGTACTCATGAATATTCTTAAGAGTCAAATTTATATGAATTCTCTATAGGGGGACACACAGCATTATGTTGGAAATATTTTTTATATATATATATGTGTGTGTGTATTTTAAAAATGCAGAATCGTAGAGAAAAGTTATGTGTGAGCAAAAGCAAAGATTTATACACAGTTCTGCAAACCCTAATGCCAAAACCTAAATACATATATGCTAATTATTGTATGTCCTTAAATCTAGTATACCAAAGCCACATATTGATAATGCAATTCTGAGAGCCATGTATTCCAGGTGAAACTCTTACAGTTTAAAATATGTGCTTTCAGAATAAATAAAAGTTAGATGAGTTTAACAGAATCTTTTAAATGTGAACTACACTGTTTAAGTACAAAATTTTTCTCTGAATTTACCTGACTGCTCAGAGATGATCTTCTTTGTGCAGTCTTTTCATGACCAGATAAGCTTTGCCTTGGAGGAGTGCTAGTGTCCACTGTCATTTTAGTTGGTGTTGCTGATAATGTTGAGAGTTAGAATAGAAAGAGACATGTTAATAGTAATGTCAATTCTGTAATGCAATAATCAAATCACATATTTCATGAATAAAAAAAATAAAAAGCCTTAATGCTTGGCCTTTTTTTTAACCCTGACTATCCAACAATAGTGCAATCTGATGGACTGGAATAGGGTGTTCTAGTGTCTGATATTGTACTTTTAGACATCTTTTGCAGAATAGTCTGCAGATCTCTGAGCCATCAAAAAGGACATTTTCACTTGCACACTTTTCACAGAATGATTATTAACTGCTAGTTATGTGTTTAGTTAAAGTAGAGAGACTCTTCACTAGGAAGGCAATTTTATTTTCAACAGTTGGTGCTTACATGAATGATCTGATATTGCAGTATGTGAAGATTTTCTTGAACTCCTGGAAGAAGCAGAAGGTGTGGGGCTGGTATCAAACCTTTCCAGTGCTTCTTTGAGGCTCACTGTGTTTATGTGATTGTCAGACCCAGAGTCCTGACTCTGAAGAGACACACAAAAACAACAATTATTTACCTGATTTGGCACACAACGTATATTTCTGCTGGAAAATATCTAAGACCATGCTGTTTGAATCACCCCCCTTACACAGCTGACCATGCAGAAGTAGTGGGCTGTTTGATGGCTGTAAGCTTACTTTCTGTTTGTGGCTTTTATCCTTGGAAACCAAAGCCATATAAGCCTAGAAACCCAAATGCAGGGAGACATAGGCCACAGACTGACTACTGAGCTGACCTCCTCCTTTAGCAACTCAGTTCACCCTGAACAACAGTGTAAGGAGTGAACTGCTTATTCTTTTAGGAAAGTATGATTCATTCCACCAACAGATGCAACTTGCTAAACTGCCAAGGGAATACATTTCTGAACTGTCAGAGGAAAACATGACAAAGCATCTGCACAAGCTATCCAAGACTCACCAAGCTTCCAAGGACATTAATTCCAAATGAATTTTGTATACTTCTAAGAAGTGGGACAGTCACAAAATGGAACAGCTCCTGCTTTCCTCTTGTTAAGTCTT
Source organism: Grallaria varia (assembly GCA_013396735.1). Classification (NCBI taxonomy): domain Eukaryota; kingdom Metazoa; phylum Chordata; class Aves; order Passeriformes; family Formicariidae; genus Grallaria; species Grallaria varia. The sequence continues at coordinate 763,403 of VWZG01009028.1, forward strand.
TTTAGCCACCTTTGTATGTTCACATCAGCTTTTCAGATTATGAGTACTTCCAGTAATGGAGAATATTTATTTGTTAATCTAACTCTACAGAAATCAGATCTTAATTAGAACTTACGGGTGTTGTCATGTTTAACTACATGCATATTAACTCATGAAAAGAGGAGAGTGTTACAGACAGAGTACAGTTAAACAAAGACTCTTTCTAGACTTCTTTGATCATTTTAAATAGTCATATTATTTAGAGATCAAATAACTACTTTATTTGGGGACAAATGGGAAAAAACAGTTTTTGCTGCCGAATATTTGCTTACATGTTATTTTTGGTATGAATGAAGTAAAACAAAGTTATATAAAACACTTACTTTATCTGCTGTTATCTCTGGAAGAGACTCCTCAATACCAAGTTCTCGTCGTCTTTCCGCTCTAACTTCTGCATAACTAGAAGAACAAACCAAGTATGACTAATATCTTGTTGGATGATTTAAAAAATATACCTCAAAAAACAAACTCCTCAAAGCTATCCTGCTTATAAAGTATCTCAGGAAATTTTACAATGATTCTTTAGACTGGTATGATTTCTTTACCTCCAAAAATACCAGCAATACAGCTCCCATGCCAGTAGAAATTCTCTAAAATAGATTTTTAAAAAATAGCCTACCTTACAACAGTGTGCGTACAGACAATAAACTCTGGCCTGGAATTCCACTGGTGATACGTGATATAGTAATGTGTTTGTAGCCAAATCCATTGTTGTCCCTTTGTAAGGAATCTGTAGTAGCATGACTTCCCTTTCCCATATTGCATTACTATAAAAATGAAGAATAAAGTTCACTGTTTGTCCAGGCTGTAAATATTCTAATTACATAAAAAAACCCATTACTTCCCAGGTTCATATGGCCCCAAACCATGTCTAAATCCAGCATAATCACAATGACTAAGAACCAGTTTAAAACTTTCTCCAAAAAAAAAAGTAAGCTGCATTTTTCAGAGAACTGCAGAATTCAAACTTCCATTTTTGTGAGGCTTTTTGCATATTGTGAAAATTTTATGTGCAAAGAATTTAAATACAGGTTTATGGAGAAAAACATAGCTGAACAAAAAGCTTATACTATTACATGTTTAAACAATTTTTGCACTTATTAAACATTATAGAACCTTTTAAATACTACTGGAAAAACTGAAGAAGTATTAGTCATAGAGCTGTAACTCCAATTTACCACAATGAAACTCTGGAATAATAAGAAAGTTAAATCTGTTTTGCAGTTCTGTATCAAAAGAAAAATATCAATAAGCATCAGCAGTAAAATAAGGTCAAATGAATGGGAATAAAGACACATCACTCAAATATAAAACAAAATTTCACCAGAACAAACTTGCTCATTTTAGTGACTTAATTGTACTCACAATGCTCATGACATTTTGCCAGATTATCTAGATCATCCACATGATAATAATCATAGCCTGATGTTCCCAAAACTTCAAATGGAAGATAACCTATTATGGGAGGTGCCCTAATTGATAAAAAAAATTAATGTCATTTTATTTTCACACACACACACACAAAACCCCAAACCAAAATAAATTATTTAATTATATAAGCTTTCTTGTTTATAGTATGTGCTCTGAAAAAAATTAAAAATTAAACCCATCACAAACTCTGAGTAGTTAATGCTGATTAGTGAACTCTAGATATTACAGCCACCACTGTGATTCGGCTACTATTGCTGCTATACATAGAAGGAATTGCACCTGTGATCCAAGAATAGGAACTTCCATTCTAAGCTATGTCTAGATGTGAACTCTTCATTTGGTTCTTCAACAGTGCACATTTCCTAAAAAGTAAAAAAATAAAAATCTCTCTCAAAACTGCTCTATTCTAATTCATAAACTCTCAAAATTCAGACTTGCCTAAAGTTAGATAACACCACAATAGTTGTGTTATTTTAAACAGCTTCATTGTTTAGATGCACAGTACTGAGGCAGAATCTAATCTCAGTTGAGTCAGACTGACACATGGTTGATTTAAATGGACTAACCATGGCATGAGATTAAACTCAAACTCAGTATCCATGCAATAGTACAAGCAGAAATCAATACTTCCTGCAGTTATACTTTTAAATTGTAACATGCAAAAGAAGAGATGAAACGCTCCCACCAGACATTCTGATTACAGTCCATGTTTATAATGGCTAAAAACCTTAGTAAGATGGTCACATTATTTTCAGTTTAGAAATAGGACTCTTCCATTTTCAGTGAATACAGAGCATCCTAAATCTCTTTGAGGGCACAGACACATACTACAAATAACATACTATTCTTATGTTTAGAACACATAAAAAGTAAGAATGGTTGTATTGCCACTATTACAATACAACCGCAAGGTATTCTGCACATTCTAAATGTATTCCACTCAAACATATCAATGCATGTCAGTCAATTTCTACTGTCCCCTTCCAAAGAGATAAAGATGCCCCACCAAGTACTGTGCCTTATGCAGAGACAGTAGCAAAACCACATATCCCAAGCCAGTTGACTCTTTTTGCAAACTCCTCTAGTACTGCCCTACAACAAGGAAGATGGATGATGGAATACATACATACATAAAAATACACCTCTCAAATAATTACAATAAAATTAGAGATCGGTAAATCTTTCTTTTTGGACACCTGCACATGTTAGCCATTTGTAAGAGCTTGCAATGGTATTCCCAGTGGCAGGAACACACTAGAATCTACTGATGATCAGACACAGAGTTTCCCAAAGACTGGAATATGGAAGCTGCTGCACTGACATAATATTCATGACAGGTGTGGACAGATAAGCTCACCATGCTCTGCAAACATCTATAACTAAAGTAGTCCTGAGTAAAAATAAAGAATATCTAGGCAATGATTTTTCTTCACCTTCATCACTGTAAAGAGATATCTAAAGACAATGATTTATAAAGTGATGGAGTCATGGATGAATTAGGAGGCAAGGAAAAAAAACCACTTTGGGCACAAATTTATGACTCTTGATGTGAATTCCAGGGAGCAAGACTTTACTTTCAAAACTGAAACCACCCCTAAAACCCAAAGCTCATCTGCTTTCCCAAAATTACTGCATTTAATAAATCACCACTCACAGTAAAGCAACAGAAATGAGAGCAAGAGTATATCCTTGAGATACACTTTTCATTTATTTCTTTTAATCTAATTATTTTGGCACAAGTAAAAAACAAAAGTAAAAATCACTGAAATGCAAGCAGTAAAATCACAGTAAAAACATCATTGTTAGAGAGGAACTGGCAGCAGGTTAGTACCCAATTACTCAATACATTTATATTAATGATTTGCAGATATCGCACTGTTAAAATATCCCTGGGCAGAGCCCAGCTTGTTCAACAAGGCATCTTGTTGAAGTTGTCAACAAGGCATCTAGAAATGAAGGACTTTCATTTGTAACAAAAAATATTCTGGTAGAATCCTTTTGGCTGGATTAATCCTACCTTCTTGATAGGATTCAATCATTAACCAGCCAAAATTGCAAGACAAATGTTTTAAAGAATGTGTAGAACCAAATGCCTTCACTGGGAAGCAAAATCTGTGGCATATTTTGTTACAAAAGAGGTGGGGTCATACGCACAAAAAAAAAAAAAAGTGAACTTTAAAGGTGAAAAAAGCACTGAATATCCTTGAGAAATTACATTTTAGGGAAAAATAAAAAAGAATCCAGAACCACATACCATCTGAAATAAAGAGAATAACTGACAGATAAGCAGAAAGATTCTACCTTAAATAAGGCAATCAAATACTAAAATACACATTACTGGCTGCATCATGCACCTGTTAGTGACGTTACTGGGATGGTAAAGTTTCTGACAGATACTTATTTGGTAGAGTATAATGAATGCTAGCCTCAATAATGACAGAAGGTATCAGAAGAGTATAACAGGTATTGCCAGATTAAGTCTTCACTCTAACATTAGTCTTCATCACAAGAAGATTTCCCAGCTGAACAGCGCTGAGAGCTTCCTTAGGCACTAAGGCCTCAGAGGTTCAGGCACAGGAATGAGACTTTGGCCAGAGTATAATCTGTAAGGCTTCAGCCCACAGGAGACTGAGAGACCTGAAGATCATAAATGGATGTTCCTCAACTTCCACAAGTAGGACACAGAAGTTTTACAACAAACCATCAGACTTTAAAAGACAAAAGTATTTGCAAATGTCAGATTGGCCTTTTTTCCCCAAGTATTTCATGAAGAAAAAAATCCCACATTTAACATCTCTACCAACTGTAGGCATAATGGAAGAACATTATTTAGACGTGCATGGAAAGGAAAGTGTCAGATGGAAGACTTCCACAGCTTCAGGAAAAATAAATAATAAACTTTCTCTGGCATAGTGTCTAGAGAAACACAATTCCTTTTCAGCCAGACACAACTAAGTAAGTTTACACAATTTTTCCATAGGCTCCCTACTATGCTTTTGAAGTGCAAAGTATATAAACCATGCCTTCAGAAGCTACCATGAACAGTCTTCGGCTTAAGACATCAGTATTTTAAACTTAGAGGCAGAATCTTTAAATGTTCAGCTGTTATATTACAGAAAACAGCTGGGCCCAACAATGGACCACATACATTTCATGGCATTATTTTATTACTGAATTGCAAGAACATATGTTAGATAGTTGATTGTCATGTAGCTTGAACCATATATTTATATAAAACAAATAATCTGAATCACAATCACAGACTATACCGTACTATATCTTAAGTATTTATTCTGACTGATTTTGTTGACGAACATGATTATACTCAGGTATCTACACATTTCATATGTATCCAATTGTAAACTTGGAAAGATACCTTCACATTGCGCATTAGCAGGTAAACAAAATGTTCTACCAACTGAGTTACTAACTAACTGCATTGAAACAAAACAAAAGACTTCTAGTACCTCATATCCAACTCTTCTTTACTGACATGTAATGTAAGCTTTCATTAAGCCCTCCCATATTTACTTCTGTGTCAAACTGCAGCAAGACCATCAGCAACATAAAATGCACATCCAAGTTTCAACCAAAATTCATAATTTCTCCAGTGAAAGTGGAATCTCGATGAAATCTTTCATTTTGTTTACGTTAAACAATTCCTATGGACTTCTTCCAAATTTTTTTGTTGCATGTTACTATTTTATATTTAGAATTAGCATTCACCATAACAACTTTGCTTGATACTTTGCATAACACTTACACCATCTGAAGTAAGAAACTGACACCTTCAGTTTCATATAATAAAATTCCTTGTGGCTTTCATTAACATTTTAAATGTTGTGTGCATTCTCTCTGAAGTTTTTCCATTTAGAGTCCATTTAAAAATGATATAAAAGTGATTTCACTGGTACATACCTTGATAAATTGAGGTGTAGCTAGTCTAACTGTGGCCACAAAGCAAACTTTCTCTTCATATGAAGGCCGGTGTGATCTCTGAATAGTTGCCTCAAAACCATTGTGCGCTGAGTTGGGAACTGAGGAAAGACAGAGGAAAATAGGTCAACACAGAAGATAATATAAGCATGGAAGAAAATGGCAGTAATATCATAAGATATATGGCCCAATATTTATCTGAGGTGGTTTGCTTGTAACAATGAACATTAAGAAAAATACTACATATCTACACCTATATACACAGGAAGAGTAGCTATCAAATAATAATGGGAACACAACCATCAAGTAACTTTCCCAAAGAACTAAAATTACAGTTAATATGACATTATCTGACAGCATTTTTAAAAAAACAGTAACAGTTCTAATCTTTGGTAACTACTAAAAATTCTTCAAAAATATCTTTTAAATGTATCTTTTGTATTAGGTTTTGTTAACTTTTTCTTTTGACTCTGAGGTATTTACTTTCTAGACTTCTATCACATTTAAGCGACACATGCTGAGGACATACTGAGTAAAAGAACAATCAAAGGCACAATTATGTATGTGAAAGAATCAGGACACTGAGCTGAGCACGAATTTCACTTACTAAATCACAGAGATGGAATCATAAGGAGGAAAAGGATGGACTAGATCTCAAAATAGATTAACCTTATCTTTAATTTCCAGCAGCTATCAATTTAGTTCATCTTCACTAAGTTATAATGATGGTGACTTCGAAACACTTTGAAGAGCCTGATTGGTTTTAATTCAGCTCTAGATTGAACTCCTACTGAAATTTCTCCATGTTATGTAAGCTTACAGCTCCTTGCTCTTTCCATCAGAAAGGAAACAGGTAATTTCTTCCTTCCTCTTTATCTTAGCCCTTGTCTGTTGTTTTGCAGAGTTTATATTGCCTTGTAAGTTAGATTTTTAAACTTCAGCTTCCTTTTGTTGCTGTACTCTGAACTTGCCCTGACTACTTTACGTCTGACAAATGTGTGTCAAAAACTGGATGAGGACACATGAGTGCTAGGAAGTGCATTGGGATTATTTCATGTGGTTTAGACTATATTTTAGATAGGCTTTTGCATTTTCACAATTTGGTGATTGATCGTGGTGATTTGGTCATGTTCAGTTGAGTTCAGTTCAGTTACACTCTACAGTAACTCCTTTTCCCAAATGTTAGCTGACTGTAACCATCCCTGTTCATATATTTGATATTCCTAAATGTAGTACCTCGCATTTATTATTAGTCAATTTTTCTGGTTTTTTAGCCCAAAATTTCCTAAATTTGGGGCTGAATTTTATCTTGTTTTTAGTGTTCTTGAATCATTTCATGACTGCAAACTACATTCCATTATTCATAACATTAAGGAAAATACTGTTTAAAGCCAAAAGTCATGCATTAAACATTTTGACAGTGAACACGGGTAATCTTTCCAACCAGTTTTTGCAGCTACTCTCCAGCAATTTCAATTAACATGTGCTTCCATGTTTGTGAGAACAGAGTATGGTAACTGACATAAACACATTTAAAAAGTGCATCATTTACTTGTGTTTTATCCTCTTATCCACAGTGTACGTTACTCTTTGGTAAAGGAAGCCTAATTGGTTTGATGCTATTTCTACCTGAAAAATCCACAATGTTTGCTGTTCCTTGCTAGCTGCCCGAAACCCATATAGAATTTCATTATTTGTTCTGGAATTTTTCCCTATATTGAATGGCAACTGACAGGTCTGCACTTTCCCAACTCCTCATTCCAAGACTAGCTCTGTATTTGGCCTTTTCAAGACTGTTTCTTGTCTTTCCTATAATATTACATAACTGCATTTGGCACTAAGACTCAACCTCTTCCCATTTCGTGAGAGAAATACTGGTATCACATAAAGTTCCCACAGATTTATTTACAAAATACCTGTTTTGATATTTTTGGAGGTGGTCTTTATCAAGATCTACTACTGACTACACACTGCCCAACCCATTTGCCTGGGCAAATAAACATGCCTCTCAAGTAAACAGTCAGCAGAGCCTGGCCAAATAGATTAGAGATGCACTACAGAGGAAAAATATTAGTCCACTAAGTAATGAAAATAACTTCAATGGAAGGGAGTGGGAACTCAGTGTAGAAAACTGTACTGGCCCATCCACTCGTCTGAGTGGTAACTCCTGTTAAGTGAAAGCACAGAAATTAAATGGGTTGGGGAGGAAACCTACATTTTACTTCCCAGTTGCCTCTGTAATTAGAACTGCAGGTACTCAGTACCACTGATTATCAAGTCAGTCACCTGCTTAAAGACGGATTATGCTTAACTGAATTGACTGTTTATTTTAAAGCATTTGCTTAAATTTCTTACATTCTTCTAAAAAATGTTTTACAAGATACTAGCTTTCTTTAATTGAAAGCTTTAAGCATAATTACTACATGTTGCATTCAAACACACAGACCTGTAATACCCAACAGATAAAAACTCTAATACCAGTTTTTCTTCTTTTTCATTAAACCAATGCAGAAGTGATATAACTCTGCTTCAAGCTCTCCCTTCAAAAGGCTAATTTCAGTTCATCAATACATTTTGCACAATAGTCCCAAGCTGGTTTAGCTGTGGAGCTACCTAAGTATTCCACTCTCATCGCTGAAATTACTTACCATGATTCAAACACTTGAAATTTCCTATAAATTTTACATATTCATATGTAGGTTGCTCTTTTGGATCTATTGTTCCTCGTAGCATATGGCAACAGAACTCTAGTTGATTTTTTGCTGAGAAAAAAAACAACAAATTAATAGGGTACATGTTTGATGAAGCACACAGGCAACATGCAGTGGAAGGCAGGCATAATTATACTGCATATATATTGCAATACTGTAAGTGTTGTGATTACAACTGGCTACAGTCTCTGCCTTTGACATCAACTAACCTAAATAAAAGCAGAACTCCTTTAGAATTTGTGCATGTAGGCCCTGAATGTTAATGACATTAAAAAACCCTCAGAACTCGAGCTGTATTAAAGATGAAGATGCCCTAAACTTAAGTTCACTAAAGCATGTGCTTCCAAACCCCATTAGGCTGCTATGTTTACATTCCTGTCAACTGCTACAACTGTTTAAACAGAAGCTCTATTAACAAGATGAACATTTCTAATATACCAGAAAGTCACAGAGTGACAGGCAATGCAATGTTGAAAATGCTACTCTTAGAGAAGGGTAACAAAATAGCGTTTCTGTTCTTCAGGGCTCTGAAGCATATGCTTCTGTTTAAACAACACTGGAAAAACTAATCACATATCTTGCAAAGTACAAAATTTTTAACACAACTACACTATGCCAGTTCCACTGGGATTCAGTTTTATCCATAGCAGCTCACACAGTTCAGTGTTTTGGATGTGTGACTAAAATAGCACTGGTAACAGAGAGATGTTTTAGTTATTGCTGAGCAGTAGTGCAAAGGCCTCCTCTTTTTCTCACACTGCCCTGCTAGTGAAGAGGCTGGAAATGCACAAGAAGCTGGAAGGGGTCACAGCCAGGAGAGCTGACCTAAGGGATATCCCATACTATATGACACTGTGTTTAGCAGTAAAAGCTGGGAAAAGGAAAAAGGGGGAGACATTTGTGCCTATGGCATTTGTCTTCCCAATTAACCACTACACATGATGGCGCCCTGCTTTCCTGGGGATGGCTGAACAACTGCCTAATGATGTGAAGTAGCAAATTAATTCCTTATTTTCCTTTGCTTGTGCACGCAGCTTTTGCTTTAACCTATTAATCTGTCTCTATATCAGCCCACAAGTTTGCTCACTTTTACCTTTCTGATCCTTTGCCCATCCCACTGGGAAGAGTGAGCAAGCAGCTGTGTACGGCTGAGCTGCCCAGAGGGATTAATCTGAAATAACTACTTACATTTTAAGTATTCCGGTGTCAAGGAATCACTTTCCAGCAGGTGAGAAGACAATATTTTATAAATTTCTGAATGTTCCCCCTCTGGGATAAAATTAAATACACTCTGATCCACAAGATCAGACTGAAAGAAAAGGATTTATTAAGCATTAAACTACTGCAAGACAAACAACGTCACAAAGCAATGCAAAACAATTCCACTGTTCGTTACTGACTCAACAAAGCCACCTGCTGGAGTACACATGAATATTTTGCAAGAAAAAAAAGCTCACTCTGATCTGCCTTAATTTTGACACTGCAAAACACTTGCTGAAAACTAGCATGAACACAGCAGATACACATACTTGTTAAAGCGCAATGGAGCTTGTATGAACCCCTTGGGATGAAACAATTTCAAATAAAGGAGCATTTAAAGCAGAAAACACAGGGTATTGTTTCAGGGCACTGTAACTTTTTGGTGACATCCAGTGCATTGAAATGACACCTCAGAACAAAAGACAACCCTCCACATGTTACACCAATTATAATGTAACCAATAACTATATCCAATTACAATTGATTTTATGAATACACTTATGCCGGTTTTGGCTGAAGTAGAGTTAATTTTCTTCATGGTGTGGGGCTATGTTTTGGACATGAGTTGGAAACAGTGCTGATAATTTAGGGGTATTTTAGCTATTTCTGAGCAGTGCTTACAGAGAGCGAAGGTTTTTTCTGTTCTCCACTCCATGCCACCCCACCAGTGAGAAGGCAGGGAGAGCACAAGGAGTTGGGAAGGGATACAGCCAGGACAAGTTACCCAAACTGACCAAGGGGATATTCCATACCATATGGTATCACGCCCAGCACATGAAGCTGGTGGAAGAAGGAAGGGGGAAGAAATTCAGAATGACAGTGTTTGTCATCCCTAGTCACCATTACATACGACGGATCCTGCTCTCCTGGGGATGGCTGAACACCTGCCTGCTCCATGGGGAGTGGTGAAAGAATTCCGTTTTGTTTGCACATGTGGCTTTTGCTTTACCTGTTAAACTGTCTTTATCCAAACCCACGAGTTTTTTCACTTTTACCCTTCTGACTGACTCCTCCTGTTCTACTGAGGGACAATGAATGAGCTGCTGTGTGGGGATGAATTGCCAGTTACTACATTTTCTAATCAGTTCCACAACTATGTACACAAAACAACAGCAAAACTGAACAACTGATTATATGAATAAATGCATTTTGTTAAGTATCCAAAGAAGAGCAATCATAAAATGTATGTTTAGAATATATAAATCACACCTAAAAGCAAAGAACAAATGTGCCTCTGAGAACTTGGCAAATTCTACTAAAAAAATCCCAAAAATCACAATTACCTGCACATTTTTAAAAATTCTGATTGTTATCATACATACCGTGGGGAATTTATTTAATCTTTTAGCACAGTAGGACAACTAGCCTTTAATAATAACTTGTATTTCTTGTCTAGAAAAGAACTCAGTTTCACTCATCAATTGTTTGCAATTACAAGAACTAATTCACCTCACTTCAGAGTAAAATTTTCAAAGGTAACTTTAAAAACTAGAGTGTAAATCAGTGAGCAATGCCACTGAGACTAAAATGAATGAATGTGATAAACCCAATAGTATGTACCTAACTTAAAAAACAGAACCAGCAGCAATGTATTTCTTATCAGAGAGCTTTGTCAAGGAAGAAGTAAAGAAGTAGTTAAAATATTCCAATTATACAGATCTTTAGTATTAGTCTCTGACTCATGTAGAGACTGTGTTAGGTGTGAATTCTAAAGGGTATGCTGCAGTCAACTGCGTTACTTGAGTTACACTGAAGAGAAACTGATGCTATTCTAGCATCATAATCCTGCCTAACACAGTGCCAATTGCATTCTACATTTCCAAAGAAAATGTTTAATATAGGATTTAGACCAGTAGGAAGGGGTTGTGCTGAAGAAAAAACAGAAACATTAAAACAAAACATACATCTGTCCTATAATGCCAAAAGGGCCAATGATTAATTAGTACTTATAGAATCACAGAATTGATTGGGTTGGAAAAGACCTCAGAGATCATCAAGTCCAACCCTTGGTCCAACTCCAGTCAGTTTACTAGATCATGGCACCCAGTGCCACGTCCAATCTCAGTTTAAAAACCTCCAGGGATGGTGAATCTACCACCTCTCTGGGCAGGCCATTCCAATGCCTGATTACTCTCTCGGTAAAGAATTTTTTTCTAATATCCAACTTAAATTTCCCCTGGCAGAGCTTAAGCCCATGCCCCCTTGTCCTATTGCTGACTGCCTGGGAGAAAAGACCGACCCCCACCTGGCTATATAACCTCCCTTCAGGTAGTTCTAGAGAGTGATGAGGTCACCTCTAAGCCTCCTCTTCTCCAGACTAAACAACCCCAGCTCCCTCAGCCTCTCCCCATAGGACTTGTGTTCTAGTCCCTTCACCAGCCTTGTTGCTCTTCTCTGGACCCGCTCCAGCACCTCAATATCTTTCTTGAACTGAGGGGCCCAGAACTGAACACAACACTCAAGGTGTGGCCTCACCAACACAGAGCAGAACACCAACCATAGACAAACTGATATGTTACTAAAAAAAATTTATACTTACTGGCAAATGTTCAAGTAAGGGAGTTATACTTTCAGACACATATATTATATTTCCATCTGTCATAATTGCTAAAAAAAAACCATCAAGAGCCTGAAATTAAACATAATGGGCAGTTAAATAAAAAGAAACAGAACATACAAAAATGTTAAGCTATATTCAACACAGAAAATAATGTAGACCAATTTTAGTTTAGTTCATTATAGAAATGGAAATATCTTCCCTTACTAAAAATTCTTAGTCTTACTTCTATACTATGAGCATTACAATGCCCATATTGTTCTGTTGTTAAATAATCTGTGGTTTCAGAAGCAAGTACATAGGTAGCTAGCCACTGTTTTCCCCAAATCCCATTCTGCCTTGTTATTTTTAATTCCATCATCATTTTAAACCTCAGAAAACTCATAAAAATGAGCTAGGAACAAAAGCAAGACGACATGGAAAAACTAGGAGAAGAACAAGTAAAAGAGCTGTCAAAATTAATGAATTTCATTATTCAAAAATGTCAGTATATCCCAATCTCAATGAAAGAAGCTTGTAGTAAGATTTTATTGAGATTTGAAAGCTGTAAGATACAGTTGACTGCCTTATCTTTTACTGAACTCAAACTTCTTTCCTCTGAACTTAACACAACATTTTAATTGAACACTACCAAAAGAAGCATGACAGAATTGTATTCCTAAATAGAAAATTTTAAAGCTCACACCTTCCAAAACAACTTCTTATATGAGAGGATTTTTTAAAACATTTTTTAAGTACAGAAAATCAGAACGTTTAACTTTTTGTATCAGTGCATCAAAGAAAGGGTTTAACTACAGAATGATAAAAGTGATTGTTCATTTATAATATTTTTTATTTAACTATTATTAAAACTTGTTTACTAACAAGATACAACTGACTTATGTTCATTTCCAAGGAAATGACAGCTTATACTGAAAGTTTATGTCTAGAAGCTTTGCAACTATTCATGTCATCTTCTTCAGCAAAGTATTGCTTTCACACCAGTTTTGGAAAGTGTAACAAGTAAAGAAATTAAACACATTGCTCACAAATAACATATATGTATGAAGTCTTTTTCATAATTAAAATTTTAATTTATGCATAATAATTCCTTATTTATTTAGTACCTTTCTTATGTTAAAATATCCACATTGACAGTAAACATGTTCATTTATGGACTGGGTCTGTTATTATGTTCTATGTAATTGAAAATGCAGTTAATGGAAAATCTGATTTGATTTCCTGAAACACTGCATACATGAGAATTTTGACTAGTTATTTTCATGAAAACAGATAGTTACAATTAAAATATGAAAGTTAAAAGTTATGTCATCAAACTGAAAAATTTCGTAATGGAATGACTCCCAGCGAGGAACTATTTTACTCCCAGGAAAACAGAAATAATATACCTCTAACATTAACTGTGTGAACTCTTCATTACTAAGGAATGTTGGTTTCCAGTCCTGTCGAATTTCACTGGCATCTGATTGTGCAGTAATTTCTACAATCAAACATACATATAGTATAAGGATTCGTATTTCCAAAAGCCATTATTTTCCCATATACACAGTTAAGAAACCATAGAAAGTTCTCCAGTCTCTTCTGTTGTTCATTCATTACATACAGATGTTGTTCCTTAAAAAGAAAATGTCTTCTCCAACACGTCATAGTTATATTTGTCTTCTCTTTCCTTCAGCCAGTTTGTGCTACAGTCTTGCCAGACTTCAAGGTAATACTGAAGCTAATGACAGTAAATAATGGATTTTTGTTAATGGAAAAATACTCTTTCCTCTGAGACTATCATAAAATGTTTTATTAAAGAGCATTGTTTACAGAGATTTAGAAAGCCAAAATTCCTGATCAGTTTAGGCCATTGAAATGGCCAATCCTCAAATATCTTGGTCAATCCTTGGAATTCTAACCCTTGCACTAAAAATTGTCCCTTTCTTTTCTTCCCACTCTTTTCTGTTTACATTTAAAAAAGAGTAAGTTTCCAACAAAGATTATTAAGAACTGTATGACAGACTCTAGAATTCCTGTCTGTGACGTATATGTAGATGGATTTTGACAGAGGTGACTTTTGTGCAGAGATTCCTGTAGGAGTTGAGAAATATATAGATTAACTTGTCATACATGGGAGAGAGAAACAACAGCTGCTAAGCAAAACCTGACCCGGGTTCTGAAACTGATGCTTCCTTATCAACTGATAACTGAAACCAGAAGCAGCAAGACCACACAGCACTGCAGTCTGGATGAGTAATAAGGGCATCACAGAAGTTCTGGCTGTAAGAACAACCTTGAACGAGCAATCTAGTATTTAGACAAATAGAAAGAACCAAACCATGTCTTTAAGGCTTTTGATTTCTAAAGGACAAGTCTGTACAAACACTGTAAGCTAGAGCGTTAATTCAGATGGCTCAAAGAGCCAGAAAACCTGGAATTGAATTAAATATGCAAAGGGCTGGAACAGTTCATAATTTTGTTTCCCACAATGAAGGGGGAAAGCTTTACAAAAGAGCTTCAGACTTAACAGACTTAACTAAAAGAACAGTAAACAACAGCAACATCATGCAAGAAATTGCCCAAAAGTGGAATGCTGAAAGAATGACTGAAAAAAGTATCAACAAATAAAGACCTTCCAGTTATCAGATCTCACAAAAGTTATAAATGGATCAGCTTTTTGCTATCTGTTTTCAAATGGTATCATAAAGCAGGAGGAGTGCGCTGGACAATAAATAAAACCTAAGTCTAACTCCAAATCTAACTTTTCAGTCAGAACAGATACCGAACATTGAGGTTCAAGTCAAAGGACATGGAAATGAAAAGCCCTGCCACAAAAGTAGAGGTAAAACTGAAGGAACTAAATGCATTCAGCCCACAGGACACAGATAATCTTCACTCTAGACCAGAAAAGTCTGATTCATTGGCTCATCCTGGCCCTGATAACCATACTACTTCAGAATTCAAAAAAACTAAAAAAAAAAAAAAAAAAAAAAAGAAAAAAAAAAAGAAAAAGTCATACTGCCTTCTACAGTAGAACAGATCTATGCTAAATAAAAGTTGAAGTTCAGGCTTTTAACAAACCAATCTGAAATATCTTATCACAAGTACAGGTGTTCTTTTACATTTTCCATAATTAGAACAAGTACGATACTGGAAAACTAAGCCAAAGTAACACAGAAAGAACTTGTTTCACTTGGTAACTTCAGGGAAATGCTTAAAAATTCTGGCAGAAGGTTGCGCTCAAAGATAAATCACAGTGAGGTCACATTTCTGAGCCAGATACCAGACAGAGAAGCATAACCAAGCCTGCACATTAAACTCCAGTCTTCAAGTCCTCTGTCTGAAGTAAGTCTGCATCAGCACTGAGAATTCTCAAAACAAACTGCCAGCTGGGCCTAGAGCTGTACCATTTATCTATGGGTTGTAGGAGTAACAGTCCTTGCAATTAGAAGCAATTAAAATCTTTGGTAATTACTAATTTTCAAAAATCTCTTGTTTACAAATTCAGAGAAAGATTATTACCAGTATTAGTTAGGGAGCTCCCAGTAACACAATTTCAGTGTGTTTAGCCTGCTGTATTTTCCCAGTGAGAAACAGAATCCACACTGGCCAATAACAGGCTGAGGTAGTTCATCTGGAGCTGCAGCCAGAGTACTAAGCTTGGCCCATGTGGAAATGGTCCAGAAAGAACCAGAAGCAACACAGTTAATCAAAACCTGGTGGCTGAACACAGCAGGATTTCAACAAGAAAGCAGATACTCAGTGCTGAGCAATTAATTTATTGCTAGTCATCTACTTTACTGTAACATATCCAAGCACCTCAGGAGGCAAAATATTCTTCTGAACTTTGCCAACATTTTGTCCAAAACATTTTAATGTAAACCAGTGCAGAGCAATCCTAGTAAGCACTGGCAGCCAGAGCTTTAGGGATCTCAATATGATATGTGCAATCACACAGAGCTGCACTCTGTCACAAGAAGTGAAGGACAAAAGCACCATGCCCTAAAATGCATCCACCTCCAGAGCTGCTATTCGATCCTTTATCCTAAAAAAGATTAAAAAAATAATCTCAGAAAGCACTTTGAAGAAAAAAGTATGACTCGTGCTTCCAATTGGCTGACACACATGTTCAGTATGCATTCTGTAGTTTATGTCAGCAACCATCAATACAAGAAGTGATTTTGAAACAACCAATTTTCACAAAGGTGTTAGAACCTAAGGAACTGACTTTTACCAAAAAGAGCCTTCATATTGCTTTTCTTTTTGTTGTGAGACAAATGCATCTCAGAAAATAGAAACAGCATAATCAATATTTAATTGGCAAAAAATCCCCAAACCTATGAATTCTCACACAAATTATACCCCCCTTCCCACTTTTGCATTTAAATAGTTACGTTTACAATTTTAATGGCCATACTCAGTATGCATCTGGTCCTACTAGAACTGCAACACTAATGGAAGAGACATGGTAGAGGCATGGAAAAACATTTCTCATTCTTATATTGGCACACATACTGCTGATAAATATATAACTATTCATTAATAACTTTAGTTATTTTATCTTATAACCTTATAGTTACTTCTTTTACTTCTACTGCTTTCTAGTTAGTGTGCATGCTCAGAAATTACCCAAGGAAATGGGTTAAGTAGCAAGAGAGTTCATTTTCTTCGATTTTTAATCTTGTTTTTGGCAGTGTGAACCACAAGGTCCCATATTAAGAACAAGCGTAGGAGCAGAAACAGGACTTCTTTTATATACATAATATCTAACAGCCATAAATAAGTGTATGCTTGGTGGAAGAATTTTTTTCATGACAAAAATAACGAACTGCAACAAACTTCAGTATGACGTATCTGGGTATATCCCACCATTAGCTGATGCAAACAACCAGAGGAACAAAACATAGCAAGGATGTTCAGATATATTGATCATTTTGACATTTCACATGACCTTTAAAGAAACACACACACACTCACTGGCTTGTATATCAATGGGAATGTCTTGAAACTTAAGAGTTGCAAATAAAAAGCTGAAGTATTTCTAGATTTTCTGGGGTTTTTTTTCACAGCTAAAAGGAAAAAAAAAAAAGGAAAATGTTCCTGGGCTGTATGCCACCACATTTCATTTTCTCTCATCAAACAACCTACACAGGAACACTTGGTGGAGACCAGCATGCCCTTATCATCTTCGTTCAACCACCCAGTTGTGCAGGTATCTGACATGAAGAGAGGGAGTATTAATTTCTCTTGGACTAGCTTTTTTAGTGATTTATCTTGCTTTATGTAGAATTTGGAGAGACAAACCAACTGTTCAAACCAGACTTATCTAAATATCAAACTAAGTATTTCCAACAAGCACTTCCATTGAAATGGATCAGCAGCTTTCCTGTGAAGCAAAACTTTGACAACTTGTGCCACCATCTGTCCAGAACAAAAAACTTTGAGATTATTTCAAAAGTAAATGCTTCTCTTTATGAAAGATTTCTTGGACAACTATGGGACAAAAAAAATACTACTAGCTTTTAGAAAATAATAGTAAAAACACAGTTACATCTCTGCTACCTAAATTATGATCTTAAGAATATCTTTCTTCAGGAACTCTTGACATTTTTTTGACAAATTCCTTAGGGGAGATGCAGAATTGTTAATATTTTATGTACTAATTCAATATCATTAAAAAAATTAAGAATTTACAAATAATTTTTATTGTTACAAATAATTACCTTTGTGCTTCCGTAAGAAGTCAATGCTCTTCTGCAGCACAGTGGACTTATCCATCTTCCGAGCATTACCTGGAAGCATGGAACCCAGCTCTTTGATAAGTACATTAAACTGATCTCGACGTTTCTTTTCAGACTTGTTTCTAGACACTCTGAAAAACAAAACAGAAGATGTTTTATAACTATGAAACTTTCTTATAAGCTGCATACTACTGCCAGATTCCTGATGCAAACAGCCCCATAAGGGTTTCTGCTGTGAGAACTGTCACAGAAACACCTATTCCATATCTCAGAGACCATTATTAAAGAATGGCTTCCTCCTCGGGGGGCGTACAGCCAAGCTTTTGGAATAAAGCACCCTTTTACAAAACACAAATAAGTGAACCATAGTTACAAATACACAATGTATCTGAAAAGTAACAGTAAAAGAAACACTGCTGAATGATATGGTTATTTATAAAAGAATCACATTTTTGTTGTTTAGAAATCACACTGGTAAATTAGAGTAAAAGCGTAGGACATTTCTTACCTTTAAATAACTTAGAAATTTACCTTTTTGCTTTATCTTTGTCATCTTCTTCCACCAGCCCATCAAAAATGCTTCCATCATTTCTGAAAGAAGCAAAAAGAAATAAATGTTGGAGTGAAAATTCCCCTCCTTTGAAGTCCAATCACAATGAAGGGGGTAGGAGGAAGAGCTCATTATTCATCATCTCCATTACATCTAGAAATTAAGGCACTGTTTTACTGTGATGTCTCAGATCAATACCCTGAAGCTAAATCTGCTATGTCCTGCTGGCAGTACCCTATGTTTCTGACACAACTCAGGATTTTCAGACTATTTCTAATGAGAACTTACAACCTCATGCAAACACTTAACTGAATACAGCTTAATTTTTTCTATCTTCTTGATTATTTGCATTACCTTACCCTTTTGAAAACATGGGAGAGGACATTTTTACTTATTGGCAACTTCTATTCCAATTATTGAAAATATAGCAAGAAAGTGGATTTCTTAAATTCTGAAGTATTATTAGCAGAAGAGAGCTAAGGAATATGCTATACTTCATCCACATGTGTAATTTCATAAATATACAATTAATATCAATGTTAAACAGTAAGTATTAATTATATTCGCTTCCTCAACAAGCATCACGTAACTTTTCCTCAGCTTGACAACTGTCCATCTACTGCTAAAGAGGTGTTAAAACAGCAAAATAAGAAGGTGCTTTCCTTTGAAGATGCCTCAGTATCCTTCATACAAAACCTCTGTTTCATTTCCTTTCATTTCCAAGTCAAAACTGTCCTGTTTTCCAAAACTGCTGTATAATGGACTTTCACATGTTATTTCTCTAACTTCTGCCTGCTTTCAGTCTATTCAGTGCTGTCCACACTGACCTCTGTGTGTCCATCCTGAAAGTTCTTATCCTAATTACTCCTTAAGGCACGTAAATTTCTTTCTAAAAAGCTTACTTCATCGCTCTGATTTATAAATCATCGGGCAATTGTATTGCACATAATGATAAGCAGTGATGTTATGAAGCAATTATTTTGTATACTGTAACATAAACATCAAGCTTTTCGAAGCAATTAATATATTCAAAAGACTGAAGTTTCAGTGCGATGGCACAAAACTTCACTAAAAGAATTGACAAGTCAGACAAGCACTTTAGAAGTTTTACTCTTTGCTTTTATTATGCTTTATTTCAATCATGTTTAACTTGTCATAAATTTGATGCAAGTTTCATTTCCAGAAGTCTCAAAAATGGAAATATTAAGAGAATATTAAGGACAGATGTTCACCTGAGCTGCTAAGAAAGTCCAGCTCAAGGAATCAAGTAGAAAACATGCCTCAGCTATTACTTTTCCCTTGAAATAGGTTAGCAGGTCACTTTACTATCATCTACAGCAACACTAATCATTTAAATGCATTTTCTTTCCTTAATCAAATACTGAAGTACTACAAAAAATTAAAAATTCTAGTAAACATTAAAAAATCAGCTCAACTTGCACAGATCTTGTTCCATGACTGAAAACAAGAAAGCATTTTAAGATTAACCTCAAACAATTGAAATCACTATTTCCAATGACTACAAAATGGCATATCTAACAACTAGCAAACTAACTTAGTCAAAATAACCAAAATCTCACTCTTTTTTTTTTCATATATTAGAATCTAAATATATTAACCATAAGAAAAAGACTGTAAAAGAAAACATTGAACAGTAATTCTCCCAAAACTCTCTGCATCTATTAGCATACCTGTCTGCAATGGAGCTCATTTTATGGGTGCTTATGGTAAAAAACATAACACATCACACTTTAGTCTTGTGGTAGACATTTGTACGTTTGCCTGTAAGAGAAGAAAAAAATATCAAAATGTGACTGGGGGAACCAATATATCTTTATTAGAGCATACTGAAGTTTGCATTTGTTCTATTAGCTATTCCTAATCTTCCCCTCTCTTCCAACCTTCAGCTTTGCCCTCCTACCTTCTCTACTGCAATTTCCATTGCCATCATAATCGGGACCTTAATATCTCCTCTTACAAGACAGTGTTCAAGAGAACACTAGCAAATGCCACAATAAATAAGTCTGGACTAAAACAATACAAACCTTTTTATGACTCTGAATTCAGATACAGCTTCTCATTTTTATTTTAACTTTTACCTCATAATTTTGACGGCTGAACTGACGTAAAATACACTAAGTAACACATTCCATTTAGAAACTGTGCAAACAGAAAAGCATTTGGGACACAGTATTTTGCAGCCGTAATTTATTCCATACTATATTTTTTTCTTGAGCACATTGCTATAACAGACATGTGAAATGGTAACAATGAGATACCAATTAGAATGTGATATCCATACTGTGAGAAAGTTAGTTACTCTGACCATTTCTTAAAGTCTTATTCTTTACAGAGTTTCAGCAGGAAGTGTTTGGTTTTCCAGATGTGAATATGATTTTGAATTAAGAATGTAAATGAAATATTAATAGTGAGAGAAGGAATATAAAATTAAAATAAGTATTTAATTCAACAAGTTCCTACTTTAAGGCATCCAAAATTTACACAATTACTTTGGTTATGAAAAGGCTAAAGTCAAACATAAACCAATACAATTAAACCTTTTTCTTCTGTTTGGAAAAGTCAGCTGTCAGAGACTGCTCAATCGGAGCAAAAAGATTGTAACACTGGCTGCAATTAGGAAACAACTGTGTGCAGAAAGTTTTAGATGAGTTGAACTTGCAGATCTTCAGGAATTTTTAGCAGGCTACAAACTAATAGTGAAAAGGCACTGCATTTATTTCAAAGCAGATTATTTCAGTCCCTTTAGTAACTCAGTTGCTGAGAAGGGATTTGTTTGTTTCTGAAAGTACCACACCCAGTCAAACTTGCGGTGTTAGTATCACAAGAAATATGACAGCAACTCCATGACAGGGAAACTGAGGAAGAAAGCTTATTATTCAACCAAACTGTCTTGGAGTCTACAGCAGCCAAATACTCTGCAGGTTTGCTTCACAAGACTAGTATTTTTCCCCCACAAAATTTCGTAACTGGAGTACAGCAGAATAGTAAATGGGAGAGCTGTGCTGCAGCACTATCCCTTTCAAGGCACATCACAAGGCGTGCTGGCGTTTCTGTCCAAATGCCCCACTTCTGCAGTTAGTATGGCCCAACTCTGCTTACCTTTTACTCTCCACAATCTAGTGCTGTGAAAGCACACTGGTAGCAAGCCATTTCTTCACTCCAGTTCTTCAAAATAACAACTGCGCTGGCCATACTGACAAATTACATTCCTCAAATGGAGTTGTGCCATTTGAAAACCAGCCAGGCACAAGTAAATTATGAAGAAGTGTTTGTTCGAATTTTTGTCAAAAGCACACAACAGGCAGGTTGCTCAGCATTAAAAGCTAACTACCATGACTGGTAGAGAGTTAAGTTTAAAATCAAGATAAAAACTGTAAACTTGTTTTCTTTTAGCTTACGTAGTAAGCACTAATACAGCTAAGCATTAATTATACTTTTAGCCCTGTGTTAATTTTTATACAAAACCAGTACCTAAAATTGAAAGGATCAAGAGTAATATGAAATTCAGTAGGACAAACGATATAGTTTCTTTAATCTGCAAAGGAAAAATACCTGTACAGCTAAATACAGAAAATTTTCATCTATGACATAACGGGCATCTTCATTATGCAGAATTAGAATTGAAAAATCAGCATTTTCACTTTTAACAGAGCACTCAATTTCTAGAATTCCAAAAATTCATTTGTATAAGGATCCTACAGCAGAACTGGCTTAAACCTGGTATCCAAGACAAATAGTTAAAAGTACTGAAAGAGGGCAGGAAATGTACCTGTAGCACACTTTTTTCTCACCTTAAAATCTGTCTTTGTGTCCAAATTTTCAAGATACTGAACATTCTCGGTGCTTATACAAGCCAATGGATAAGTATGCAGAGATAATTCCAACAAAACCAGTCAGGTTGAAAGTAAACTCTACATAAAGGACTGGGACTATTTCTAAAATTCAAATTCAGTCATGTTCTCAAGAACTTAACAATGCTACTCAGGCCTTCAATATTGATAACCAAAAGTCATAGGAACCTTATTAATTATAAAAACACCATTTTACCTTTTACAATTTGGGACTTCTTAAAATGTGACGTTTAGGAATGAAACCTGGTTCCTATGAAGAACAATGTGGAGTTAGATGTGTCTTCTTTTGCAGAAATTAAATTTTGAACTGTCAAAAAACAACAAAGGAGAGCTTTAAAATCAGTGTTTTAAAATTATCGCTTTTTTATTTTAAAAAAGACAAGTAATTGTTTCAACAAGAGGAATCTATAAATGCAGTATTCTGCTTACTAAAAATATCTCAAGTATTTCACCATCTGAATTGACCTTGCTTTAAAGTTCTCTTTGATAAGCAGAATATTCTGACACAGTTTCATCTCAGCTTTAAGCTATCATTTTATGCCTATTTTTAGTCTTGATGTCCTTTTCACTTTTGAATTTGGCATCACCCATACCATCTACATCTTCACTTGCTACCTTCAAAATATATCTTTATATCACTATTTAAACAGCTTTTCACTAAAGCTCTTATTAGTCTTCTGGCTCTCTCGGTTATATCTTCTCTCCAAGACTCTAAAATTGTCACTCTCGGGACTCCAGAATGTGTATAACACTGCTGCTGACAATCAGCAAAGCTGTCCAGCTGCGTAACTCTTTCTTTCAAAGGCCACTTCAAAATCAGTTCCAGGAACGTATCCCAAACTTACTTCACAAATGCACTTCTTCCACACAAAAACTCAGCACCAACTTAAGTGATCACCTACTTCCAGTCTCTTTATACCACTACATTTCATTTATAGTTACTTTCCTTGAATCATGCTACTTCCCGCATTTGTGAGCTACATGAAATCAGTTTTTTTTCTCTCATCTTTATGCTGTTTCTATCTGCCTTGCTTAATGGTCTTAAAATAAAATGAATTCACTATGCAATGTACTTGTTCCACAATTGAAAAATTTTATTTTAACACATATTTAATTCTAAATTCCTAAAAAGGAGGCTGGGATCTAAAAACCAAAGTTATGCTACTTTAAATTGATTGATGATTTATGGAAAACACCAGAATTATCACTTATTTCATTTGAAAAGTTAAATTCCATCTTCTCCTGCACCTAACAGAGGTCCTTAAGTGGTTAAAATACAGATGCAAATATTAACATAGGAAGTTAAAAGCACAGCAGAACAATCTGCCAACAAGAGAAAAACAATTACAGCATGATTCAATGAAGCCACTCGTTCTTGTCTGGCCAAATAACCTGCTGGCCCATTGACCTACTTTTTTAGGTGCTTACAGCCTCCTCTCCTATTCTGTTTTGTTCCGTTTGACAAGTGCAAACATTAATAGAGACAAAGAGTCCCATGGAAGTCTGCAACATAAAACCTGTGTTTTTAAACTGCTCATAGCAGAACAACTCTGACAATTCGCACCCAGCCCCTAACAGAGTTCTAATGCAGAAAATTTCAGATCTCATCTCTGCAGTATATAGAGGTGTTTTTTTTAAAATCAGAATGAAACACTTAAGATGAACACCACAGGACTCAAGCAGAGCCATATTTGATAATGTCTTGAAAAGGATGCTTTTATGGATATTTCAAAAAAAGATTTTAAAAGGAAGTGGAAAGGAATATATTTATGTCATAAATGAAAATAAGCTAGATTAAACCAGACCAAGAGAGAAGCCAGTCACACTGGAAAAGCTTTTGTAGCCAAAACCACTCAGTTTAAGTCAGTAGAAATGGCATGCGTGTGAAAGCCAGCAGAAAGGTTAAGACGCCTACAAGCCAGCACTGGCAGCCACAAGTGTTCAAAGGTCACAGTTCTGTCTCCACAACTCCTAAGGCTTTTTTTTTGTAAATGAATTATGTGTGTTTGTTTCTTGATACTGTGTCTTTTGTACACATTCAGTACACATTTTCAAGCTTTTCTGCTACAAAGAAGGCTAGGAACTTACTATCTTACAGGAAGGTGAGGTCCAAAATTTTAGCATGGGTATGCAAACTATTACTACACAAAATTGCTCCATCTGTAGCAAAATCACAAAAAAAAGCAATACTGCAACTTCTGCACTATGCTGACTTATCAGTCACAGAGAGGCAATAAGTTATTGGGTGCCAAGTCACTACTTGGCCAAAGAAAAAAGGTTCTGAATAAGTTATAGGGTAAAAAGTCATAATCTAACCTAAGGTAATGTCCTTATACTGCAAAAAAATATTTTTATACAACAGTCTTCATTTATACAGATATTTATATCAAGACAGATCAGTAATACTTCCATGGTTTTGCAGATTACAGCCCTCAGAATTAATGCAAAGCGGTTTCTATTATTAAGACAAATAAATTCGCAGAGGGAATATCACAGGAAAAATATATGAAACAATACAGTTTTCCAATGCTGCAGTTTCTTCAAGGAGAAATAGATTAACTTCCTTAATATAACCTGATCTCTGGGCCATAATCCTATTTCGCCAGGGGAGCAAACAAGTTATTATAATCATTGAGGATTAGCTTTAGAGAAGAACTTGTTTAAAGAATCAAAATCACAGCACACCAGTCTGTGCCTCTACAGAGCCTGATGCTTCACAGGGCTCTAACACTAGTTACCCACCAGAATAAGAAAGACCAAGAGTAGAAACACCACATGTGGCAAACAGCTGATCCAGAGCATGACTCCCAGTGTAAACACAGCACCAAAAGTCCTATTCATTATAGAGATTGAGGATAATTCTAAACCCTTCTAGATATTCCTTTCTATAAGCTTCTGATAATTCGGATTATGAACTTCTGGGGTTTTACTCTACTACGACATTACACCATAATTAGGGCAAGTAGAGATACAGCCATTATCTCACAACCGGAATAGCACATCACTATCATTCATGTTTTGCATTTTGCTCTTTGCTTCATTGGTTTACCTCCAGCCCAGCCATTTTTCTCTTCAGCTTTTTTTTTTTCCTTGGAGGTGGGGTACAGGGGAGGAGAAGGGGAAGAATTTATTCTGGTTTAGTTCCTCTCCAGTAACCACAGAGAGCAAGAGATCTTTAGACAGGTAACCTGCTCTCTAATCAGATATAGTTTGGTCTAATAGAACAAGCTAGCAGGTTTCAAGGTACTTGTTCCTTTGCTTGCATGGTATATACAGCAACAGAAAGCAAATTAGGGTAATGACTGATTTTAAGTCTTTCTTGCTAATCAAAGGCTATTTGTGAAAATACTATGTTTTAAAATGGATATATGTCTCCTTTTTCCCCCCCAAAAAAAAAGAAAAAAAAAGGAGAACCAAAAAAAAAAAATCAGAAGATACGGCTGAAAGAAATTTCAAGAAATGTTCTTCAAACTTTGCAGTTGAACAGGTTATTCTGGCAGCTGGGAACAGTCATATATTGCAATCTCTCCTCTACCACATCAACAAACCAGGTTTATGTCAGTATTTGTGCAGCAAATGACACATCCCAGAAATGTCATTGTCCATAGATAAACACACTATAACAGCAGGTGTACATTTTCTGCTGCTTCACAGGACAACAGAGGAGAGGGCTACTTCTAGCACAGATGGATCCCAAAGGGCTTTCGACAGGAAAATTTGTGAGTGGCCATGAGTAGTCTGCTCTGGCAGAGCAGCTTGCTTAGGTCCATCACCCTTGCAGGGAGTAAACAAGGACACACTTTTGTACAATAGTGCAATACGATGAAGAAAGGGCAGTAGGACAGAAGACTGGTGGTGTAGGTTACCATAACCAGAATAACTGACCCAGTCTCAAGTCTGTTCCTGAGGGACTTTTGGGAAGAAGGGTAGTCCAAGTAGTCTATAGGAGAATTGAAATGCCTGTTAAGAGGCTATTGCCTCAGAGATCACAGATTTACCTGAGTTACAATGACATTGGAAAGAATGCATACTATTTGCCCATATTTGTACACAGTCCAAACAGCAGCTAGAAGAGCCTACAGACCACCGTGAGTGGCAGAAAATGTAGAAAGCGCAGAGGTAAAAAGAGGCTAAGTTTTTAGAAATGGTTTGTCACACAACTGTGTCCTTGTCTACAAATGCAATGGACCTGAGCAAGCTGCCCTGACAAGTCTGGTCAAAAGTCACTGCAAATAATATCTTCATAGAAATATGGATTACGAGGATTACAGGAAAAAAGCAATTCTCTCCTGCATGCCTCATGTATTACACCATGCTGCCATCAGGAGAGAGCTTTGCTCTGACTTGGGACTGAACACAGTTTGCAATTTTCATCTATCTAGTTCCCGGTTAAAGAAAACACCCTGCCCACCATTCCTCTGTTCCAGATCATTTGGGCTGAACTCTGATTGACCAGTTGTTCTGCTGCCTCTCTCCCACCCTTCTCTGGAGTCTGTATCTCCTTCCCATTAGCGCAGAGATGGGCTCACAGTTCCTTTCCAACGCAGTGCAGCTCTCTAATCTTGGTTCAGACTGCACCGAAGATGCACACAAGAGAGCTGTAAGAAGCCGTAGACTCTTCAACTGGGCTACAGTGATTACACACTGGTGGAGTTTGCAGTCCTGAGGCATATGAGTCAGGTGAGGAGTAAAGTTAGCCTCTGAACTTTAGGAAAGCAAACTCCAAGCTCTTCACAAAGCTAGTCAATATGACCCACTTGGAAACTGCCTTCATGAACAATGGAGCGGAACAGAGCTGGCTGATCTGTATGGATGTCTTCCATAGAACACAAGAGATGGTGGTCCCCAGGCACAAGAAATCGGACAAGGAAGGCAAGAGACCAGCACAGCTGAGTAGGGAACTGCTAGTCAAACTAAAGGGAAAACACACATGCACAGGCAGTGGAAGCAAGGACAGGTATCCCTAGAAGAGTATAGGGATGCAGTCCAGTGGTGAAGGAATAGGGTGGGGAAGGACACAGTACAGCTGGAGCTGAACTTGGCAAGGGATGTAAAGAATAATGTGAACTACATCTACAGGTATATTAAGCAGAAAACAAAGGTCAGTGGTGGTGTACCACTTCTAATAGGCAAGACCCCTTCAACTTTGGCCAGGCACTGAAGCAGACTTCTGAAATTATGTATTTAAAAGAATCCACATATCACACAGTTTTAATAAGAAGAAAATAATAAAGATTGTATTTAAAAAGCGTGGCTCCATGTACCTTTGAAAACTGGCACACCTAAGGAACAGTACCCTTCAACAAAGAGGAGTGAGAACATCTTAACTACATCTACCACTTCTGGATCTGTAACAGGGAACCATGGGTTAGACTTAAGAGCATGTACTGTGTTTGCATATCTAAAATACAATATATAGCTCACAATCAAGTCTGGCTTAAAAATACACCTACTGCCTCTTTAAATGGCGCTTAACAAAAAACCAGTACTTCACAACTGGCCTTTGGGCCCAGAAAAGCTAATTGCTAACCTGTTAGTGTTGCAATTCAAAACTGAAAACTTTCACATCTCTGTAAATCTCCATTTTCTCTAATGGGATTGTGGGAAGACAATGGTCAGTCAGCCAGCCAGCTCGAGAACAGACCCTAAACTAACACTTACTGTGCTGAGTGAAGGAGTGCAGTAGATTGTGCAAAATCTGCAGAGTCTGCTAGTCTCTCTCAAAGGAGATATTAAATTTGGTACATTTTACAATGAACATACAAAACCCCAGCTTCCTTCCTCCAGCCTCTTAAATGGAACTGAGAAGGCAGACAATTGACAGGGGTTTTTTTCGGAAGTTCAAAAGGAGAAAAAATATCACATACACACTCAAAAGTTTAAATTCCCACTGAACATTATAATTATCCCTTAAAATCACCTACTATACACAAATCAATTATTTTCTACAGAATAAAGTTACCAGACAATTAAAAAAAAAATCTTCACTTGATGATTTCTCAATAATAAGAGCAACTGAAAGAACTTTGAAACAGGGTACCAAGATATCTACCCTGGAGTTAACAACACTTCAAAATGAAATGATTCATTTGACTAAAAACGTACATATTTATGAAACTGAGCATTAGCAATTTTCGATGTTTTGTATCAGGTACAAATGTTAGTTTAAACAACAGTTTTTCTACAATGGTTTGCCACATTTTCATCAGAGCATAAATACTACCAAAAATACTAATAAATCAAATCAAGAGAGAAAAAAGTTATTAAATCCTTTATTCCTATACTGAAAAATACGCAAGAAAATTCACCATGAAATGAGACGGATCAAAGAGTTAAGCATTCTTTTTCATCTAACCCAATAATAAAAGGGAAGAAAAACTACACATAGAAACAAAATTATCCTGGAGAAAATCCATTATCAAATTCAACAGACATAATTATTACACATTCAAAGCAAGATAACACCAAGGAAATTCTTCTTCCATTCCATGTAAAACTTCTGTTTGGTGCTGATACAAATGCATGTTTAAATTCAGAAAATGAGACTTCACACTTATTATTACTGCAACAACACTCAGCTATCCACCTGAATTAATCTCACGGAAAAACGAGATCCTACATGTTAGCCAAGCACTTCAACTGCCAAACTTTTCAAAATTCCATTCCAGACCAGAAAAAAGCGCTGAGGTCCCTTCTTGGTCATCGTTTCTCAAGGTTGAACAGGTCCAGTTCCCTCAGGCTTTCTTCAAAAGAGAGTTGCTCCAGTCCCTTAATCATCTTAGTTACTCCCTGCTGGACCTGCTCCAGTGGCTCCATGTCTCTCTCATCCTGAGGAGCCCAGAACTGGACACAGCATTCCAGATGCACCTCAGTAGGGCTGAGTAGAGGGGCAGGATCACCTCCCTCGACCTGCTGGCAATGCTGTTCCTAATGCACCCCAGGATGCCATTGGCCTTCCTGGCCACAAGGGCAACTGCTGGCTCATGGACAGCTTGTTGTCCACCAGGACCCCCAGATCCTTCTCCACAGAGCTGCTTTCCAGCAGGTCAGCTCCCAGCCTGTACTGGTGCTCAGGGTTATTTCCTCCCCAGGTACAGGACCCTGCATTTGCCTTTGCTGAATTTCAGAGGGCCCTTCTCTGCCCATCTCGCCAACCTGTTGAGATCCTTCTGAAGGGCTGCACAGCCCTCTGGGATCCCAGCCACTCCTCCCAGCTTTGTGTCATCAGTGAACTTGCTGAGGAAGCATCTGTCCCTTCATTCAAGTCACTGACGGATAAATTAAACAGTCCTGGGCCCAGTATTGAACCTTGGGTGATACCACTAGTAACAGGCCTCCAAATAGACCCTATGTCACTGATAAAAACTCTCTGGGATCTGCTGTTTAGCCAGTTCTCCTTGCCACCTCACCACTGTTCACTCAGCCAGTCCACACTTCCTGAGTTTGCCTATGAGGACATTGTGAGAGACAGTGTTGAAAGCCTTGCTGAAGTCAAAGGAGACAATATCCACTGCTCTCTCCTCAACCACACAGGTAGCTGTTTCATCTTAAAAGGCAATCAGGTTAGTCAAGCATGATTTACCTTTAGTGAATCTATGCTTCTGATAACATTCTTGTCATCCATATGGATAGAGATGGCCTCTAGAATGAGATGCTCCATCATCTTTCCAGGGAATGAGGCAAGGCTGAACCAGCCAGTAATTCCCTGGGTGCTCCGTCTTGCCCTTCTGGAAGAACAGGCTGACATTTGCTTTCTTCCAGTCCTCAGGCACCTCTCCTGATTGCCCTGACCTCTTAAAGATGATCATGAGTGGCCTCACCATGGTCTTCCCCAGCTCTCTCAGCACCCATGGATGCATCCTATCAGGGCCCCTGGGACTTGTGGATGTCAAGTTTACCTAGGTGTTTCTCTAATCCAATCCTTCTTGACAAAGAGAAAGTGTTCCTTCCAACATTCCTTTACCCTATTCTCCTGAGTCAGAGACTCCAGTGGGCTGGGCTGGTCAGTGAAGACTGATGCAAAGAAGGTGTTCATTGTCTCCACCTTCTCTGCATCCTGTGTTATCAGGGTCCCACTTACATTCAATAACGGACCTGCATTATCCTAAGTTTTTCTTTTGCTGTTGATGTATCTGAAGAATCCCTTCTTGTTGTCCTTGACATCCTTGGTCAGATTTGATTCCAGATGGGCATTGGCCTTCCTTGTCTCATTTCTACTTTGACAATCTCTATATTCACTCCAAGTGCCTTGACACTGCTTCCATCTCCTGTATTTCCTTACGCTTCATTAATGACAGGAGTTTTTCATTCATGCAGGTCTCTTGCCCTCCTTGTCCAACTTCTTGCTCACTGGGATGGTGAGGAAGTCATGCTTGAATACTAAACAGCTCTCTTAGACCTCTGCTCCCATGGGATTCTTTCAAGAACATCCCTGAAGAGGAAGAAGTCACCTCTCCTAAAGTCCAGCAATCTTGCTGCCATGCTTTGTCCTCGCCCTTTATAGTCTATATATGATATAGCTTATGAGAGTTCAATCAGTTTTTCTTGATTTATGATTCACCTTATCTTCTAAGGAACAACCAATTATTTTATATCATAAACTTACTCCTTTATGATACCATTATCTGCACATCCAGAAACATCTTACCACTTCTCAGTTATGCCCTCATGAAAAAGTGGTGGAGGGGTCAGAGGGAAAACGGCATACCATGACAGACAACTCGGTGAAATGAAATCAAATGTTGTTTCATTCAGTTAAACCAACTACATTTGTTTCACCATATGGCTGCTAAAAAGCTGTTTTGGCACAGGGGAAGGGGAAGCAGCGAATCACCAGGTTAGACAGCTTTTGGCAACAGTGCCATTTCATGCTGACCTACACCATGTGTTGAATTACAACCAGAGAATAAAATTAGGAAAAATGAGATTCAAATCTATGCTCAAAGAAATGAGCATTGCAGCTACTACTTGAGAAATCTGCTTCATACTTAACTGATACATCTTTACTCCCCCATGCACTGCTGCATCTTATGTGGCAATCCACGATAAATTAAAACTTCTTATTTTTACACACCGATCCAGGCTCATCGATCAGCTTCTGGATATGAAAACAAGTCCAGAACTCAGCCTTAGAGTCAATAGGAATCTCAAGCAAAATGTAAAGGACAGGAGCATATGTACCTGACATATTGCTTAGTTATCAGGTTATCTATCTAATAGCATGTTAATTAGCAGGAACTGGAACTGTTTTAGGATGATCCTCAGTATGGATACTTACACAAAGGTATTCACATAAATTAATAATATGAAAATAAGAAAATTTGATGAATGATTTATACCAACGACAACTATTTGTAACACTTAGAATTGTGTAAGTGTACCAAAAGGACATATTTTTTAAAAAATTGTGACAATTGCTAACAGCAACACCCAAAACCAAGTTACAGGTGTTTCAGAAAGATAGTATTTGATCTGAAACTGAATTATCTGTCTCATGTAGAAATGCATACACATAAATAAAACACTTAGGATACTTAGTTCTAGTAATCTTTTCATTTTCTCCAAGTTGATTGCACAATTCTTGATTTGTGCAGCTGTGGAAGTGCTTCTGATGCCTAAATTTCCCAGCATGGGTGACTCACACACAACTAAATTATTCTGTAGGGCTTTTGTGAAGAGTGGACTGTTCATGTGCCTGAAGAATGGAGTAGGCAGTGCACTTCACTGGAAATCATCTTCAAAAAGAAAGAAGTGAGGCCTCATCACATTTCCATAAAATGAATAGGAAAATTTTAAGCTACAACACTGAAGTGCAGTCCAAGTCAAAAACTACCAAACAAGCAGCTTCTCCCTACCTCCACTCACCACTTGCCCCAGAAGTCCTGCACATTATTTTGAAAGCCCCAAAGTGGCAACTGCAAGGTAGCTGCAAAAAAAACAAAACAAGGAAAATACCAGGAAATGGTAATTTCAGTGTATTCCCATTCTAAGAGAAGAGCGAGTTCAGGACCACTTGAAACTGAATAGCCACAAGTGTGTGGGAGGTGATGAGACGCATGCCAGGGTGCTAACAAAACTGACTGACGTAGTTGCCCTGCCACTTTCTATCATATTTGAAAAGTCATGGTGGTCATGCAAAAACCCTGGTGACTGGAAAAACAGAAACATTGCTCCTACTTTTAAAAAAAGGGAGAAAAGAAGATCAGGGGAACCACAGACCAGTGAGGATTCTGTGTTTCTAAATCATTATCAATTTATGTAGGTAACAAATTTGCTCACATTCTTTCTTCATTCTCCTGAGCAGCCGCAGTATACACTCTTCCTTTGTGGTTAGCTACTAACATGAGCAAAGACTTCCAGAGCTTGTGCTGACTGAGTTCACAAAACCTACTGAAATCACCTTCTGAGGGTCATCAGAGAAGCAGCAAAAGACAATCAACAAATTCCTTGTTCTCACAGAACAGTATCATCTTCAAAATGTTGAGTCCAATCAATTTAATTGTAAATTAAGTTGATTAATTATGGTGACAATATTACTCTTCAGACATTGGGAACTTTTATAATGAAGGCTTTCAGTGCCTTGCAGATTAATTCCATGCTCCTAGCAAAAACTCTACCATCTATCTCCCACTCTTTGAAAAGTATTTTAAGATCATTATATTGACTAAAGGACAAAACATAACTAAGGAAATTCTATGTTCAACTTTTTTAAAGCTTTGCTGCTACAATATTTAAGATAAGAATTTTCAATATTAGGTTGGGGTGGGGGGGAAAAGATCAAATATTTAGTTCCTTTCTGCATTTCTGGAAATTCAGATTCTGTCCTGATACCCCCATATAAACCTTACAAAGTTTCAAATGAGTCCTCAAAGTTATTTATTGAGTTAGCCCTTTTTACCATCTATAATATTCACCTATCAGTCCTTTTTATCATCTGTAATATATAATACAAATCATATCACCTACTTGGGACCATACTCACTACATCTACATAACACTAAACTCTCTTCCTTGGCTTTTTCTCTTTTACTACTTCTCAGGTTTTATTTCTACCAAAACCCATATCTCAGAATGCTTACTTCTTGCCCCTCAAAGCCTTCTCTGAATTCTTGAGTTCTCAGTGTTAAGAAAAGTTTCCTGTCTGACGATCCAGGAGCCACTCTGGCAGTCACTGCCACTATCAGAGACTTACACTGCTGGGACCAAGGCCCCTTTGCAGCAGGCAGCTCCACCCCTTACAGGCTCTTTTCCCACTTATTAACAGAACCTGACTTAGACCACCCAGCACACAAGTCTCAAGAAGCAACAATAAGAAATATTTATAAAGGCATTATATATAGCTAGTTCAATTTACATTTAATAGATCAGTTACCAAAAACCAAAACGACAATCAATATGCACAGGAAATCCTGAAACTAACATGAATTACAGGTTCAGGCCACATGCTAACAGGCTAAACAGTTAAAGCTTAATGCAAATACAGCACTTCAACATAACAGTGCAATATTCATAAGACAAGATAACTTAAAATAATGAGGACTCTTCAAAACTTCCTGGCTTACAACTCTCACATTTTGACTCTCAACGTTTTTCTTCATTTTAGATTGAGGCTTGTACCTGCCTTAATGAGGTCTGCTCTCTAAGGTGGTATATGAAGCAGCTTAGTACCAAATTTTGAATTTTACTTAATGCATTGCTTTTTCAGAATAGAATCAAATCATTCAGGTTTCAAAAAAATACCTTTAAAATCACTGAGTCCAACCATTAACCCAGCACTGCCAAGTTCACCACTAAATCATGTCCCTCAGAGTCACACCTACATGAGTTTTAAAGACCTCCACACATGGGGACTCCAACACTCCTTGGGCTCAAGGGCTAAATACAATTGTGGCTGTAATAATCACTCTTTTAGGAAATATGGGGAATTGAATGGGGAGATGGTTAAGTCTAGGAGAATAAAATACGCTTTTACAATACGTTTATGATAGTTACAACATGAGGAAACATGGAACAAATTAAATAACACTGCAAATAACTTCATTTTTTTGTATTAAAGCCAGTGATTTTTTTCAAACAAAATTTTCCAAAATGCTGCTGATACTTGTGCTACTAGAACCTTATCAGGATTTTTTTTTTTATATTGTATAAATGTCCCTATCAACAGAAATCTTAGTTGAATCATGGAAATTTTCTGGAAAAAGTACTGAATGACAAGGCCTAAATCCTGCAAGGATCTAATAAACAACAAACATGACTGAATTTAATCCTAATCATTGGCTTAGACATGTGGGATATTACACTAAGTCAAGCATGCAAAATTCTTGGGAATATTGGAACTTAAAATTACACAGGGCAGATGGAGAGAACTCTGAAATGTAACTTCAAGATAAAATGATTTAACACTGGCAACTAAATTTTCAAAACCTTAACAACTGCCATCTGTAACTCCAAATTCAGGAATTTGTTCCAGGAAAAAAAAAACCAACCTGTCATGACTCATGAGAGCTCAAGGCACAAAAAATGGTAATACCTTCGAACACCTGTGAAGACCACCTCTTTTTCATTTTTTTCTTGCTCCTACTTATGACTGCCATTCAGTCTTGTTGGGTTTTTTTCCCCAAGGCAAATCATCAGCTCTAGCAAAATACTTGGAGTGGGAAGCATACAAATTTTAGAATTCTGTATCAAGATCATGAAAAATCAGCAGACTTCTGTTTTTAACAATTCTAAAATATAAACACAAAAGAAGAACAAACTAAACGATCAGAACTTCAAAAGACAGATACAATTTACTCATTTGATTCACTGTCACCCGTAGTATTCTTTTGTTTCACTCACAGTTTGTTCTCACAGAATTTCAAAAAAAATATAAATCCTGGCACTTTGAAATTTGTCAGTATTAGCACTGAAACTTACACCCGGATTTGTAGCATAGACACATATCATAGGTGTTCACTGCCCTCATCTACTGACCTATAAAGTGAACAATTTTGGCTATGTCTCCAGTAGAAAGTAATCCGAAACAGCAGAAATGGATCAGCAGATCAAAGCAGCTGGTGCTGACACTCTATGCTAGCTGTTCAAGAGGGTTTATTTCAGATTAGATTTCATCTGGTCTCCAGAAGGAAACATAATCATCACATGGACCATTCACATTTTCCCAGGAATTTCATGATTGATGAAGACCTGTATTTCCCCAGTAGAGACAGAAGAGCACTTTTCACCTGCAGCAGAACTTACAGACTAGTTTTCTGAGACAGGAATGTGGTTACAACAACCTGAGCAACTAAGTGGTAAGGGGAGATAACAGAGAGATTTTCTCCAAAGCTGTTTTAAGGATCCAAATCACAATGGTAACGCATACACCAGAGTTATATCCTACCTTTTCAAACCAGAATAACAAACACAGGTGTCAGGTCACAAAACAGAATACTTGAGGGCACGGAAAGATCATGACAAATTACAATCTACTGGCTTCCACAAAAAGAATTCTTTTCCCCTACTCCAGAATTCCACAGAAGACATAAATCTGGATAGCCCTACTGCTTAGGCTACATTTCTCTTTTCTTTGTTTATTTACTTCATCTTTTATGTCCTGTTTTTTCACTTCAGATATTTCACTTCTTGTTTTTTGCTTTTTCTTTCATACTTTTCTCATTTATTTCCTCCAGTTTCCTGGGCTAATACAGTAAGCGGAAACCGAATATTTTCACATATCTGAACTTTCAGACAGAGGTGCCAATACTGACTCTTTATCTGGAAATTTAGACACTATAGATTGAGACAGGCATGTAAGCACTACCACTGTGATTTAACATGCCCTAATTCAAAATTTAAAAGGGATTAAAGACGATCATGTATTTACTGCAATCATTCAAATTGATCTCTAAATCCTGTGCTAAGCCAACAACATGAATTGAGAAAAATCAGATTAATGGCAGAGGAATATTAGTTTACTGTAAGACTGAAATTAGCCTGGTTGTAAACATTTCAGAGAACAGCCACAGGAGCATAGAAATGAAATACTAAGAGAAGCTAATCAAGCAACTTATGGAATGGAAGAACTTCATTACAGAAACACTAGATAAAATATACTTGATGTATACATAGCTATTTACCTTAGGAGTAAAGCCAGGAATATATTGCTGAATGTTTGGCTGCACTTTTTTTCTGAGCTATGTAATTTGTTTATATACTAATTTAATCTTCTAGATTTTAAATTAAATGACAAATTTTTCTTGGCCCTCTAAGTTACAAACACCACTTTGTCACACATAATTAACTCAATTGTCTAAAATAACCAAAGTATTCAGACTCACCTAGTTTCAGTGATTCAGTATACGACATCCAAATAAATTTCCAGAAGATTTTGCAAGTGAAAGAATGGGTTTCTCTCTACATTTGCTAAATTTAGATGAAAAAAAAAAAAAAAGTCAGACCTTTCTAAAGCAATTCCTAAAGAAACATTGTCTTCTCAGAAAAACCACCACAAAACAACACTATACATGTGTCCACATTATGTAAGTTGCAAATTTTAAGTATATTGACAGTCCCTTTCATTTCAGAAGCCTCCTTCTGTATGGACCTGGGCTTTAAAGCAAATCCCAGAGCTTATAAGTAATTCTGGGTTTAATAACAAAAAATCAGTTAGCAGCAATTTTCATCAATATTAAATACAACTTATTCTATTACATTTTTAAACCCTATTAAGTAATTACAGCATTTTAAAAATGTAGTATTGAATTCATACTAATACATAAAAATTAAAGTAGCAATACATCACTCCATGTACTCCTACATAGAACACAGATTACGTGTTCCTGTAACTCATGAACAACAGATGCTCTTGGATCACTTCAATACAAAACCCACAGAAGACTAGAAAAGGAAGTTCAGTGCCATCCTGGAACAACCAAAAGGGAGGAGTGGAAACACTGAAATCATCTTCCACCCTACAAATTCCAGTTTCAGCAAAAGAAAGTGGAACTAGAAGCCTCCAGCCTGTCCTTGTAAGACAGTCTTCCTTTGGATCATAATTTTAATCTTTAGACAAACAGGGTGGTGATTACTACAACACAGCACCTCTCTCATCTCTCTGCCTGGCCCAGGGCATACTTCGCTTTGGCCAGCAACTCCACTACTTTATTTCATTAATTTAAGTCAACTCCCCTGATTCAAAAGTAAAACCTAAGATAATTGCTTAGCTTGCTCAGAAACAATCTGGTTTTCCTTTAAATCTCAGGAACCAAGATACCATTTTCAGATCATTAGCTTCCCATACCCTATGAAACAAATTTTGATTTTATGAGTTGCAACTTTTCATACTGCGACAGGTAGAGCAGCCCCAGTGATTACAACCAAGAAAACCAACTGCCCTACAGTGCTACTTCTTCCAGTCTTTGTGGATGGGCTCTGACTGTGCTGCTGCCACCTCTTATTCATTGCACTTCTACAGCAGGTGTGTAAGAACAAATATGAATAAGAAGGTGGTCCAACTTCACTGTTCTCCTGCAGTGACACAGGCACGTTTCCAGAGAAGCACAGAAGCACTTTTGAAAGCACTTGCGCATGCACACGACTGAGTATAACCACTTTCAAATTTTTCTTATTTCTACAAATCAGTGTCTAAAGCATTTTCTCTCCATTTAGTTATTTGCTTTTCATGTTTCTATGAAAAACCATTAAGAAAAAAGAAGTATAAAAATGTCTTTATATAAGTAAGTACAAAAGTTCTGTAATGTAAGGGCAGTTTTAAACTGAGGATTTTCAGCACAGGTTCAAAAATGTTCTGAGAAAGAAACACAAGTAAAAGGACTACTGAAAACATAAAGATGAAGGGAAACAGCCCAAGCTGACAAGAGCAGTACATAAAGCCGAAGTATGCCCTGGAAAACACAAACAAAAAATATAATAAAATCAAGTAGATCCTCACGGTCTAAAAACGTTACTTGAAAAGCAACACCAAACATGGTCAGCATGAAGAAGTTTTCAGGATGCTCAGAAAGAAGCACTTCGTAACTTTTAACCACACACATTGTTCAAAACTATCAATTTTGTTATGATCTGTTCTGAACACAAGCGCATCAATTAAAAAAATTCAAATAATGAAAATTAATGAAAAGAATGCATGTCACTTCTGTAAACACACTGCTAAAACAGCATTTGAAAGGCAAAAAAACCCAGTAGATGGGTTAAGAAAAAGCACAAGGACTACAGAAGAAAATCTTCTTAGCGTTTGTACCTGACATTACAATGGAGTGGAGATTAGGCCTGTTTACTTCTCACAGTTCAGTTAGAACATGCTCAGTAGCTCTGTCTGGTTATGACTAAAAGGATTTGGAATACATCTACCTCATCTGATTGGACAGATGAAACGGATTTAGGCAAATCACTGAACTGGTACAAAACACTTTCAGAAATCTATCATGCTGTCTAAATATAAGAGTTTGTGATAGCAAAAAAAATAGTCTGATACTGCAGCATAATGGTTTGTTTTCTCCTAAAAACTTGAGTGTTTGCTCTAACATATGCAGGTGCTTTATTTTTCCAGTGGCAAGATTTTAACCGTATTTTGAATCAAGAAAATAGAATGTTCATCCCCCTCAACTCATTGAGGGGGATGACACAAGTTGACGTTTGGTACGATTTTAGCTAAAACAGATATATAACTCAAAGAATTACTGCTCAATGATTTAAGTCTTACTAAATTATAAGCAACTAAAACCAGGGTCTTAGAATAGAAAGTATCAATCATCACTAACTGCAAACACTGCTACCTGTAATTCCATTCATGATCAAACTTTATGCATGACCAAGCACTATAAGCCATTAGGAGTATAGAAAAGCTTTTTGCCAGCAAGACAAAATACTCCTGTTTTCAGCAAGATTGGCCATGTCTGATCTACATAAAGAGATCATTTTCTTGCGGATTTTTTAATCCAGTACAATAACATCTTAAAAGTAGTATCTACTTAGAAAGAAAAAGCACAAACACATATAGGAGGCTTTCACAGGGCTACATCCATGATCCTCATGATACACTGAATCAAAACCCCTTTGTTGCTCATAAGATGAATTGTTAACAAAATACTCTGCCTGTTCTGTATTTCTTTTTATGTGATGCACAAAGCAATCAGCAACCCTACTGCAAGATGAGACATGGACAAATCTTCCAAAGATGAAAATCTGCATCTCCTGGCGCATCCTCAGCTGGACAGTACGTAGTGTCCAGTCAAAAAAGTGGGGACATGCAACTCCTTTCACAAATAAGATGACATGTGAACAGAGATATTGCTGCCTGAACCTATTAGGATGCCTTCTTTTGCTTTCTATATATATGAATGGGCTATTACGTCCATCTCAACTTCAACAAGAGCATCTGCAAAAAAACCAAAAACAAACAAAACCCAAAACAAACAAACAAAACAAAAACAAACAAACAACCACACCAAGATCAGCTCAGAAAAGCAGTGAGCATGGCAGTACCTACACTCATCCACTTCCACATTCCTGGAAGAGACATTCGACTCCAGAAATCACAGGGCCATATTAGCTCACTTCATTGCTAGGGACAGTGCCATTATGAGGTTTGGTTGTGGGGGGCTTTTTTCCCCTTCTACTTTTCAAGGCAGCTCAGGTACAGTTCAGTTGTTTCATTCCATCCTCCAGTATACAAGATAAAAGCCTATTAAAAGCTTATTTGAAGTTTATTCTTGCCCACACACTCCATTAATCTGAATCTCAAATTGAAGTGGAATATCTACCTTGCCTGAGGTTTAAAAAGGGATGTTTCTGTTTAAAGCTTTACAGTTCTAGTAGCAATAAAATCTATATACTTACTTAAATTACCCAGAAATGCACTGAGCCTTGTAGAGTGGGTGGGTAGCATTAGTAGTCCAAATGTGATGTCATCTGAGTGAAAGCCTTCTTTGGCACAGTCTTCTGAAAAACAAGAAGAAAAAAACCCCACAGTTCTATAAAAATTAATCCATTCAAAGCAACTTTTAGAGGTGAGCCCTTGATTATTTCTGTTTTCTCTTCTGCCATTTCAGTTACTTTATTTGCATGCCTAAACTATCCACAATTTCACTTGCCAATTCCTCTACTCAGCATAATAAAGTAAATATCCATAATGGAGAACTTCAGCATTGCATACCACCTTTTACTTAGCTTTGGTACTGTCTGAAAGACAAACCTGTGAGACAAATGCAACAGGTCCACTGCTAACATGAAATTTAAAATGCTAATGCTGCCTAATAAACATTAATTTACAATTATTACATTAAAATTGCTTTGGGTTATATTATGACCTTGCCGAACATCAATAATACACGACGCAAATTTCCAGAAACAAAGTGCATCAATACAATCTTAACTGTGCGTACTATGGTTCAAACAGGACACGTGAACTACTTCAGAACACACCCTGAAATTCTCAAAGAACATATAACAACTAAAGCACAAGAAAGACTCAGACTCCCCTCACTAATGAAAAATTAATTTCAGCAAGTTGTGCTGAGCAAAAGTTAACTATACAGTAGAGATTTCTACATACAAACATTCTACTTATTCAACAAAGAAAAGCTCCCCACCTACTATAGATCACAAATTCCGTATTTCTATATACCATGCTGTGTTTTAAATACATATGCACCAACTTGGTAGTATCATCTCACTGCTGACAATCCCACTGGAAAAAGGACTTAGTTACCACTAATGATACTTTCTATTCAGCACTCCCATGCGGCAAAGCATATCCTTTAAGACGTATATAAATCTATTCCCTTCCATTGTATGCAAGGACAGGTGGATTTCCTTTGACGTAAAATAATCAAACCAAAGTAACTTCAAAACCCCTGTTCTTTATCACCTCGCCTCCCAGTACATATAAAACAGAAGAAGCTGTCAGGACGGGGAAGAAGAATACCAATGCTGGAGGAAGATCTACCGCCAAGCCTATTGGGATAAGAAAGGCAGACCTTATCAGCTACATATCAATTTTTCTATGCAGTAAAATGAAATATTCTAAAGTTAGAAATCAATGTTTTGAATCAAATACCAGTATATAGATAAAAAATGGCAAACTATACTCCATAGGGCAGGAAAAGTGTCTATATGCCTTTAAAAAAAACCTGTATCAGTTTATGAAACATTATTTCTCATGTCTTATGCAAGCAACACAAAGTTTAACATAACTCAGTATATATCAACCATAAATTTAATTGTCCATAGAAAGGCAGTACTGATTTAACTAAAATAATTTGAAAAAGCAGTTTCAGTTATTTTAATGAAAAAAGTTTGTGATCCTCTTGACATAGGTAAAGTGGTAGTACCACAATTACCTTTGACATTAAAAACTTCTATAGTCCCACCTCAATTATGCTGAAATTCATACAAAGTCCTCCAGTTTACAGAAAAACTGGGTGTAATAGAAGGTAGCAACAGAGCCTGAGATCAAATTTTCAGGCCTGTTGTTTTGCCACTCACTTTAAAAGCAAGTTCAATTGACAGCTACATTTCTTAAGGGGTTAAAAAAAAAAAATCTTAGTGCTATAATTTGTGTTCTGACTTCCCTCCAAACTGATCAAACCAGCACATTCTCAAATCCTTTTCCTCTCTCATTCTTTTTCTTCATAAGAACCAAAACTATCAACACAGTTTGTAAGTTTCTATATATCTTTTTTCTGCCCCAGTT
Source organism: Grallaria varia (assembly GCA_013396735.1). Lineage (NCBI taxonomy): Eukaryota > Metazoa > Chordata > Aves > Passeriformes > Formicariidae > Grallaria > Grallaria varia. Next base: position 805,175 of record VWZG01009028.1, read on the forward strand.
CCTAAAACCTTCTAGTTACTGTTCCTCTTGACTCAGAATACCTTTCTGATTTCATTATGCTTTCCGGATATTGCAAAATAGAACATTTTGCCTCTTTTCCTTCAAATCCCTACACTATTTGGACTTGCTTTATGCTGTATTTTGTTTGTATATTCTTATTTTCTTCATTGCTGATCTACCTTATTACGTTCTCAGAAATGACAACTTGTTTAATTCACTCACTATGACTCACTTATTAATTTGAATCATTGTCCCCCTTTCTGAGGTCATTCTCCTCAATTTCTATGTCAGTGAAATTCAGAGCACAAGCTCTTTGAGGCCAGAACTGGATCTTATCATCTATGAAACATCATGCAAAGCGTTAGTGCAGAACAAAGTGTTTAACTAAAGCTTCTGAGCTAGTAAAAAAAACCCTCTACGAAAACCATGAAGTACATAAAAACATTTCCAGAAAAATATCTTGTATGTAAAATTGCTGAGATGTTAGAGAGTTATCACTGAAATTTCCATACTTGCCACAAATTGTAGTTTCAATCTCAAATATTCAACTGCTAGTAGTAGCTTGATTACATATAATGGGTGTTGCTGCTGTGGATGGCAAGAAAAACTTTAATAAATCACATTACTACATTTAAACTGACAGAGAGGAAAGTGTGTGCGTGTGTGAGAGAGAATCTGCATTCCTACTCTGACAGTTCTTGGAAGCTGTGATTCATACTGCTACTTGCTTTTCTACTCCAGTCAGAGGAAAATCTAGTTTTCTTTAGAATATTTGTTGTTACTATAAAGACTACTTTAAAATAAGCACAAGTCAGAATCACCTATTTTGCAGTACATTATTATATTTTAAAATTTAACTATTTTAATACTTAAAGTGAATAAATTATTTGTGAATACCTTAAAATTCGTGAAGGTTATATTGGTTACCAAAGATTGAAAAGTATACATTATATTATTGAGCAGAGAATTCTCTAGAAACAAAAGTAGCACAAGTTAATCAAGTTTTCTTCACTTTCACCATGAGAAGTTTCTCTAAACTTATCAGCAGAACACACTACAATTGTCCACTGAGACTTGATAAAAATCTTCAAGTTGAATATAATGAGGTAGATTTTAATCTGCTGTTTATCATGATAAATAGATATTGCAAATATAGGCCAGACAGAAAAGAACCAGAGAAATGTAATTCTAGACAGAAGTCAAGCTCCTGCTTTTCAACTACTAACTCCATGTTACAAGACAAGTGAGGTTACTGGAAATCCAGTTAGTCCATTCTCCCAAAACCTAGGAACATTAGTTTGCAATTGCTATCCTGCCTACAAACGTGGCTGCAACTAGTCAACGATTCCACAAGCTACTGGCGAATATCTAAGGAAAGAATGAGAGAAAAGAAGATAAAAAGCACAAATCACATTTTCTTAGGAACTCAAGCTTAAAAAAAGGCAACTCCCTATAGCTGTTGATAAAGAAAATTTCCTGGTTGTTTACTGAGCAAAAGGAAATATGCAGATTTTGGCCAAATATTTTCTGATTTCTCTTTTTACATCACACTTAGGTTTCAAATCAAGCTTTAGGGAACTAAGGACTGGGAAAATTACTTCATGTAACAAGACAGTTTTTTCCCCCCTAATATAGGTTAAGACTTTGAATGACTGATGAAAATCCAAACCTTTGGCATTTCTCTAGCAAGAGTAACCTGAAAAATTACAAACCCTCTACTTCACCACAACAGCAGGAATCTATTCTCTCTGTATTCAAAACCACCTTTGCACCAGCAACCACCAAACTCATGGAATATTATTCTGTCAGGGTGCACATCAGTAACAGCCAAAACTCAACATGCAGTCTCTGACACTGCATTAAACACGCAATGAAATATCCACCAAACACTTCAAATAACTTAAAATGACAGTGACTATTATTTATTATACAATTAAAAACTTACTTCAAATGTAAAAATGGAGACTTATGTTCTATTTATAACAGCAGCACTCAGAATTTGAAATACTAGATTAGCTATAATAACAGATTTTAAAGTATTTTTTAATTAGGCAGCTTAGTATCTCATACTCTCATTCCTTTAAGACCATAATTTAAGATGTAAAAATATGTATTTCCTCAAGATTTCTAATGTACATTAGGAAATTCACATATTAACTTTCCTCCCTCCCTCCTAGAAGTGCCACTTCTTACTTGAGGCCAGCCTGTCTCCTCTATGTTCACAAATACTTGTCTAGATGAAGAAAATGCTGGAACTTTCTGGATATCTACCGGTTCAGCAGATAATGACATGCTTATGCAATCTGGGATCAATTCTTCTCCAAGGAATTGAGATATACTCACAAACTTATGGAGTTGCAAGCTAAAAACTCTTGTGGATGATGTTGTTCACAATACTATTCCCTACTGAAAAGCACTTTAAATTATGACATTATGCTGGATGACCAGCCCATTCCCAAGTATTTCTTCTCTTCTAAGTGTCCCACAGCAATGCCACTACCACACAATGATTTAGTAATTAAGTTCTGCTGCCTGGTCTGGCTGTGATAAGCAATACAACCCTATAACCCTATACTATACTATAGTCTTTACTGAAAAAGGACACAAGGGGATTCACAAGTGGATACAACAGTACCCACAATTCTAAAGTACCGAAGCCAGGGAGAAACGCAACACTCAGCAAGACTTTTGAAAAAGCTAATAGAGATGCAAACTATAAAAGTAACCAGTAGACACCGTATTATGCTTTCACATTCACCTGCTTCTGAAGACCTAGGACATCGGTAAGGTTAGTACTCATAATCCTGGTCCCTCCCCTTGGCAGACATATAGATAAGCTCTTCCCAACAAAACAGGAATAAAACATTCTTTTAACATGTCAGCAGGGGCAAAAAGACGTGCTCTCCTTTCATCCAGCAGCACAAGGTTGCAGCACAGTAAGATGAAACACAGAAATCTTAAAGCCAATCTCTACTCTGCCAGAAGAAGGGGTTCAAACCATAAACTCTCAGCAGGGCCCACATGACACCAGGAAGATGGATCAAATTCTAACTATTCATTTCAGTTGCAATCTTCAGAACATGGAAGCAAAAATAAAAAGCAAAGCTTTGCTGGACAGAGCAGAACCAGCAGTGCATATGCCTCTCTAGGGAGAAGGGCACCCAAGTAAGAGTCCTAGTTTCCAGTTCCTAAAGGCATTTACAATTTTAAATGGAAGAAAAGACAAAATAGTTTTCAGAACATAAGTACTTACCTCCTTTTTCTACATGAAAATAACTGGCCTAGTATCTCTCTTAGGCCCAATTATACTTTAACCATCTTGTACTCTAGGAAAAGTGGTTTTTTAGAGGTTGGAGATTTTTTTTGTCGTTTGTTGGGCTTTTGGGTTTTGTTTGTTTGTTTCAAGGAAACATCAATAAAACCTCTGCCTCCTCACCTCTTTGTGCTTCTGAACAAAAGGGAGAGTCACCACAGGGTTTTGGTCCAAGTCCAATCTCATAGGTGTGCCTCAGGTGTAGTTTGAACATGTCTTTGAACAAGTGAAGGCCTAATTTACAGATTGCCTAATTTACGAATAATAAACAGATTTAGATGCCAAGATGCTCAGTTGTGACAAGATTCTGGAAGACCTGAGTGGGAACAAAACTTCAATGCATGTGCAAAACATTAACAGGGAATACCTAGAAACCTGTAAAATTCAGCCAACACATGGCTACAATTTTATTTGGAACTGGAGACCTAAAATGCATATAAATCACAGTTTTGGCTCCTTTCTATTATTTTATGGATCTGGCCATACACCAAAATAATATAAATCAAAATCTTTCTCAGAGATACCTGCTAACATCCTTTTTAATGGACCTGTAAATGGACCTCTATAAAAGAACAAGGCCACAGATTATTTTTTTTTAATTCCACTTAAATTGGATCTGTCTTACTTAAGCATTTTCTTCTGTTACAAGCCTTACAGTCTGGCACCATTTATCTTTTGGTACCAGGCTGTCATTACGGGCAAAATGACATTAGCTTCAAAACTGAAGCTTTCTCACATACTCTAAAACAATCAAACACACAGTTTTAACAACATTTAAGTAGCCACACTTATGTCTAATTTGAATACATTTTTATCATGAAGATGAGGAATGCCCACACTATTTACTAAGCTTCATAAGCATCATGCTCTAAATATGTCTTTATCAGTCTTGAGTCTCGTTTCTATAACTATTTAAGGATCTATGTTTAATAAAATATTAATCTACTAATGATGATTTTATAATATACTCAGAACATCACTACAGAACAAGAAAACTATTTCACTGAATTTAATAACAAAATGTAACAGTTGGATAGAGTCCAAAGCATACAACACTGAACTGCTGAAAGAATCTGAGAAGGCTTGTAGCTTCCACAGAATACTAGATATATGACAACCACACAGCACCAAAATTTTTTATGTACATGATTATATATTCTGAAAGCAGCTATAATTAAGAATTTATATTGTACACAAAAAGTATGGTAAGGCAATATTAAGACTATAAAATTAAACACTTGGGCGTGAGGCATGCTAAAACTGAAGTGGTTTTTACATTACAAAAGAAATTTTGTGGCAGCAGTAGGGATTGAGAATTCAATGCTTCAGGGCAGCTGCATTAACCATGAGTCTTCTACCTGTTCTGTGATTTTGCATTTCACACCTTTAACTCCTTCAACAAACAAACAGGGTAATGTTTGACAAATAGTTTCAAATTATTACACATTCCTACTTACTTCATTAACAAAATAACCAAATATGTTAATAAGTTGCTTTCCTCAGGTGGACCACCCACAGAAGTGAATGAGGAACCTTCCCAATGGCTACAGCCAAATTTGCTTATGCCAGAGTTACAGAGACATTCATTTCAGATTCTGCTAAGGGACTGAAGCTGTGCTTCCTACAACTCTTTTTATTCTGAAAAACCACTAAATCCAAAATAGTAACACCAATACTACTACTAATGCAGTATTAGTTGAAAATGAGAAAAACAGTGGAATGCTTTGGCCACTATTTGTCCACAGTCTCACAGACACCTTTTTCCCCCCTGAAGAGTTAAAGGTACCGCAAAACAGTTACTGTTCCCCCAGAGCCTGGAGACTTCTGCTCTTGCGCCACCCCTTCAGGGGTGCCAGTACTGCCTTTTACGGGGTGAACCAGTTCATTAATACAGAAAGGTTAGAAATACTTTGCAAAGTAAATAAACAGAAAGTAAAACCGGCAGGAACAACGACTGCTGTCTTTAATATGGAACTATCTACTAATACCACCTATCCTCAGAAACATTTCTACATCTGCTTTATCATTTGACATTTACAGTTTCCAGCATTCATACAGAAATTTGTATTTTAAAAAAACATTTTACTTCCAAGTTCTACCAAAGTCTTTGCCTCAAGAAAAACTACCTCATCACAACGTGATTAAAAGAAAGGCATCTTAGCCGTAACTGCACTTCTGATTTATGTTTTGTGGTTTGAATTAAAAACTGTATCACGGTACTAATTTTCTATTCCAAGAGGAGAATTATCTGTAGTCTTCATCTACAAAATTAGGCTGAAGCCATGATGCTTTGACAGCAAGTTATACATATCTCCTGAAGGAGTGCATAGCTAAAAGAGGAGCTGTTTTGAAAATTATAAAATTCCCTACAGAAGAAAATTGTATTTTTGATTTTCAACTATTTTCAACACAGATTTATCATTTTTATTAAAAAATTCACAGCTTTCCAAGTTGATAAAAACATTTCATATAAGGAACATTTGGAGAGGGTGGGGAGCAATGTCTCTAAGACTGATTTATATCTTCAACTTGTTGCAGAAATTAGAATGGGGGAAAAAAATGTCGCAAAAGTTCAAAGCTTTTGAAAGCAGTAATTTCCTCGGCAAAACCAATCCAGTCATGAAGATTCATGAGTCCTGTGAAATTCTATACTAACAAGATAATTAACCAACATTACAAATTAAATTTAAAGTAATTACCACTCAGTTTTTCAATTGGTTAGTACAAAGAACGTAAAATTAGCTACAGCAGAGTTTATTGGGTCCTTAGAGCATTAGAAAACCACTCTGCTTTCCTTGCATTCTTTTATTTTACCTACCTGTGTTAAAACTTTCCCATGTAAGAACATGAAGCGGAAGAAATAAAAAACAAGGCATGGCTGAATGGTACCTTAAACTATTAAATATCAACCCGGAAGTTTAGGGGTTTTTTCTCCCGTTTGAATTGTTTCTTATGAAGTGGTAACCCTTGCATTACCAACAGAATTCTCAGGCAAGTACCCATATTCTAACAAAAAAACCCTAACCCAAACATAATGTTGGATAATCTGAAAGTAGTGTTTGTAACATGTTTGAAGTACCTTAAATAGATACATATGAAAATTAATAGTTCATTTTAAAAAAATAAAAGTTACTTGTCAAGTAGAATCCCTCTATTGCAACAATCAAAAGCTGTCCAATTTCAAATAACAGGCTCAAACCCCACAGATGTTATAAACAAAGTCAACTTTATTCCTGTTAGTCTGAACAGTGTGAAACAACAGCAACTGCTCATACTGAACTTAGTCAAGATCTATTTCTCAAGTACTTCTTCCAGTATACTATTTGCTCAAACAATCCTTTTGCCTCCTGGCACACCTGTTATCCAGTAAATTATGTAAGTTAAATATAATCACATTAAAAAGAATATCAAAACCCCCAGGTAGTTCATTTAACCTGGATCATTTCCCCAAGCCAGTCACGGGGCACAATTCCACGAACGGTTGTGCTGGTGCAGCTGAGGTGGGGCAGCAGAGAGGAGCGTGGGGACCAAGGAAGAGGCAAGCCTCATTAAGTCCACATCGCCACCAAAAGCTCTGCTTGTCAAACTCTGTCATTTAAAAAAAAGACTAAGGATTCAGAGGGTCTGGATCTATGACCAGTCACTCAGCTTCTACATGCCACTTCATATCCCTGCTAAAACCTTATTGACTTTCCCTACTTTCTTGGTAGGTCAACTCTTAACAAGCACATGAAAACAACCACCTTACAAAAATCTCACTCCAAATCAGTTTGATTAGTTCACAAGCACTCCTCCTCGTGGAAAAAAAAAAAAAAAAAGAAAAAACAAACAAAAAAACAAAAAAAAAAAACCACCACCAAAACAACCCACATTCCAAATTTAGTTCGAGGCCTAAAGCACCAGGAATTTGAAAGTGAAACCAATCAGAAATCCGGATCCACCTTAACACAAACACAAAACCGAAGCACCGCGGATATCCTCGTTGGCGATATTTCACACCTGCACGCAGGGAGTATTGGACACACTGACTTTAAGGCTGCATTAATTCGGGCGAGGACCAGGGGTTGCTGAGAAGCCCTCAAGTTTCGGAAGGTGAACACGCTGCAGGCACCGCAATAAAGTTATCCGAAGGGAATGGAAAAAAAAATTTAAAAAAAGCCTACGAAGTGCGTACGCAGCCCGCGGCTCCAGCCC
>VWZG01009028.1:813487-895655 GCA_013396735.1 Grallaria varia
AACGGGGAGGGGCGGTGCGCAGGCGCGGTGGGCGCGCGCCTTCCTGACCTCGCCTCACCTCGCCTCACCTCACCCCGCGCCGGCAGCGGACCCCGCCATCGCCCCCGCACGGCGCGGCACGGCACGGCACAGCACGGCAGCCGGGCTGCCACCGGGACGCTGCTGCAGGGGCTGGTCCGCAGGAGGGCGCAGAGCCCGCGGCAGGGGCTCTGCTGGGCGCGGGCGCTTCCCTAGCGACACCGCGAGCCCGGCGCGGAATGTGGTCACACGCGCATTCCCAGCGGGGAACACGCGCCTTCCCGGATGCTCTCTGGGAACGGGCGTGCTTCCCCAGCTATTTAGGGGTGGTCCGTGGTTTCTTCTATGGGTGTGCGTAAACTGGTCTCATAAACGGAGCGGCAGAGAACAGACGTGACCTCTCAGTTCTTCTGTCCGCGTACAAGGCTTTTAACACCACTCAATAAATGGCATCAGTTATGTTAACATAAAACTGACATGCGTGCAGCCGAACATTGCAGTGAACTGTTTTCTGTAAAATAAAAGGTTGCTCAGCAGTAATATTTAAATAATCCCAGTTTTTTCCCCTTCGGTTACGGGGATTTGATTTTTCAGTTGATCACCTGAATAGCAACATGTCTAAAAGTGTAGTTACAAATGTCTATCCATAGACGCTTGCTTCGTGTTTGTGTCTGGAATGACATATAGAACTTGGCTGCTAAATCTCCTTTCTGGGTTAGTTTTCAGGTAGGTCAGTTTCCCCAGTTGTTTCACCTTATGACCAAAAGTCTTATGCAAAGGTATTTGCAGGGCAGGAACCTCTTTGGCAGAAAGAGCTAACCATGAGCTCAGTTCTTCTGCTTGGAAGAGTTCTAAAAAGCATTAGTAAAGACACTGATTTTTGTTAGTGATTCATAATAGTCCATTTCTACCTTTCAGTTAAGGAAAATGTGATATAAACAAAACACAATATCATTATGCATTGAAAGGATAATGCTCCTATGATGAAATACAGTCGTGATGATGGGGGACAATAGCAATGGAACATCCAGGAGAAAATGCAGAAACATTTTCAACAAAAATGCATAATGACCAGAGCTAGAACATGGCAAAGAAACCAGGAAGCTAAAAATAGCAATAAGTTCTATCTATCAAATTTGCCAAAAGACCTCCAGTAACCAGTAGTAATTCTTCAGAAAAACGAAGTAGAGATTCTGTACTATCTCTCTTCACATCTGGCACATATGGGAGCACAACACCTACCTACTGCAGTGTTGCAGAAGCAAATTACTCTTTGACAAGATCAAAACAGGCAGCACAGCTATGGAGATAACACACATTTGCGTTTTCTGCCAAAAATTATGGCCTAAGCAAGGTCATTTTTTTAATGACTGCTTTTGGAAGCATGTTAGAGGCTGCTGAAGGTACAGGACTGTTTAGAGATGCTGTGGTGGTTTTATGAAACTGTTCTTCCAGAAATACTATTACTCAGCTCTTGTCATCAATGTGAGTTTTCTCTCGTGCGTAATGATAGTTTTGTTTCACTAACAAGGGTTATGTGAGAGTCAGCATCGCTTTTAAACAATGCCAAATTAGGATCAGATATTTTGTGAATTATTGAATGATGGAACTGGACTGGGCCAGAAATGCAGCAATTTCGAGTGCACTTCCATTAACAATAGCCATGTGTTCCTACAGAACTGCCATTGCCATCTTACATGTGATATACTTCAGAGTCATAGAACAACCACCTGCTCAGTGTTCCTTTTTGATCCTCACTGGCCTGTTCAATTTCACATCACACCAGAATAGTAAAATCAGTGGATATTGACTTAAAAGCCTGTCACAATCCACATAATCCTTGTAGAGCAAGGTTGACAAACATTCATTCCTAGAGCCTTTTCTTCCAGACATAAGTGACCCAGCACTAGAAACATCTGGTTTTAGCCTGCAGATTCCCTTGGATTTTGCTGCTGCTTTGTCACACCTGACAGCACTGGCACTTGTGAACTGCATGAGTTGTGCCTGTGTCCCCTGCAGCAACCACCGTGGGGGCTCACTGCTGAGAGGAGTTGGTTGCCAGTACTCCTTTTACAACAGCAAACATCGGTACCTGAAGTTACTGTGGAATCATACCTAAAGTCCCTGGTGGCCTATTTACATTTAAAACTACTAACTAGCTTTCTGGTTTGAAGGGGCAGATAACAAGTAGATATGTTTCAGAGACAATAGCTTATCTGCAGTTATCTCTTTGAATCTGCAAAATAAAAGTTTCAAGAAGTGGGATCTGCCAGTAGGTACCTACCAATACCACAGCTGTATCCCACTGGGTGAAAAAAAAAAAACACCAATTAATTTTTTTGTTCTTCTCATGTATGTGTAGCATGTGTTAAGTGAACTATTCTTTTTCATTTTTCTTCCTGCATCTTGATGCTATAAACCATGTCAACTGTATACAACTAAATCTTCATAAGTACATTGGGATTTTTTTTTTATGATGAGTCACTAGAAAAATAACATTAATACTATACAATTTGATTCACTACTCATAAGAAATAGAAGTGTTGAAACAGAAGGAAGGCCTCTTCATTCACTCACATAGTCTTGCTTCTCTACAGTGGTACTGTAAACTAAAATAGTGGGACAATTATCCACTACACTGGAGAAAGTTCTTGCACTCCTATCAGACAAATGGAGGTGTTAGTCAATAGATTCATCGTGAAATCCTGATTATATATCATTATAAATATCACTGTCTTTGCATCACACTTTTCAAAGGGGGGAACTGAGATGGTACTTTGCAGAGCCGAGTTCCACTGCAGTAATTTCACTGAGAATTAGAGGAGTATCTTGCACCTGCACTGAATAAAAGGAAGATGAAAGTATGGATTAGAGCCCACCAGCTAATACCCTCCCCTTTCCATTTAAGCAGAGTATATATGAAATGGAAAATCCAGACTCTCCATGTCAATGACAGCCATCTATAGGAATCTAAAGGTAAGTATGGCTTTCATTTACTACATCACTTTTCTTCCACAAATCAAAACCAAAAAAATATACGAGTGAAACAAAAGTTTTGGGTTTTTTTCCCCCCTGTTTTTAATAGTTTCAGGCTTACCAAAGAAGTAAAAACTGTATGTGAACTAACTTATGTCAGAACAGATGATCTGCATCAAAAGGCTCTCAGGCAATACACGGTTTCATCACTTCATGGGTTTTTGTATTGGTGTCTTCATGAGCAGAAGTACTTCACACTGGCAATGTCATCACATTCCTAATGTCCTTTTTGAGGTTTCCATTGTTCCAACTTCTGGTAGTTTCCATTTGAGCTCTTGTAAAAACAAAGTTACAATTTATTCTGATAGTTGCAATAAATTCTCACTTAAGAGAAAAAGGAATCCACTTAATAAAGACCAAGAAATATCTCAACAACAACAAAAAATAGAGCCAACCCAACTTTATCTCAGTAAAACATCTAACTGTGAAATTGCAAAATACCCGTGCTTAGGCAATGTTCTTGCCACAGAATAACATAAAACAGTTCTTTGCTTTTTTGCAGACTTTTTTTCCCTGCAAAAACAATCAGCCTTTAAGCAGTGACTTTTAGATCTAATGATTACAAACAGTGTAACATTTTCCATTATGTGAGTTATTTAAAAGTATTTCTCATACCTTCTACTTTAAGATATATTCACACTCAGCTACTCCAATGAACCTGCCTTTTGTTTTACTAGTTTATATACAAGTATTGTGGGTAAAGATCTATCATGTTAATTCTGAATGCAGCAATTTGCAATGGCTTTGAGAAAGTTGACTTCTGGAAACTTTCAGGCCAGCAGGTTAAGGTGTTCATTAACCTGTAAACACATTGGGATGCTAGAAAAGAATAAGAAAGTATGCTGATACTTCTGGTGTAAATGATTTGTAAAATAACTAAAGTTATTAAAGCCTTTGAAGAATACTATAGTCTGCTTCTAGTTTAATTTGTTGTAAGAATTGCACCACAAATTTTACTTAGCTTTTTCTAAGACCACTGTGATTCAAAGAGCTGTCCAAGTAAAATTACATTTGAAGCGCAGTCTATGAAATATGTCAGTAAAGCTACCAGGCATTTCAAGCACTGTGCCTTAGTTTTGCTCTCTACCGAGATATTATAGCTCATTCTGTACATTTATTGTAGAGTTTAAATGAGATTTTTGAATCTGTAACATACACTTTACTTTATTTAGTCTAGCTTTCTGTTTAACACTTCATTACTTCTTCATTCTTCTAGTAAAATCTAAGTAAGCTCAGGGAAACCTTTCTATAGTCATCACCATAGATCTGTTCATTACTTCCATAGCCACTATTTGCAATACAATCACTATATAAACCTCAGTAAAAACAAACAAACAAAAGACATGGAACCCCCCCTTTTTCTTGTTCCCCTTCAGCCCATTAACCTTCTAGCAATTAGGATCTTTGTTGTGCCTGACTGAAGTCTAAGCAGCCGATGTGGCCTATGGACCCTGGAGGCCAAAGGTGAGTGAGGTGGTTTCATAACTAACAACGAGAGACTTTGGGGATACTCATATTCATTCCCAAGTAATTGCCCGTTTCCTCACAGACTTATATTTATGCAATGGTAAATTACAGAAGTGGTTTGCCATTATACAAATCTGACAAAACCCAAGAAAGACTGCTATTTTCTTTCTTCAGATCTGTAAACTTAAATTGCTGTAATTTTAATGAAATCTGGTCCATACTAATTCTCAGTGCTGAGTTGCCAACATATGTGGAACTGATCATGGGAGTCCTTTGACATTTCTGCTGGATCCTGTCACAGCTTCTGCTACCGCTACAGAACTCACTGAGAAGCCAATAAACTAACAAGTCCCCTTGCTTTCCTCGGTTTTCATTACTGAACTTTTCCTGATGAGCTTTTGATTTGTTCAAGTCAAAGGGGAAATAAAGGTACAATAATCCTGTTAGAGCACCCCTGCTGGGAAAAGAATCTGCAAACAGTGAACACCACTTTCTCAGTGAAATGCAGAGATCTCAGTGAGGTGCATACATGGTGAGAAGTGTACACAGCAAAATATTTTTTCATATAATTGAACAAAAGTGAAGTGATTAACTTTCACATAGTGAATCAACAAATCAAGGAGATCAGATGCCTTGTGATTCCATTGCCTCCAAATAGCTGCTATTTCATTAGTCTCTCGTATTTAATTTTTCCTGGTATTCTTTTTAATTACCAGTTCAATTCTTTGTATGGAAGCATTCAACATCTTACACAAGAATGTAATTACCTTGACCGATAAAGATGAATTCTAAACCAAACATCCTCTGAAGCATTTGCAACTACTTTTACATACTGCTCTCTAAAACTTTCTTTTAGTTCCCCATACTCTTGCCTCCTCTGAAGACATTTCCATTCTTGAAAGCATCACGCCAAATTAAAAACTAAAACTAAAAATAAGCATATTTGGAACATTTTAAATGCATTTTAAAATAATATCTAGTGCATCTCAATTGCTTTAAAAATTATTTGAGTAACCTTTTAGCTTAAGGTTTTCTATCAGAATTTCAGAGTTGGAATGGCTTTTATGCCAATCTTTATTCAATAATACACGTTAAAATATGTTTTCTTAATTCATCAGTATCAGATTTGAGAAACCTGAGTAACAAGTTGCACAAGTATTCATCATTTGTGAAAAAGCCAGAAAATAGTCAAGCAGGTATTAATTGTTTGTGTGATTCTGAAAATGAGATTAGTTTAAGGAGGAATTACAGTAATTATACTAATATTTACCAATTTAAAAATAATTAATGAAAACTGAAATGTAAAAACAGCAGATGGCAGTCTTCATCTATAAAAATACTTGTAAGGTAAAAAAGGAAAATACCTTACTGAGATCTAAAAGCAGCTCTTAATTTTACTAGCTGAAAGCCACTGTAGAAGTGGCCTTTCAAAAAAAAAATATTAAAGAACATATGTGCAGTGTCCTTATACTCTAGCAACAATACAAGATAGTTTAGGTTCACAACTTCTGCATAACTTTATGAATTATAATATTCCTGTGAGAATACAGTGCTGTTAGCACTAGAATTATTCTAGTCATTTTAACAATTCAAACCCAGTAATTACAGGTAGAATCTAAACAGAGGAAAGTTTTTTATGGAGTTATCTTTTTTATTCTGTGTAAATTGTTTGTCACTAACTGTTGTATGTTTAATACAGAATCTTTTTTGGAAAAAAAGTGAAAATAATAAAAATTAAAACATAATTATTAGGTTTTAAAAAGTGTTATTGAAAATACTCACACTTTTCAAAATTTGTTATACAAATGCATGTATATTTAATTTTACTTGCCCTGTTCTACTTTCTGAAACTGTAAAACCATTTCTTCAGTTTCATCTTTCAGTTTTTTCTTTTGGAGGAAGAATTCCAAAATCTCTCAATAAGTCATTCCATTCAGTATCTTCTTTTGGATCCAGTTTTAATAGTATGTAGTAAAATTAAAACAACAAATTATAATTGTGTGCCTTTTTAAAAAACAAAACCAGTCATTTTCACTTTGGCATATATCGAGGTTGGAACAAAAGGAAACCATTACTTTGAGGCTGCAATACCTTCATGGACCATTCTCTATCATGAATTTTCACTTGTCATTTTTCACTTAAGAAATGAAAACAGCAAGAAAATAAGAGATAGAGAAAACTCAAAATATAAGCATAGGTAAAATAATTAGTCTCCAAAATATCAGCTAAAAATATATAAAATATACATGGAAACCTGCTTCAGAAACCCCAAACTATACACGGCTTACTTAAACATGCCTAAAGAAATATAGTTTTATTTTAAATCAGTGATTAATATTAATGTGTCAACATAATATACCATGTTTATAACACTGGACTTCTTAGAGAATAAGTCTACATTTGTGGTAACTTTAATTCAATGGTTAAGACAAAGGAACTGCAAGCTATTCATAAGAAGACATTTCTACTGAAATTATCACATTAAAAGGCTCTTTATTTTAAGGGGGCTGCTGTTGGAATGGTAGAATAACAACACTTGGGAGGCCTCAAACATGGATTGGAAGTAGTAAAGCAGATTTTAAAACAAGTTGTTAATCAAAATAATGGTATTTTTTTTGCCCTGAAATAATGACTTGTTTGAAAAGCCTCCATAAAGAAATAACTGTACAAATATAACAGAACTATTTAGTAATATACATAATTCCATAATAATGCAGCATAAAATGAACAAAAAGTACAATACGAAAGTTTTACCTGAGGAAACATCCAGGATTTCCATTGGATTACTACCATGCCCATGAGTACTACTTTGGCCTTTTCAGCTGACAGCTGCTTCATTTTAATTCAACAAGGCTTTTGTACTGAATTTAATATGAGTATAATGAAATTATAATGAAGATCAAATGCTACACAAGCCTCAAGGATTTTCACAAAGGTTAAAAAAAAAACACTGCTGTGCAATTTAGATGAAAAAATACTTGTGGAATCTACAAACAGTAAATAGAATCACACTATCACTCACAAGGAAGTTAAATACAGTGTGTTTACAAGAAAACACTGATTTCTGCCAGTTTTCTGGCATGAGGAAGGAAGCAAGGCTTGGCAGAGTTTGGAGTGGAAAGGAAGTGGTGGCAGCTCAGGATAGTTCCTCCAACACTCCTATTGCATTGGCTCAGCGGACTGCAGGCAACGGTCCTGCTGCCAGCATTCACCACTAATGGAGCAGTCTGGCTTTGCAAAATTCTAGTGCCTTATTGCTAAGATAGAGATGAGATTTCACATTTGAATAATTTATTCCTTCTGCAAACCTTTGATATCCAGATATTGGACTGCTCCACTGTAAATAGTTACAATATGTGGGAAATTATTTTCTGTAACTTTCCACCTCTAAGGAGGTGGTAATTTCATCTCCGAATGATATTTCAAGTATATTCACAAACTGATACAAAAACATAAAGAATTAAGAATAAGTGATGTTTCCTCCTTCTTTGTTTGAAAAGTAATTGGTACACTCCATTGGAAAAAAATTAGGAGCTCCATAAATAATCTAATGAATTAAATGGTCACTAGAGGATCTGTAGCAGGAAAAACCCAAATGAAGAATTCTCTATAGTGTAATTCCTCAGGGTTTACTTACACAAAAATGTCTTACATTCAGTCTTACTGCAAGTTTTCAATCCTTCACCAAAGCACAATTTTGACTTAGGCACAGCCAGGTTATCAAAAAAAAATCCACATAACTAGGAATACTCCTCCTCCAAGGTAACCACTGAAGTAATACAAGTGGTAGACATGCACTTTGGCCTCCACATAAGTGTTTAGTGCATGACTGAATGATTTAAGTCAGGATCAGATTTTCTCACTTACAGAATCCAAATACTTCTCCATAGCAAGATATGAAAAATCACAGAGCATTAAAAATATAAAAATCATCATCATAACTGGACAAATAATTTCAAAACCACACAGCAAAAAGGATTACTGAAATAGAATTGGAATGTAGGTAACCTAGAAGATAGGCTCCGACCAGTTTTTGCCAGGAAATATTTTTAATATTTAGACATTTTGTGTTTTCCTGTAAATCTAGGTCCTACATAAAATATTTCCATAGTATTTTACTTAAATGGTGCATTTTATAGTATTTCTAATTAATGCTTGCTACATTCAATAGGTTTGTGTAACCAGTTCTACATTGGACATTTTGTAGATGCTGTTACATCTACAAAATATTAAAACCAAAAAATTGGATCAAGAATCCTAGACCACAGTAAACATAACAGAAACCAGTGCCTAACAAACGTGAACTCCAGCCTCAAGGCAGAGCAGGTCAGAAACTAGCAAACCTTTAACAATTTTTTAACAAATTGAATTAAATCGATATTTAAAGCATTCATGAAATAAATGTGTGTCAAAAGCTTCCAAAGGTATTTGACGGTAAGAGCACAGAGGAGCCAAGCAGTAGCAAAACTGATCCAGCACAAGTTGGTTCCAGAGTATGGCGCTCTATCACTGAAACAGCACCGCTGTGCCAGCAGGACACAAACCTCAGCCAAAACCCTCCTCACAGCACGTCCGAGTGCTGCCGATGACGCTGTTAATTAATGGCGATGTTAATTACCACCAGTCGGGGAACCACGCCCTGCATAACATCGATCCGTACCCCTAAATAACACTTCGGATAAATTTAATTCACAGCTCTTTTTTTGTTTGTTTGTTTCCGGCTAAGGATATGAAACAAATTCTCAACGATGCTTTTCAAATACGTTACACCTACAGTTGTTCAGCCAACAAATTGTAGCGTTTTATTATTCAGAGGAGCCCCGTGGCGGGCCGTGCTGAGGGAGCCGAGCCGAGCCTAGCCTTGCCTAGCCTAGCCTAGCCTTGCCTTGCCCCGCCTTGCCCCGCCCCGCCGTTGCTGCCCGGCTCCCTCAGCAGGAGGACGTGGCTGTGACGGGGCCGGGCGTCGCTCTCTGCCCCCGACGCGAACTCCCCCCGTTCCCCTGACATCGCTGTCCCGGCTCCTCCCCGCCCTGGGCCCGGCCGCTGCCGCCCCGGCCGGCCCGGCGCTGGGGCGCTCTGCGCCGCCATGCGTGGCTCCCCGACACCGCCTTCCCTCACGGCGGCCCCCGGCGTCACCCGGCGGGGCAGGTGGGTGGGTTACTGCTGGGAAAACCCATCCCATTGGAAACAATCCCAAAAGAAAGGAACAGAGTGTCCAAGGGCGGCGCTCTCAGCCCGGCGGTTCCAGGAGGTGTGTGGTGTGACCCCACTGCCGCCCTGCCCCACAGCTGTGGCTGCGCGGAGGGGCAGGAGCTGTCAGCCCTGTGGGGTAAGGCCCTGGTGGGAGAAACTTAAAAACCCCATCTGATACAATACAATATAAAAGGCACTTTGTGTCAAGCCCCCCGTCATCAGCTCTGAGCAGGGGGCCCAGGCGACTAGATCCTCAGCTCACTAACACTAGTGCTAGTTCAGCTGGAGGCACAGCAACCTGAGGGGCAAAAACGAGGGGGCAAGAAGAGGAAAAGCTTTTTGCAGTCTGGCTTCCACCTCTGAGGCCATCACTTTTCCAGCTACCTTCTGAAGTTTCATTGCTCATCCAAAATTGCAGAAGCAGGAGTAATAGTGTGGATGGCAATTCAAACCATGACCCGTCACTACAATGTTAAACTTTAGTCCATATCTACACTGAATCAGAATCGCAGAATGATCTGGGTTGGGAGGGACCACGACAATCATCACATTCTGAATGATCAGTTACTTTCGACATAATTACAACCTCAACTTCTATTTTAATACAACTCAGGTGTGAAAATGACCTCCAAGAGAGAGGCTGGGAAGATTGTGAGACTAACTTGTGCTTCTGAGTAGGGTTTCTGTAAGTCTGCATTGAAAGCAGTTGAGTTTCCAAGTGAATCCTAATCTCAATTGTAATTAAATCTTCTTCTGAATGAGGACCATAGTGTGTCTGTGTTCTTAATAGCTAAAAAACAGTGCCATTATATTTCAGTTGAATTAAGGTCAAGATATTTCTTCAAAACATGCAACTTGTTCAGGTTTCTTTTATTAAGGGAATAGAGATTCTCATCTCTTTTTTTTCCGGCCAGTGAAACACTTCTAACCTTAAAGCTTATTGGGGACCGCCAAACTCCTTTATCATCAATATAGTTCTGTACATCGCTTGGAGAGTACTTAGCTTGACCCTGCAGACAGCCACAAGTCCACAGGCTATAGCGAAGGAAGTACAGGGGGAGAGAACTTCATCTTGAAAACCAAATTACACTTTGTCTGGCCTGCCTAGATAAGCTGTGGTTTTAAAGTCTGCACAAATCACTTACAATATATTCTGAAGAGAATGCAAGAGTCTATATTGCAAACATTCTCATTAAAACAACTCTCTAGCTGAGTGCTTTCACTTAAAAAGGAAAAATAATTTACTTAGCAGTGTTGTTAGAGACAATGCCTGTTGCATGCACGCACTGACTTTTTACAGCTGAATTACACACACTTGTAAACATTGTAATGCAAGGAAACAAATAATTTTAATATGCTTTTAATATACCCAAGAAAGTAAAGAAACCTCTGAATCCTTAACAGAATCTAGCTGAAGAACATTTACATTCAAATGGTTTTTAATTGTACATTAGTAATGAATAATTTTTTATAAGGAAAATGGTATGTCCATGTACTCAGCATTCCTGCAGTATTAGTTCTAGGTGAGGAATCTAAAATCCTGAAAAATAAGAAAAAGCATTAGCTGTTGGTTGAACACTAAGTACTTAAAAATAGAGGTATAAAATACTTTACAAAATTATAATTATATAGCATTATAATATTGGTATACTTTTTTATGTCTTTCCAAAAACTTGAATACTTTGAAATTAAATCCTGAAGTCTCACTCTTCGTTTCAGTGTGAGTTTTACATCTTTGTAAGACTAGGGGATTACCTCCAAGATCTCAGTTTACTTCTCAGTACGTATTTGACAGGTGGTTGGATCAGTTCTTTCTTACATGTAGTTACCATCATCATTAACTTTCCAAGCTGTCTACAAATCTAGGATATTTTCCATTTCTTGCTGACTGAAACACCTCTGTGTTCTCTGTTCTAGGAACTGAGTATCTACAGCTTCTGTAGGTAAGTGTATTTTTATCTGAAGATAAGTGTATTTAACACATCTGAGAGACATTTGTGGGTGGAAATCTAAGTTGACTACACAGTTAAAGGCTTTCTGAGACTACGTATCAATGTAAGTATTGTGGTCTATATGTATAAAAATAAAACAATTTACATGTAAGTCATTATTAAAAGTATTAAATAAATACCTCCTTAGCGAACATCCACTGATCTCCTTCCATTACGTGGCTGAAAGACAAATATTCAGTAAGTGCTCTATAAAAACTGACAGGATTGAGTAACAAAGCCCCAGACAACTTGGTGTGTATAGAAATTGGTAAACTTCTCAACTCTGTCAATGTGATTATCACCAAAGATATACCTGAGATAAGCTATTTTTTAAAACAGATCTACCTCTGGTGGAGAACTATACAGCAAAGTTCACTGTTTATAGATTGAAGAATGAATTAGGTCTATCTTGTATGATTTTATAAACAGGAGAAAGCCACAAGAAATCACTCTAAGAGATCATTATCCCCTTTTTTTTTTTTGCATTTTCTTAAAATGTGCTGATTGTTGTTATAATTACACTATAAGTGTTCGTTGCTATTAACAAACATCGATACATCACTCTCAATGATTCTGGTTTTAGCCTGTGTTCTTTAGCATAGGCAAAGACTTTCTCCATTTTCATGTAGTCATTTTCAGAAATATTTTGCACTATTGAGGGACTTAATACAATTTCTACTAAAGCTGATAAAAACTTTCCTACTGAGCTTAATAAGGATTTGCCTTTTACAGTGGAAGCTTGAATGCACCAATGTTAGTATTACCCAATACTTTGACTTGTCTTAACAATTTTTTTTTTTTTGCAACTCTCATCACAAACTGAAAAGAAAAATTTAAACAAACCATACCCGGTAGAAAAAGTAGCCTCTGCTCTGAATCCCTCCAGGTCCTTGAAGTTCTTCCTGGGGGGAAAAAAAAAAAGTATTTTAAATTATACCTACTGCTGCAAATTAATACATATAGACAGGTTGTTTGTGTATATTTTAAAAGTACTACTATACAGTCTTGCTCCCTAAGGAACGCTTTATGTGCATTTTTCCATGTCAGTAACAGGAAGTTCACGTTGTCATGTAGAAATAGCAGAAAACATATGAATGGGGGCCAAATTCCACCTGAAGTTTTAGCTGAGCTCAGGTTGCTATAGAATGGTACTAGAAATGATGATCAGCCTTTGATTTTCCAGGTTTCATTATCCAGACACAATCACAGTGTCTTCATGGTAGCAGAGTCTCTATAAATAAAGTAGAGTTGGCTTTTGCATCTTACAGAAGGACAACAATGCAAAGATTAAATATCAGAACTACTTGGACTCCTCCCAGGAATGAGACCCCAGACTGTTTCCAGAGGTGTACCAAAACCACCCCTCTCACATTAACGCCCAAAGAACAGTGCCTATGGTACTGTATTCTGTCCGTGCTGCACACATGGAGAAACAACTGTCCAGTGATCCATGCTGCAAGGTGGTTAAAAAGTGATGGAAGAAAACAGAAAGTCCACTTAGATGTAACAAGTAAAAAGCATAAAGTATCCACTTGCTTTAATGAGACCTTCGTGATTAGAGAACAGATAATCTTAATCACAGTATTTTATTTGATGCTGGTATCAGATTGTTAAAGTTTCAGATTTTTTTTTTTTTTTCAGGATTTTTTCTTTCCTCTCCGGCTAACAATGAACTTNAGGTTAAAAAGTGATGGAAGAAAACAGAAAGTCCACTTAGATGTAACAAGTAAAAAGCATAAAGTATCCACTTGCTTTAATGAGACCTTCGTGATTAGAGAACAGATAATCTTAATCACAGTATTTTATTTGATGCTGGTATCAGATACAAGTGATGTGCCTGTCCTGCAGGTGGGGAGACAGGCCAATTGATAAACAAAATAGTTCAAATCTTATGCTTACCAGAACACAAAATTTAGATGGTATTTATTTAGCAATGGTGGTATTTCTCAATTGAAAACTGGAGTCATATGATCTCTTGGGTAAATATCATAACCTGAGTTGTCATAGAAACTCCCTGATGTATTTTAATGGTGTGAGAAATGTATAAAACAGGATGGCTCCTGTCATTTCCAAACACAGGAGTAGATTCAATCCAGGGAAGCTTTCAAAGGAGGTAGGGTTTAAACTATACATAATATTTGAGTCTTGATTTTAATTCTGACTTCAGTTCATCAGCTATAGCATTACACTCAGTTTCTTGCTGTATGTAAAACATCTGTATGGTTTTTATTTATATTGTACATCTCATTCAAGCATTACCTGAAATATCCATCTCAGATTTATATCACTTGTTACGACTGGGGTTTTTTATATTTCAAAAGGATAAATTTTTTTTCTGTCAATGGAGCCTTTGACATTGGTATTGGAATATCTGACAGTATTTATATGTCATTATTTTTCTACTTTTTCCATTCAAAATTGAAAACAGAAACAAAATAGATAGCTGTTGTAAGTTTAGGAAATTGTCTAGAACATAAGAATGAAGAGTACAATTACTAATGAGGAATTGTGATTTATGTTAATATATCATTCTCTGCTTATAACCAGGCACCTCTTAAACAAGATTACATAGTGTTCTTGTTTGATTTAATGTCAGAAGTTTGGTATTAGAAAACAACTGAAGCTAAAAATCTGTCATTTTTGTAACACTCACCTTCTAAACTTCCAAGAGTTTGGAGATATTAAAAAATAAATACATGCTGTAATATATATGCATGTTTATTCACAAACCTGTGTGTATATATGTACACAGAAACATATGTATCCATGAAGACACATGATTATTGAGGGTTTTATCTTAATGCCTGGCCTCTAGAAGGTATCTTGCTCAGTCTCTTAGATTAACTTCCCAACAAAATGCTCAAGTCTTCTTTCTTAGATCATGTTCTATCAGGCATGATGTAGCTCAAGAGAAACCAAATCAGTGACAAAATCTGGTGTTGGTCCAAACTGGGTAGAAAGAATGAATTTAATAAAGCGTGTTTCCTCCTTCACCCATCCACCTTTTCAAACCCTTATCTAGTCAGTGAGAGAGGTGGAATGTGTTTATGTACAGCAGGTTCTGGTTTTCTTCCAAATACAACGGGGGAAAAAAAATGTCAGCAGCAAGGTAACCCTTCCTGAAACACATTCTGTGACACCAGACAGGCTGTGCAACCAAAATATATGAGCAGAAAGGCTACAAGTACATTTTTAGAAAAGCTAATGAATAACAAAGTGTGAGAACAAAAGCATGCAGAGTTTAAGTTTACATACGTCCACTTTGTATCTCTTCAGTCTTCTCTCATTAAGCTGAGGAACGAGTTGCAGTAAAGGATGCAGGACAGACGACTGAGAGGACATGAACACAGACACATGAACAACAGTGAAATTTGGACCTTATGATGCAAAAAAAGTCACTTCCCACAGTATTGGCTTATGGACCAAACATGCACCAAAAAAGGACTGAAGATGTTGAGAAGCCTTTTTTTTTAAAAAATAAAAATTGACTTGACAAGGAACAGGTACCAACATTTATATTTACACTATGAATGTGACTCACAGAGTGATGGAGAGAAAAGCTATGCAACCTTACCTTTACAAATTGAAAGTTCAGAACCATTTACAGACTATTGCAATTATTCAGACTTTGATCAGTCTCTGGGAGTGGTACAGAGAATATTTCCATACAGTATTTCTACTAACACTTCTACGATTATCTACTATGGAAGTCAGCAGCTTCAACTTAGTTGGCAGCAAGACAATTATGTGTTTTATTGCTAGAGAACAGTGGGATCCCTTCTCAAGTGACATTTGTAACCATGGAACTGGTCACTCTGTCTAAGCTCCAGTGAAATTCCTTATGTTCACAAGATTTAAAGCTTGCAGACGGCCTGGTTAAGCACAGTGGCATTGTGTGCAGTCTAAGTGCCCATCCTGGCAAAACATAACCATGTGGGCTTGTGGAGAGTAATCCACAGGGAGAAATAAAGTAGAAAAACCTATTCTCCCTTCACCAATTTAAGCCTTCAACTCATATAAATGTAATTTAAAAAATCATGCATTTTTGATACAATACTTCTTAGAAAAGTAATGCAATACAGAGAACTGTAATATTTGGAATAACCAGTTATCACAGTGTTACTGTACTTAATAGATAAAATAAACTTGCCTATTTGGAGCAATTTTGCACTGTCTGCCTAAGGTAGACAATATGGCATCATAATATCTAAAAAAAGTGGAAGTCTGACATGAATGAAGGACTTAAAGAACATCCCAGCTGGCCACTTAAGCTCTGTCTTGCAGCCAGCGGAGAGAGGTTATAAAGCTAAGGAATGATGGATCTCCCGGAGGTTAGTATCTCTGAGAACTGGGCTAGAAAACAGTCAACTGAACAGCTAAACCAAAAGAAGTGAGAAAGCGGTAATCTCTGGTGGCAGTGGCAAAGGTATTCATTGTGACTGGATTACCATTAAAGCCTCCAAAGCATCTCTATCATGAAAACATTGACCACAATACCAGCAATTATCACTCTCTAGGAAGTGCACCACATATTTCTGAAGAAATGTAAAGAACAAAGCAAAATTGGACATTAACATGTAAGAATGATAGTTAAGAAACCAGAAAATATGAATATGTTTAGCTTTCTCAAAATCCTATGGTGTATAGATGCAGAGAAAGATTATGTTTGCACTTTGAAAGCAAGAATGGATCACACATAGTTAAAGAAAGAATGGATCACACATAGTTAAAGAAAGAATGGATCACACATAGTTAAAGAAAGAATGGATCACACATAGTTAAATTGTTGGTTTATGAGAATATTTATGAGAATACTTTTATTGCAACAATGCCTGACTATGTTTTAAATAATATTTTTCATTCAAAATATGATCCAAAGTTTGAGTGAGAGTTAAATACTATTTTGTCTACTACATATTTATGACGTGCAAATGAATTCATACAATTTAATTAATAATTAATAAAAATTGAGTAAGAGTTCTTAATAGTTATGGTCATGTTCTCAGCTCCTATAAGTCCACATTGTTTCATTGCATATGCTACATTCCAATACCAGAAAAAAAGCAGATCACCTTGTTCTTAAAGCTTGAAACTACAAGATTAAGATTCTATTGGGATTTCATTAATGTTTGGTTGGGTTTGCCAAGGGTTTTTTGGTGTTGTTTTTTTTTTTTTTCCCACACCTGTACAGTATTCATGATCCTCTTCCATAATACTAAAACACTTTCTGTATCTTAAACATGCAACTCCCAGTCCTGAGCTTGCTATACAGTTGGAGAGACTAGTGCAAAAAGGAACATTGCTTTAGTTTTATACACAAGAACGTGTACTCACAAGGAGGTGCTATGCCACTTACCACGATGTCTGAGTTGCCCGAGTCATGAGTCTTAGAATAATGAAATAAGAACTGTTTGAAAAAATTAAAAGTGGGGGTTTACTACAAAACAGGGCAAGAGTCTTATGATTTTCTTGCCAATTTTAGTGTGATCGTAAAACATACATAGACATCTTACCCTCTTGGTGTTGTCTTTTTCATCTAAACCCTGTGGGAATAATTGGTAGAGAGGCTTTTATTTGTTAAAATAAAAAGAGTAATGGACAATTTTGATTACATTATAAACTTTTCAGTACTGGATTGGAATATCATTCTTCCTTTACAGATGTATGATATGTCCTTGCTTAGAAATGTAACTAATTATTTCAAATTCTGTATAGAACATTAATCACTCTGCCCTAGAAGAGGTAGATGGGCTTAGCAGATGCTCATTTGTACATTCCTAGTCTCTAAGTAAATATCTTTTTCCATTGAGAGCTCTTAATTTTTCTAATCTAGGGCAATAATAACACCTAAAACCTTGTATCAAACCTGGAGATTATTTTCCAAACACTGATGTCTCCCTGTTACCTTCAATAGGTGTTGGATTCTGACACATGGTGTTTCAGAGTAAAAACTGATAGTAGTATTTCCAGTGCTGAGTGACATTTCAGATACTGGGTCCTCAGAATGCATTGCAGACAACGGCACAGTGAGAGATCAGGCTTCAGAAATGCGAAGTAATCTTTTGTGTGTGTTACCTGTGGTTTTGGGAGAAATCCCATGAGCAAAAAACAAAGTTCTTCCAGTGTACTGGATACCTAATGCAAAGAAAACATGAACTTAGGAATTACACTTCCAATTCTACTAGATATAACAAATAGTAATATAAGAATAAAGTAACCTCTGTCTGACTCACCTGAGGCAGAGAATCTGTGGACAGGTAGGCAGAACATGCATCATCTATCTGTAAAAGTTCACACAGCCTTCTTTTAAGAAGTCAGATTAATAAAAAAGAAGTGAAATACATATATTTTCAGAAACAGTTCAGTGCAGCTAAAGGCATGGCAAGCTTGCCTACTGTAAGACATCCCTACAGGTCCATTCATTAAATACTTTGCATTCAAAGAGGGGAAAAGGTCTTAACCACATAAAAAAACACAGCTTATACTTGATTGATCTGAATAAACATAAATATCTGTGATCTTTATTCTCCTGACTAAACTTCTCAGACTAAGTCATATTTTAAATTATTACTGTAAATATCTGGGGTATGGACGATGAACTTAAATCTCTTCTGCAATGTCTTTGGATTATACAAAACTGTGAAGAAGATGACAAAACTAAAGCAAGTGATTCAATGATCAGATCTCAAACACAACTCTTTCAATTGGATTCCAGCAGCCCTGGAGGTGTATGACACAGGCATCCCTTGAGTGATCATGACATATGCCAGCACATCTTTTGCATGCCAGTCAATTGGTGTGAGTCATCAAGCAGCCACTATCTGAGGTTTGTACTGATTTCTGTGGCAAATGAGAAGCACTTCTATCCCTGGAAGTGTCCAATTCCAGCCTGGGGGGGGCTTTGAGCAACCTGGTCTAGTGAAAGGTGTCCCTGCCCATGGTAGAGTGGTTGGAACTAGACGACCTTTAAGATCCCTTCCAACCTAAACCATTGTGTGTTTCTATAATTTTGTGTAAAGAAGATGGGTCCCAAATCACAGTACTAGGAGATATATTCAGTGTATTTCAAGGGATTTAAACTCTAAGAGTAGTGTGAAAGGAGTCATTGCTGATAAAGTTAGACATGTCAGTGAAGACTAGAATGTGACACACACACACACACACACAAAACCAAAACAAATAAATCCACAAACCAAAAAGTCCCCATTACTATTTCATTGGGTTCAAAACAAATGTCCATTTAGCATTAAATGGCCAAATGTCAATACCTGGGAAGACCAGTGGCAAAGAAAAGCCCATGTTCTCCAACCACCAGCAATCTGTAGTGCAAGCACTTTGAGTTGGAAGACCTTTGCAGCTCCATGAACCTCCATGCTGTGAATTTGACCAATGCGCCTCTGATCTACACTGTACTTTCAGCATCCACAATGTCCTGTGCCAACAGTTTCCTAAACACTGTGTGAAATCCTACCACTGTTTGTCTTCATCAGTCTTTTCAAAGCTATCTTTATTCAGTGCTATCATGATCTTGTCTTGGAAAAAGTAGTGAATAAGTGATTCTTTGCCATCCTCTCTCTACTGTTCATAACATTGTAATAATTACATCCTCCTTCTTATTGTCTCTTTTCCAAGATTAAAAAAATCCCAAAATACTGAATAATTTTTAGTGGAGTTATTAATTGAGAAGGGATAAGAAATGGAATAAAGGGTATTTGAATTCTTGGAATTAATTTTACCAGTGCTGAAAGTATTCTGTAAGGAAAAGAGAAGATCTCCAGCAGCCCTGACTGAAGCTGTAAAGTTTAATAACGATGGAAAAGGCAGCTTAAATTTTTATCATATAACTTTAAAGTTGTATCAATAGTAGTCTCCATCAGTATGTGATTTTTTTCCATTTAATATTTGATAATGTTAGATGCCAAAAATCTTTGCAATCATCTTGTTCACAGCCTGCATAAAAAGATAAGGTTTGTTTGGTTTTTTAAAATAGAGTAGGCAATGAAATTATTCTTACAATTTTATTATCTGTAAAAAGCCCTAAACGGCACTCTTTAGCAATGAAAACATTAAATGAAAAAAGCAATAAAAAAATAATGCATATCTGCGGACTTGAAGATTAGATGATTCATTTCTCCAGAGACAATCTACAAGAAAGCATTAGCAGACATAGTGGGAAAACTAATAGCTCACAGAATTCCCTTTACAAACAGGTTCTGTTGGTAATACATCTTCTCCATTCATCTTATATATGGCTGTCTTTGGGTGTGTTAGTTCAGCTTCATTACTTTCAGAGTAAGAAAACATAGAGGGAGAAATCAACAGTGAATGCCATAAAACCAAGCTAAAGTCATTTTGGTAGCCTTTGTTAAAAAAAAGTCTGTTTCTTGGCAAGAGATAGTTTGCATTTAGTTTTTTATTTGTTTATTTGCTTGACTCAGAGAACTACCATAATTCAGTAGCAGAACAAGCCAGAGACTGTGCTCAACACAATATAAGGCAAGGTATCTTTCAGCTAAAGCCTTCATGGACAAAGCAAGGGTTGAAGAAAAGCCAGAGTTTCTGTTAATTCCTTTTTAAGAAAAATTTAATCTTGGATGCATCTTCTGTAATTTTCTCACCTGTATCAGAAATGTGACCTTAGGATAGGAGGTTGCAAGTTGTTTGGAGTTGGTTAAATAACATAAAGAAACAAAAGAAAGCGAGAGACAAGTAAAGAAACAAAATACTTAGTTACAAGGTTCTCTTATTTATAAACTCAGAATCACTCCTGGAAAATACTAGGTTTATTTAGAGGCAGGGCTTCTCCTGAATGGTCCACTAGTAAAGTGACAGAGAAGTATTATTTGCACTTCAAGAAACTCCATTGAACTAGTATGAGTGTGTAATCAGGTTGATTAAGAGTATATAGCTATGTATCTAATTCTCTTTGCTTTGGCCCTTTCCAGTCCTGCAAAATTCTTTCTGCAATGGTAACTTTTATATTGAACCTATTACATTATTTTACAGAATTTAGTATCCTATGTATACCATTTTCTTCACTGAAAGCAACAGGAACTTTGCCTTTGTTTCCAGTCACCACTGGGACAAATCCTGTGTTACAGCTAGAAAATCTTACCAAGAAATGCAGAAATGTATAAAACAGCATTTTCAATCCAGAATGTAAATAACTAATTTTCAAAAACTCCTTATAATTATCAGTATCTTACTTCCCAAGAGACTATTTTTCTGCAGGAGGTAAATATCACTAGGGCTCATTCAAGTGCCAGTCTGGAAATAGGTTAGGTTTTGAGTCAATACTTCCAATATGAACTATGGGGAGGTGACAGTAAGTGTAATGTCTCCTGTAATAGTCTCAATAGGAAGGAATTTACTCCCTGCATCAGCACCCCTGATGAGTCACTTGCTTTCTAATGTTATCAAAAGCTACTAAATTAAATGTCAACACGGTAATTGAAGGTTATAGCAACACCAGGGCATGCAAGTTGCAGGCTAAACCCTCTCTGCATGTTATGCCCTGCCACTCCATCTGTTCCAAAAGGGCATAATGTGTCACATCCCAGAGTCAAAACAGATGTTCATTTCGGAGATGAAAGTTGTGATAACCAGTTGCTAGCAAAATTGACACAGTATATTAATCCTTTAGCTACTAAATTGAGAGGCTAGGATAGGACTAAATACAGTGTTCCAGCCCTGCGTGCAGAAGAGAAGATGTAAGAAGTAAGACCACATGAGTTGAAACAGTGGCTACCTGGCCATTGACAGTTAAATGACAGCTATTATCAAACATACTTCTTCATTGAGACAAGACAGTCTTTTCTCAGAATAACATCTCAACACTCAACCCCAATATCCTCTTGAAGCAATTGTTAAGAATATCTGGAAAACTAGATATTTCACCTCTTTGCTGATGTCAGGGTAGGAGACACACAGGACTGGAAGAAAATGCTCCTGAACGCAATGCGAGAGAACTACTGGATAGTGAGGTGTGACTGTAGCAAGGATGGACACGGAAGAAATGGGAGTATACCAGCTGGCAGATGATGCTTACCTCTTTCCACAGCTGCAAATCCTTATCTGACTCAAATGCTTGGGATGGCATTGGTGCACCTGGAAGCACAAACAATGCTTAGCAACGCTGTATAGCAAAGGGGCTTTCTTTAAATAATCCATGCCAGAAATTTAAATAAAAACTCTGAACATGATAAGATACCCAAGACACTTACTAACTGCAAAGTCTGAGAGCTGCATGAGCCAAGAAAGTCTGCTGCCCCAGGTGTTTTGGGGTTTGTCCAGTAGTTTCTGCCTGCTCTATGTTAGCAACACAGCAGGATGCCTCTTCACAAGTTCACAGACATATCTCCTAGCAATAAGCAGTGTGGAAGTTGCTCAGGTCTCACTGAGGGTCAGCCTAGCATTAGACCACTCTCAGTGATAAGCAGAAGGCAAGAAAATTTGCATAGCAGCCCTTGCACGTTAAGACCTGCTCAGGAAGGCACATTCCACTGCCTACAACCTTGAGCTTTCCAAGGACTCCGCTCACCTCCAGCATATGCATTGCAAATTGAGAATCTAGATCCTAGCTCTTGCCTTCTTGTCTGCTACAACTAAATAATTAAACATGTTCTGTGTGACACACACTTTCATATGAATAGTGCCCATGATATGAACATGGTGTTCTCGAGAAGGTGATAGACAGTACATGTGTAACTGGTTTTGTTTTCTCTATTTGATGTATGTGATGTGGAAAAGCTCATTTCCGTAGAAGATTAAATGTGTTATTAGTTGCATAATGCTGCAGTGATACTGTGTTTGGCTTGGGTCAGCTTCTTTCTCCATCTCTGCCCACGAGGCTACAGAACTGGAAGTCACTGTATCAGGGTTCCTTCCAACTCAGTGCCCATAATATCCCCCTTACAACACTGTTATTTTATCTAGCAGTGTATTTCTAATAGCAATGTATTGTTAGAGTCTCTGTAAAAAAATAGAAGTGAGTATCACTGAATTGTGAGTACACTAGACATCACACTAGTGTATCAGTAAGGGGATGTGTTGCAACTCCCCTGGGCAGGAGACTGGTGCTGGAGAGTCATGCTTTATCTGTACATACCTAGCACCACAAAAAAAATGTACAAAATCTAATCATCTAATTTATAACCCAGCCCAAAGTTGCTGCCCATGATACACGCTTAACCAGTTTATACACTGTTCTTAAAGACTTCAGATTAACAGATTTTATAACCTCCCAGGCAGTCTAAAATTATGTGTGGTCATTTTTTTTCAAGGAATTGAACCAAATTAAACAAACAAACAAAAAAAGAGGTAAAGGTAGATTTAGATAGAATGGCCAGGTGAGGAGGATGTGAATGCCTATTATCATCATTTGTTTTATATGTACTCCTAAAACCAATTATAACAATAGTAGTTAATTCCAGACATTAATGGATGGATTTCAAAATCACACGTTGGCACTGGCACAGTCTTAAGATGACTGATTATTCTGGATGTTTGCTTTCCCCTCCCAAAAAAATAATTAGATAGGCTGTTAATTTCACACTATACCGAAGAGGAGTATTTTTTAAAATCTCCAGGATGTTCACATAGCAATAAAATTGCTTTCCAATTGTTTATTTCATCTCAAGGAAGAATGCCAAGTAAAGGCACTACAGTTATCTTATTTTGTTTTCTACTCATAAATTAGTGTATTCAAATTGGAGTATTGCCTGGGATGGGTATCCTGGTTGCAAAGAGCAGAACTGGGCAACACTTCAAATTATCGCACCTTCCCCATCAAACTATTGCCTGCCTGTCTCTGAACACTGCTGCTGCCATTGCCTGGTTCCCAAGGCTTTCCAGGGGGAGCAGAAGAAATCCATTAGCCTGTAAATCTTAAAGCAGCAAGCAAGAAAGCCTGAATATTACAGCTTGCCTTCCCCCCCCCCCCCCCCCCCCTCCTGGAGCATAAACTTTCAGACAGAGAAGGTAAATTATTTCACCAGTTCCCAAGTTTCCTTAACCATTCTCCACTCATTCAAAAACTCTTATTTCATGTGCAGTGCCATCTAGTTGGTGCTTGCACCTAGGAATGTGTTTCTCCAAGGGCTGAGCAGTGTCACTCCACCACCCCATCCAGAACAGTGCCACAGTGCCTACAGGACTTCATTCACTTTCACAGGTACACAACAACACACGAAGTGAAACATTAGGTTATTTTGTGATATACACAAAATAACCATGGGGGAAGGAAAAAAATATGCAAAACAAAACCAACCAACTAACGAACCAACACCAAACAAACAAAATCCCACCAAAACCCAATAACCCCCCCCCAAAAAAACCCAAAAACAAACAAACAAACAAACAAAAAACAAAACAAAAAAACCTCCCAAGAAAGTAGAGAGTCTTATTGAGGAAAGCAATCCTGTTCAAAAGGAACGTGGAGGAGGAAATCCTCCTACAAAACCAATACTGTCCAGAATACATTTGCTCTCCCATCCTTTAATTCTGCCAACTTTTAAAAACTCTTTCAAGGCAGTAGAATGTCAGATGCACAACCTGGGCCTCTTCTCATCCGTCCACTGCTCTCCTCAACCAAGCTTCAGGCAATCATTTGCATAAGACCAATGACGTGACGTTGCCCTTCATTGTCCTCCTTTTCCTTTCCTCCCCTTTTCCATTATCTTCAGAATTTATTTTTAACATAATATTAAGTATACTGTACTTAGATTTCTCTGATTGTTGATACTAAAAAAACAAATCAGAACAAAACCTCACAATCAAAACACCTACCCACAGGGAATACAAACCAAATAGAAATAGTCCTTGCACAACATTTTGTAACATTACTTCACAAGGTGTAAGTAGTTAATCTATCTGGGTGGGAAAATAGAGTAGAAAATAGAGTAGGGTTTGTTAAACAGCCCATTAGATATACTCCTTTCACAAGCACTCCCTGCTACAAAAAGAGCACCTTTTAGGATTTGTCATGCAATAAACATTACTACAGGTTGGACTAAGTGACGGCCAGAGGGTCCTAAATTTTCCTGCAATTCTGTGATACATCTTGTTTCTTCTCTTTTCTCACCTTTAAATCAGAGCAAGTGATAGTTAAAATTAAACCGTTTTTAACAAAAAACAATCCCCCAAGTCTCTGGAGTGCAGTTTCGCCAGGACAGAGTAATCCTGCCGGGATGCGAGAAGAAGCCCCGCCAACCAACCCCCGGAACCGTGCCCAGTAGCTGCGACCCTCCTGCACATCCTTACACACACACCCACCCCGGGGCGCGCAGGCAGAGGCTCGCCCCGCATCCCCCCGCCAGGCTAGCAGGCTCCCCCAATAATGTGCGGAGCCGGTAGTGCAGGAAGGGCTCGCGAGGGGGAGGGATGCTCCTCACCTCTACAAGCAGCTATCGAGGAGGCGAGGAGGAGGAAGAGGAGGAGGAGCGGGGATCCTGGCAGCGCCGCGCCGTCCCCTGCCCTCCTCAGGCTGCGCCAGGGGGTGGTCGCGGGGGGCTGATAGTGGCAGCGGTGTCCCATGCCCGCGGAGTCCCCGGCGCCGCCGCTCTGCCAGCCGCTCTTCTGGGCATGTCCTTGCTGCCTGCCCCAACTTTTTAAATCACCCCGACACGTGGACCAGCCCCGGCCCGGCCCGGGGAGGGCTGCCCCGCTCCCCGCGGGGGCCGGCCCCGCTGCCGGGGCGTGACTCACCCCGCTCCGCCCCGGGCCAGATCCGCTGTGACACGGGCTGCGGCGGCGGGTGCCCCTGCTTGGCACCGAGCGCAGAGGCTGGGCAGGCTCCAGGACGGTATTAAACCCTATCCTTAATTAAAATCCACGTTTTAACCCACCCCTGAGCCCTGGCAGGAGTCGCGGTGGCTTTTCCCCTGCCGTGCCTGGGCGCCCGGAGTGATGAAATGAGGGTGGCAAGGGGAGCGTTCGGGCACAGTCCAAGCCTGGTGTGGGAGGGAGAAGAGGCGTGATTTAAAGTGGAGAAATCGGTCATAGATTTGCCCCGAACTAGCTCAACTCGGGAGTAAAAAGTCATGGAGCTTGCACGTGGGAGAAGCTATTGGTGGCTTGGGCGTGGGACTTGGAGGATGCGCATCCCTCTGCCTTGGGACCAGCCGACTGGTCCCTGAGTTTTCTGAAAATTCGCCTGCTGCAAGGCTCTGACTGACTCTTCATTTTCCCACTGCCTTAAATACACACACAGTGCCGCACCACGAAACAGAACTCAGTGATAAGTTAATATTTAATGGTTGAAATCCTGATACTGTGCTTAGCAAGGTATTTTACTTTAAATACAGCTGCACACCTTGTTCCCAGGCGTTATTTATGCCCGTAGATAACAAGAACAACTACAATATAAGATATTCAAAAATACATAGACCCCAAATCTGTTAAGAACTGGGGCAGCTTAGTCCAGACATCCCTGAAAACAGCAAGCCCTGGTTTACCAGAGCGGCTGCCTGAGTCTGCCAGAGCCTCCTGCTACCAAATGCAACGATTGCCCACGCTCGGACTAGCGCTGATGGGCTCCTCACACCCCGGAGCAGGGTCTGGCTTTGAGGAGCGGTGTATGACTGTGTCTCTGCTGCCTCACCATGTGCTTCAGGAAGATCCTGCCCTGCTGAGGTGCTGCTCCAATGCTATGGAGCCTGTTTCAGGACAGCAGCTCCAAATTTACAGTCTATCTTAATTATTCGTTTCCCCCCTTTTTTTCCCATTCACTCGTATTTTTTTTTTACTTGGTTAATTTTTTCTAACTGTCAAAGGAAATACTACATTGCAATCCAGCAATGAGACAATGGTGCAATATCAGAGATCGTTATTTTCCAAAACAAATTGCAGTTCTTTTTTTACCATTTCAGTGGGGTTTGACTGGAGACTACATAATGTGTAGTGAAGTAAATCTGCCTGACAAGAGCAGTGGCTGTTACTGTGAAACAAAAGAAAACTTTGATTTACAGACACAGAGTTGGTGGTTGCTCTTTGCCTTTACCCTTATCAATTGTATGTGCTACAAATCGGCCTCTGCCACTCTGAGCACTCTAACAGGCTATCAAAATTGTGGAAGCTTTGCCAAGCAGCATGCTAAGATGCTATAAAATTCTCTTGGTAATGGAAGCATCTTCTCTATCAGATGCTGCAGTAAAGCTTTCCTTAATACAACTGGAGTCAGAGCTAGTCCTTGTGTCAATGCAAAGCCAATTATCAGACCAGTACGTAAATTAAAGAAGCTTATAATTTATATGTATGATTGCATTTATATCTACCTAATTGAAATAGTTGTGTTAAAACAATCTAAACTGAGGAATTGCATTTAGTTCTGGTTTGTTACTAAAAGCAGAACACATTTGTTTCAAGAAATTATTATAAATGGGAAGTCATCAGAGATGGCAGGTATCTCCCTAATCTGTTTTGGTTCAAATGCATGAATCAGTGTCCTGAGCTTTGGCCTAAGGAAGGATTTAATTTGTTATGCATTTTAATTATTACATTCTTGTTAAATATTTAATAGATTGTGAAATAAAATAAATCACAGTCTTTTATAATTTGAGAGTGGGATACTCTGTTACTGCTGAATGGTGCAGTGTTTTAAGAATAGAGAAAAAAAGATACATTTTTAATTAATTTTAGTTTCAGGTGAAAGAGTTCTGATTCGCCCAGAAGTTGTAGTTTTGCACAGTGTGTTTTAATATTTCAAAATGAAAAATTCTGCAGAGCCTGCTTGCCCAAAAATACATTAGGAGATTTTGAAGATGATGAGAAAAAAAAACTAGGTAGAAAAATTCTGGTTTTCCTTTTACCAGAGTTAAAAAACCAAACAATGACAACAACAACAACAACAAAACCCAAAAACAACAAAAAAAACCAAACAAAACCCCCCCACGAAACAAAAAAAAACAAAACCACCCAAAACCCAAACAAACAAGCAAAACAAAAAAAACAAACAAAAAACAAACAAACAAACAAACAAAAAACAGAAAAACCCAACAAAGACCAAAAAACTTCTCTCTTGCTTGGATTTGTATTGCTCAGTAATCTTTCATCTGAAACTTGAATTTTGTTTTCAGCAGGTTTCTGTTAATGGGCAAATGCAGTAGCCTTTACACGTGCAGACCTATTTGTACCATAAGTTATGTTGTCTGAATTCTAGCAAGCTGATCCTCCAGTACTTCCAACCCAGTATGAACTCCATTTAATTTTTGACTATGCCTTTTTGACTAAATGTAGTTTTGACTTTCCTGATACATGGATAAGGTAAACTGATTTGGGCATAGCTGTAATCCTCTTTGTCATATACTAGAAAAAAAAGTATAACTTTTAACAAAAATGTACATTAGTACTAAATCCAAACTCTATTTTATTCCAAGACAGTATTTCTACTGAAGTCTGTGCTAATTTTGACAGAGCAAGTTCTCCAAACATGAATCTCCCTTTATAGGAGGCTTCTGTAGATGATCCCCTCTATGCAAGGAACTCACTGAAATTCAAGTAAGCATTCTTGTAAACAGGAGAGAAAATACATCTTTCTCTATTGTATCTGGTTTTGTTTTGTTTAATTGCTTGATGAAATTAATGTTACACTATTGCAGGAACAAAACACATCCTCATTAAATGAACAGCTTAGAGGATGTTTTGGATGCTGTAATTAGCTTCTTTGAAATATTTATGTTCTTCCTAATGTTGCTTGAATAAATGTTAATTATGGCTAGTGGAAAGAAAATCAAAGAGCTGAGTATGTGAAAAGATCATCTTCTCTGTCTTCTGCGAAGGCAAGGTCAGGAGGTACGTCACTGAATCCACTCACTTGCTGTATACACGCACACAGAGCCTGTGAAGAGGTCCATGCATGCTGTCTTTTCTATTACTTTAATAAAAATTATGAGAAATCATTCCTCATACATCTGAACGTAAGCATTAGGAGACCTTTTATCCACACTGCACTTTCGTCGCCAGTATATTCCAAACTTACTGGAGAGTACTTGAAATGGTTCACTGCATGCATGCATGCTGATGTTTCTCACAACTTCATATGAGTCCATAAACAACTTTTTAATATTTTTGTGCTATAGAAAAGTTGTGTACATTGATTTTCTTCTTACCTGTTAGTGTTCTAGGGAATTAAACTTTGTGTGGCCAAGTCTCAATAATTAATTAATGCCTGCTCAGATATTGCATTTCTTCAAGATATTCTGTCCATTTATTACTAATAATGCATAGAAAGTTTGTATCAGAACAGAAAAAGATCCATAAAGAAAGTCATTGAAGACTCTCTTCAAGAATCAGCATCTCTGAATGGGCTTTTAATACAATATTGACTTAACACAAAGAGGTGCTTACTTAGTCTTTAGGAATACTTCCCTAAAAATAGGAACAAACAGACAGCAAACAACAAAGTCTAAGCTGTATAAGGCATGATAGGCCCTACGTTTTCTCAGGATACTTCTGTTTGTTTGGTTTTTTATCCAAGATAATGCCTCAGCTCTTCCTTTATGAGTAAGTAAAATATAAATTAGCCTTAATGAATTTAAGGACAGAAAAGTCAGCCCCTGCTAAGAGAGACTTCACTAGGGAACAGTGATGGGACTGATTGTAACAAGTGTTAAGGGCTCTGCAAAAGTTCCAGAATGTCTTCCATAAAAAAT
Organism: Grallaria varia; assembly: GCA_013396735.1. Taxonomy (NCBI): domain Eukaryota; kingdom Metazoa; phylum Chordata; class Aves; order Passeriformes; family Formicariidae; genus Grallaria; species Grallaria varia. The sequence continues at coordinate 842,841 of VWZG01009028.1, forward strand.
TCCTTGTGTAAGACATGGTTGAACACTTTAATGACTTAAAAAAACTTCACTCAACGGATGACAGTGGCTAAATTCAGCAAAAAAATAAAAATGTTTCCAAAATGGTGGGTACTTATGGGTACCCAGCAGAAATGTGTAATTTTTTTGGACTTGCATTTGTTTTAGAAGTGGAACTGGTCACAGATGATAAATCTTTCCCACCACATTTACACCATTTTTCAAATTTTCCACCAACATTCATCATTACTTTTATACAAGATGTGGGACTAGAAACCAAACAGTTTATTTGTTTTATGAAGTCTTGATGATTGTAAAAAATATATAGATTTCTGTTCAAAGGAAAGCAATAATTCTCCACTATTGCTACTATATAAGAAGTATGGTTGCATACATTGTTTGAAAAACGGCTAATCACCAAAATGCTTCCATCTGAACAGATCAATGGCTGTGATGATTACATTTACCTTGAGAAAGAAAACTTTGAGTACCCTGTGAATTATTTACACATAATTAATAAAACAATAAAACCTCACCGTTGCTTTCACAATCTACAGGTCTTATAACTAAAAAGACTTTAAATGAGAAAGTAACAAAGTGAAAATGGATGAGTAATGACATTTAGAAAGTGTCATTTTGTCTTCCACATGGCTATGAGATGAGTTGATTTTCCAATAGGATTTCTCTTTTAATAAGACCTCACAATGGTTTAGTATAAATTTTTTTTTTTCACAATATGCACATAAATCCAGCAAGAATTATGTTTCTAAAGCTCATATTTTGCCAGGAGTTTTTAACTCCCATTGGCTTCAGAAAAAGTTATACAATCCAGGGCTGAATTTGATACATTATCTAAACTCTGATATTTCGTCTTAAGTTTCCAATATAAGTTCCATCGTAAGTTTCCATAACTAAGGCCAAATGCAGGATATTTCTTTGCATACATGCAACATGTAAGCACTTGCCTGGAAGTCTGAAAGAAAAGATTATAAGGAAATAATTTGTGGAAATGGACTAAACCCCCCTGTCTTCCAGTCTGAGTAATTGTGAGATTCTCTGTCTAAAGTGTTAAGCAATGGGATCCCAGTGGTCTGCAGCTTGGCCTGTTTATCTGTTCACTGTCTTCCTAAGACCAAGGCACTTGGCTCTTGTCAATTTTACTTAGAAATCATATTTGTTAATAGAGCAGAAAACAGAAGAATAATTCACAGATTTTTTTAATATCAAAATAATGGGATACAAAAAAACCCCAAAATTCTAGCAATCCCTTAATTTTTCTCCCAGCACTACAAAGCTGTTCTTACTGTGGATTAATCAGTGAGGCCGCTTATCTAACAGGATATTATTTCTGGACAGAACCTGCAACTACTTTTTGATTCTGCTAACCTTCATCATGGCTCGGCTTTGTGAACGAAGATTTGGAAAGGGCTCTACCCACGCTTGCTGCAAGCGCGCTGGTGGCTAAAAATGTGGGTGAATCCTTCGAGCCTGCGCAGTGGATTTTTTAGGTGAGGCGCAGCGTGCGCGGAACTGGCCCCACCCTTTAGTCCTAAGGTTCATCTGCCAGGGCCTAGCGAGCTTGGACAGTGGCAGCGAAGTCCTCAGGATGTAGGTTTAGTTAGAGTGTCCTTCTCTTAGATGGATGGCCTTACAGGGCCAAGCGAGCTCCATCTGCCTGGGTTTGGAGTTAGAGTTGTCCTTCTCCTAGGATGGTTGCCGGGAGGCTGGCGAGGCCATCCTGCCCATGGACACACTTTGTCTGACCCTTCAGCTGAGACCTGACTAGCATGGGAGACCCTACCGGAGGCACAACCACCACCAGCATAGCTCACAACCTCATACGGGCACGCAAACTTCTCCCCCATGACAAGGGGGTGTCCGTGGAGAAGCTACTAACCACTGAATACAGAAAAATGCCAAAATGCATCAGTAGAGTCTTTGCTCTCCAAGCCTCAAAACTCAAGAATATTGTCTTTGCTAAGTTTTAGGATTTTTGGAGTCCATGGTCTCGCTAGCTCTAACTCTGAAGTGTATTATCTAGTACAGTTTTCTGTACAAAATCAGATTTTGGAAGGAAATTCTTCTATTCACTCCTCTTGAGATCAACTGCACTGCAGTCATAAGTATACATGGCAATGCCTTGAAAGTTAAGTATTGCAAGGAGTGTTTTGTAATGTGTTTTACCTGTCTGATCCCAGACAGCATGATCACCCACATGGACTTTTCAGTGGTTTTACAATAATAAACTCCAGTTTAGAAATTACTAAAGCCTTTTATACACACCATACTCTTCATTATCTTTAAAACTGAGTAGTTTTCTGGGCAGATTGTGCAACAATTGCTGTTGATCAACTCAGCATAGCTTCCCTAACTCTTCCAGATTTTGCTGAAAATCTTTTCACTATAAATCCATCTGCTCATCATACATGGTGGGTCACACAGGTTCCTCCTGGGAAAAGAGAAGGTGACTTTCCTTATGAAAAATGCTACTTAACAGGAAGAAACATTTACAAATGCTGAATAATACAGGTTGTTACTACTACTACAAGTGGCAGCTCTCCCGACAACATGAAATAAAACCAAACCAACTCCAGCCCTCCTGCACTCTCCATCCCAAATGAGCCCTAGAGTGAATAGGATCATTATTTATTATGTTTATCATGGAAGTGAGCCTGTAAAGGCTATAAAAGGACAATAACTTCATATTTTAGCATATTTTAATGGGTTAAAAATTGCAAAAATTACAAGAGAAAGGTATGAGTTTATTTGGCTAGTTTTGTTGGTGGGTTTTTGTTTGTTTGGTATGTTTTTTTCCTTAAATGTACTTAGAAATCGAGGATAGACTTGTTTTAATTGTCAGGAGGAGCATGGCACTATCATATCCTTCAGGGAAAAATCAATCCAATCTACACTAACGAGATTTTCCTTCCTAAATTCTTTTAATTCTGATTTCATATTTTTGTGTTTCCAGACAAAAGAACTTCTGAAATACACACATTGGCTATATAAAAACCCCCAGTTTTACAGGCGACATGAGATTTAAAAAAAGTTATTATTTGGTTCTGTTGGTGAATATCAGCAATGACAACATCAGCAAGGATGACAGATCAACTCCAATTAAACTGTGAAATTGGGAGCTCTGAAAAAAAATTAATTAATTCAAACACTGCATGCTTAAAAATACAATTTTTTTTTTCAAATGGGCTGGAAGCTGACAGCAACTTGTCAAAAGAAAAATTATCACCCTAAAGCACAGCAGTTGAAAAGGAAGTAGGCTACAATACATATTACTATATAATAGGCTATATAATGGGCAACAATATATTCTAGATCAAATTGTGTCTCTTCTTGAGGAGACACAATTAAATTCTCTGCAAGGATTATTTAACAAATATTACTAGGAAGGAGGTTGTGTAGGCTTGAAAAGGAGTAGAGCACACCTCTCTCCATAAGATAGTTTACCATTTCTGCATACATTGGCACAAAGGGGACACATAACTGTTATTTTCAGATTTGCCCTGGGCTGATCATGGTTTTGCAGAATAATGTGATACAGTCCTTCCCGGGTGAGAAGTGAATGCAAGGCACTGCTAAATCAAAATGAAAACTGTATGCAACTCTTCTGCAATAAGCAAATTGGGACAAAAAGTAGCTAACTTTTTTAATAAGGCCCAAATCTACTTTTGAATTACATTCTGGAGATGCCAGCATTGAAAGGACCTTCCTTTGAGGAGAAAGTTCTCAGTGTTGCTCTCCTGAGTAACAACCTCCTGTAAAAATGCCTAAAACTTTCAGTCTGGCAATTTCAGACTAGAATATGCTGAATCTATTTATACTTAAGGAACCAAAATTGCTTTACAATGATTTTTGACATTTAAGGTTAATATTGCTTAAGGTTTAAACAAAGCAAAGTTTGTCTGAGCTTAAATTAATGGCATGCTTGAAAACAGATGTTCAAGTAATAACTGCCCTGAGTGACACAAAATCCTATTTCTTTCATCCTTTCTGAGCAATCCTGTAATAACATGAAGAACACAGGCAGGCATCAGCCCCACCGGGGGTGACCACACATTGATGCTCCCGAGCTTTGCTTTTCCTAGGTTTGTTTTCACTTGTGGCAGATTTTTACTGACAGATCAGCTGAATCTCATTACTTTGAGGAGTCATGCTTCAGGAAGTGAACACCTTGAAATGTCATGACCTTTTGCTGACAAGAAAAAAATGTCACCAAAGAAAATGCAATAGGAGTGAAAGACAGAGATTGGGGACCACAATTAGTGAAAGCACATAAGTTGTACGACAATGAAGTAATAGATTTTAAATTGAAATACAATTTCCACTTGAATGGCAGGTATAGAATACATGCAGTGGTTTATCTGTTGGTCAGTCCTTTGTGGAAGAGCATCCACTGCTCTGTTACTCTGGTTTGACACAGGTGAAGCAGTGAACTAATGAAGCTACATGAATTTTAAAGTGAGATCAAATCAGTTGCCATATTCTGTTCTGGAAATTTTTATTTTAAAGCAACCGCTGCAGTGTATGTCAGGACTGGAGAGCTAACATTTCACTAGATGTTTCACTGGATATGCATGACGTGACAACTCCTGACTTCAGTACCTTGTGATGAACACTGAATCTAGAGACACCTTTTGATTTTCAAAAGTATTAAAATGAGAAAAAATTTTCAGGTGCTCTGTTGGCATGAACCACACAGTTACGCTAAGGAGATGTATCAGTGGAGTTATCTGAATTTACACTAGCTGAAGTCTTGCTCCAGACAATCTCACTGCCTGGTGGCTCAGGGCTGAGCTTTATATATTCCTATGTAAAGTTTTTCTGAATATGCATATACAGTATTTTATGCTGCATAAAGAGTTTTTTACTTTTTTTTGGACTATGTTTTTCTGAAACTTTGTGTGTATTTTCCAGTCCCATGGACAACAATGTTTGTACAGGATAGTACTTCTACGGGAACAGATACTTAAAAAGGTTAGCTACTCCTGGTGTCCCCCAGAAGGGAAGGTAAACAGAGCACTTTTCTCAATATTTGAGAAAATGAACTTAGAAATTATTTGTCAAAGGCCAACAAGGACAGCCATGTGAGGTTTGAATGCCCTGGCTCTTGTTTCAAAATATGGAAGCATATACCCTTCCTCCAGTCAACAAAAAGAGAAGACCACAAACCATGACACACACTCTACATTAGTTAGCTATAACTAACAGGCAGGCAAAAAAGAAACAAGAGGTGAAAAAATCCTTCCTTCCACTGGGACAATGCTCTGTACATATGCAGAGGCTCCTACATAGGAAAGGGGAGCAGACCCTCTCTTTGATATTTCCAAGATGGTTTGAAGGGCAGGCAGAACTGATGAGAAACTGCAGTAAGAGCAAGTGATTATTATGTCCTGGTTGCCTCTGCAGAACAACTAATTACCATAATTTGCAATTTACCTCTTTCAGTGTGCATGATTTCATGACTTTCCATCTTAACCTTTTGGTCTGTTTGAGACTGAAGTGCTGATTTTTCTGTAATTTCAAAGTTTGATTCAGAAGTGGCAGTTGCAATATCATCTTCCACAAAAATGAACACACTTCAGACATTTTGAATTGATTCAAATCACATTCCACATTTCCAGATTAAAGGTCCAAAAATTTGTAAATGCCTCTGTGTCTTGGACAAACTTACAGCTTTTCCTAGCCCAAGGACAGTTAATGCTCATATAGGCTTAATTCCTTATACTGTGGGTGACTCAAACTGATTCTTTTCTGCTTTTTTAAAATCTGTGTATTGATAACTGTCATAGAGCAACTGCAATATGTATCTTATGCCTGTGCAATGGGTAGAGTTCCTAAACCAAAGAATATTGTTTTCTGACACATTCATTGTTTGAAACCAAAAGTTCTTTGCTTAGATTTTTATTCATTCGCATATTTTCCCCTATTTTGGCAGTATGCCTTTCTGCAGACCCAAACATATAAATCTTCTCTTTGGGATTCCTTGATATGTCCCCAGCTATGTAAGATTCTTTAATATGTCCACACCTACAGTCTTCTATCTGCAAACCATTTCACGTACATGGTAGGGAGGAGCACTAAGAGATTTCTGCAGCCTCTGTACCTGTTTCAGTTTACCAGGCCTGATTCATCCTGAACTATAATACACAGAATCATAGAACCATTTAAGAAAAGACCTTTAAGATCATCGAGTCCAGCTGTTGGCCCAGCGCTGCCAAATCCAGTATTAAACCATGTCCCTAAGTGCCACATCTATGCAGCTTTAAATACCTCCAGGGATGGTGACTCCTCCACTTCCCTCAGCAACCTATTCCAGTGTTCAGCAACTCTTGTGGTGAAAAAATTTTCCCTAGTATCTTATCTAACCTGCCCCTATGGGCATTACATAAAGATTCTTACCATCTGAAGACAAACTCTGGTTTGAAAAAGAACAGTCTAAGAAACAAGCGTACTCAGGAATCATGAAAAATTATGTTGGGGTTTCTAAAAAATCTGTTACTTTCTCACCGTCTCTGATTACTCAGAAGCATTTCTTGATCTTGCAGTAACAATGTAAAAGTACATCTTTCTTCTTTTGCTGCTGCAGATGTATGGGATGATTAGGTTACCTGTACATCATCTCCAACCCACAAAAAACCCCAAAACAAACAAACAAAAAGTTTTAAAAAAGTGCCCCTGAAGTCAACTGATTCTAAAAGTCGAGTATGACTTGACATCAGCTCTCTGGGCAGTTCTGTCTTTGCAATGTCTTTTACAAGGGCTGTAACCTTTGCCACTGTGGCTCTCCTTTTCTGAATTGCTTAACATTCCTTGTGTGGTCAAGGAGGCAGTGTGATGTTTATAGTCGAGACCCAAGGAAATTCAATACGACACTGTGTTCAAGCTATTTAAGAAGCAGCAGGCTACCTACTAAAAGACTCTAAACTTCAGTTGTATTTTCGGATATGTAATACCTGCGGGGAAAAATTGTTGGAAATTTGGGTAATGGCAATATGCACTGATATATTGTAAAAGAAGCGTGAGCTCTTTATTTCAATCTAGAGAATCACCACACACACCTATTACAAAAGAGTTGCTTTCTTTCATGCTCTCAAGATATTTCTGAGGAAACAAGTCAGGGCGCTTTCAAAAATAATGTCTGATGAGTTTTTTTATTGCTAACACCTTAAAAAAAAAGATAGGTTTTAGGAAATGTGAATCCCCCTTGGGAAGGAGGAAAATGAGCAAAAACATTCTTGTTTTCTTTCCAAAACTTGTGACCTTGACTTTCACAAGTTTCCCTGCTCCTCCCTCCAGTCAGGATGGGGGGATGTTTCCAGCATCTCAGATGGATGTTGGAAAACCTCAGCACTCTGTTCATCTTTACTGCTGAAATAACTATTAAATGTTAAAAAAAGAAAGAAAGAAAACAGTTTTTAGGTAAGAAAGTTTACAACAGCAGGGTGTGGAAGTCTCTGACTTCAAGGAGGCTGCATAATTATTGAAAAGAAAAAGGTTATAATAGAAAAGAACTTGAGCCATTGGTCTAAAGGTGTGCATGGAGTAAGTGTGAATACCCCATTATTTGTTTTTACATCTTTATACCAGATCCAAATGTAGTCCACTGTCAAAGAAAAAGCTTTTTTTTTATTTTTTTATTAATACCACCATGTAATAGTCCACTTTCACACCAGATCATTTTCAAGAATACCAGCTAACGTGATGCCAGCTATAGGAGCCAACACTCTGGACTGCAGAAAATCAAATGAAAAAATGGAACTGAGTAGCATAAGTACATGCAATCTGTTTTTCATGCTGGCAGTAGAAATTAGACATAGTGAGAGATGCAGCATCTCTGCAGTTAAAGGAGTAAATTTGTTGCTAAATAACTAGTGGAGCTCAAAATCATGCATTCATCAACTGTTGTCTGCATAAGAAAAAAGAGGTAGATGAAGCTGTAAAGTGAGCCCCTCTCCTTCTCACTGCTAAGAAATAAAATGCTTTTACTGGTCACCAGTATAAGACCAACATGCATCAGCTCTGACTGTGCAGCAGAGACTGGGTCACTGCACTGTTTTCCTGGTACCTTGGTACTGCAGGAGATACTTCATGTTAATCAACATGTAAATCGGTGACACTGAAGGGCATCAACCTCCACTGCCTGTGTTGTGCTGAGAGAGTATCCTTTAAAGGTGAATATCTCCGTGTTGCTTGGACAGCTTTTCATGTTCTCCAGCAAACCTCACCTTTTCTCTGTTTTCTAACCAAATGTCAGGAAATGATATGCTGCAAGCAAGAACTATCCATTACAAGGCTTCATGCTGGCTTTCAGTTAACTTCCAAGGCAAGGAAAGGTACATGTGCTTTACTTGGATTAGTTAGGAGATTTATAAAGCAGGTATGGCAGCACAAGTACTTCAGTGGCTGTCAACATGGCTGTTTGCAGGATTTAGTGGTACTAATAGTGTATCTAAATAGAAATAATAACAATTTTCAGCCTACTTTCAATTTGTTTATTTCATGATATCAACAACACGTTTAAATTTTAACAATAACCCACTTACATTTTTAATGATTTAAGTTGTTGGAGCTGGAACTGTAGGACACTAAAGAACAGCTCAAAACTATAATTATGAATCCCCAGACTAATGTTCTCCCCACTTATGACACCCAACCAAACTGCTCAATATTTAACACTGTAATGACTAGGAGTGTAGAAGGGGCCAATTTAATTTCTCTCTACTTGGCTAAGATGGCTCTTTTATTATCCTGTGTATGTAGCAGTAGCAGTTGTGTATTGTTAACCAGAACAGCAGCTAACAAGTTCATCTGCACAGCGCTCCAATAGCCAGTTTTCCTACGGCTCTGAAGGCCAAGTTTCTTTCAGATAGTTTTCCCAAAGGGAGGACAACAAATGTCAGGTTGACTTAAGAACTGTTATTTTCTTCATTTTCTTAGTGATTTTTTTTCCTAGCTAGCTAAATACAATTTGTCTTTCGAGATAACTAGACTACTATAAACCACCTCTCTGCAACTTGCTATGCAACAAATTTTAATCCAGGTTTACGACGGTTGATTTATGGTGGGGGATTACGTCCCGCTAGCGGGAGGCTTTTTCTCCTTTACATTGCCGGGAGCCTTCCTCCCCCCACTAGTTTTCCCCCCCCAAAGGGCAGGTCCCAGGGTGCCCCGCAGAGAGACACACAGAGACCACCGGAGAGGGAGCAGAGAGAGCGAGTTTATTACATGGGTCAAGGTATTTATACCTTTTCGATGGATCGTAAAAGATCCAATAGAAATCTAGGAATAACAACCAATAGGAAAGGGTTAACTAACATCCAATAAGAAACTTTAAACACACTTCAAGGATACATTCTTTCAGACCTAGCTAGGGAGATAACGGTTCCTCCCAAGGAATTTTGGGAAGAAGACACAGTGTCTTAGTAAAAAAAACAACAAGACTCCATCTTAAACAATAGAAACAGCTTTTGCTTTTAAGGTATTTAGGTTAGCTTTTTTCCCTTCTTCACCAGCCCATTTCTCACAGGATTTTTTCCATTTCTGATATTGTTTGTTCACTGCCACACAGGTTTTTAAAATTTGGCTCCTTTGCTGCTGTAAGTGATTGTGTTTACTAATACATGACTTCAAGCAGCCTAAATATGATATATATGAGGCGGTGACACTACAAGCCATGCCAAATACCTTAAGTATCCCAAGATACTTTCAGAAACAGTAGTGGTTTTGGACCAGCTGTGGTGTAGCTCATCATTTAGCATGTGCATAGCATGTGATTTATGAGAGAAACATAAGAAATTTTCCATCCTACAAATGTAATCCCACATTGAAAGTTGTAAATAAATTATGCCATATTCAGACATGTTTTTAATGGTTATAAGAATCTTCTAAATTAGAAACTATGATATTATCTCCAGATTTACACAGAGGAAAGTGTAATAAAGTCTCATTCATTCCCCTAAAGGCCCAGGGAGAATTTTATACGCTATGTGAGTGTTTCAGAGGCAAACTGTCCATTGAGCATCCTGAGATGCTTTACAAGGCTTCATCAGTTCTATACTTAATACTTCATCAGTGGAACTCTGCAGTAGATAATAATTCCCACTAAAATTTCATGCTTTGGTATGAGGTCATTGTCAGACTGTGAAAGTAATCCTAAACCTGTATGGTAAATCCTAAAACTGCCTCATACCTTACCAGGCAGCCTGGAAAAAGAAGGTTGTGTGAGGGAGAGGAGCTGCTGAGAAGACCCTGGGGCAGGGCAGTTAGACTTGGGGTACAGCCAATGTGCTGTTTGGAGCCTGAGAGCCCTGTTAGCTGGGGAAAGAGTCTCTTGGTGCACTGCTAAAGACATCTGCAGGGCTGGTGTCTCTCAAAGAGCTTTTGGCTCAGGGCCCAAAGACCCTGGGCCAGCTTCCCTGGAAAAGTGACTGGATTTGGAGAACTTAGCAGAGGCTGCAGAACCATTAAGATAGAAATCAGTGATATAAGGCTGCAGCTTGGAGGATAATCCTGAAGTGTCCTAGGATTATCCTGCTGGGGCTGTCCCCACACATGGACACCCATACAGTTAATATGTGACGGTTCTTTCTGAGAGAGTGCCTTGCCTGTGAAACAAGGTGCCTTGGACAACAAAATACAAAGAGCCACTTTCTGCTGAATTATACCCAAACCTATATTCTAACCACAGGGTGAAGAATACAGAGCAAATCATCTGTCTTCAGGTTAGCTCCATGCTTGGTTTATTCCCTTTTTTTCCTGCTACAGCTCAGAGCAGAACATGGCCCCCAGCCTGATGAAAATGAAATTCAGAAAGATGACAAAGGCAAAAACAGTTTGGTCCATACCAGAGTAGGAAAGTTGTCATGAATTATTTGCCCTGGCAGCTTTTCCTTCTCTGTTTTTGTTGCAATCCCAAGTTCACAGTGACACTTCTAATAAATTCACTTCCAGTAAACAAGTCAAATGTAAAAGATCTACACTCTGTGACACCAGCACAGTGTCTGAGTTCAAAAAGCTTTCTCCCAAATTCTGTAATTCAGCAATACCCGGCCACCTGCTGGTTGTTCAGCATTCCCAGAGGATCCATTTTAGTGCTGACTTTCCACTTGCCCAGCCAGGGAGAGCTGCTTCTGTGCTTTCCCTTATGCTGTGCCCACCCTGGGAGCATCTCTCCAGGTGGGAGTACCCCTGGAGAATACCAGAAGAGCAACCCACAGAGCCCGTCATGGCAGGAGCCCAGAACCAGGTGCAACTGCCCCAGCAGCACAAAGTCTTCACGTGGGAATCGCTGTCACTCCTGTCGCTGCTCACCTCTCATCACACCCCATGCTTCAATAGCTTTGCTGGCACAAGCTTTTACTAATTACATGAATGCTAATTACAGCATTACATGCAAAACAACTGAAATTGCTGTAATACTTCCCCACTCTTCCAGCTTTGCCCTGGAGCTCAGAAAGCCCCATCATGACAACTCACTGTAGCATGGCTCCTGTACCTGCCTGCTCAGTGTCCCTCTGGCCCAGGATAAAATTAGTTTCTCATAATGAACACACTCAGGCACAGCCATGGAGCTGTTAGCTGTACTTCAGCAAGGGGTTTTAATATTTCTTAAAAATTAACCGCTGTATAATCACTATCCTGAGGTAAAATCTTAAAGCTCTTCTTAGCATTGGCTGAGTAAAAGAGTGCAGATAGATGTTAGGAGAGTTTCCCTAATTAGACCCTGGCATTTTGACATCTGAACTGTGTAAGGCTGTCTCCATGCCACAGAGCACTAAGAGTTCCAGTCCTGGCTATGGGACCCTGACTCTGTGTCAGTCTCTGTCCAGTCTTCACTTAGGTCACAACTCTCAAAAAGCAGAAATGAAGGATAGGTGCAGGTTTAACTTTCCTTGTGGGTTCAAGACACAGCGGAGGTGGAAGCCTAATTAGGGGATCCGTGAAGGTCTAAAGTCATGAATTTAAAATATAATTTCCCTCATACTACCACGGTGGTACAATAAATATAGCCCAGTAACAAGTACCATATGCAAGAGGTAAGTCTCTCTCTCTCACAGTATTTTGCATCTTGTTTAAATAATCTTCTCTTAATATTTGCTCACTGAAGACAGTTAACTGAAAAGCACAAGCAGGAGAATCTGAGGACATGTTGTAGGTAACCAGGTATGATGCCCCTGAAAACAATATCTGCTACAGGGCTGAGCACGCTGAAGCTGGAAAGATGCAAGGATGGGGAGGTCCTCATACAAATTCTCCTGCATGCCACAGCACAGCAAGCATTCACAGCTGTTGCACCTCCTTAAGTATGGCAGTGCTAGTCCCCAGCTGAACAGGAGGACAGGAGTTGACACAGAGGAGAACTACAGGAGTGAGACTGCAGGAGGATGTAGTGCAACAGACACAGTCAGTGAAACAACTTCAAGAGCAAACTACAAAAGAAATTGATCATATCTTCCCAAAGCACACATGCACACAAGGCATAAATATACCACGGAACCATCAGGCAGGCTGGATATGTTGTTATCGTTTACTTTAGGGTCATCTTCTCTACAGTCATCTGTGGACATTACACATGCATGTTAAATACAGTAACTATAGCTCTAGTCGCTCAGTCTCTCGTGATTGTTATTCCAGGCATGATCCTGTGTGATATTTTAATAGTAAGAGGAATTTTTTTTAAATTATACAAGTGTCGAGAGACACCTTCTATTTCTAGAGGCACATTTTAAAAGAATTAGACTCCTTAAGTCTATTCCTTCAAGAGCCTCTTAATGGATCTCACTGGAAGAAAACCCCAGTATTTGACTTTATTTAGTTCTCTCTTTTTCAGTGGTACTATTGTCTTCAGGGACATTTGATTTCTCTCTCCAAGCAAGCAATTTATCTCATTCTTCTTGAGGATATTAAAAAACAGGAAGTTGCAGGTACCTTCTTAGCCCAGGCAGGTGCTCTATGTACATGCCTTTGAGACTCAAGCCATAGCACTCAGAGCCATTTTTTATGAGAAAGCGAAGATAAATAGATAGCGAAGATAGAAGATACACTATAAAACATATTAAACATAATTTAATGGTTTATATCTGACAGCATATAATAGCAAACAGGATATAACTGCAAAATAATTTTTACCTGTCAAGCAGCAAATAACTCAGAACTCCAGCAGGTGTCATTACAGAAATCTCAAACTGCATGTGGAACATCTGAGATGTTAAACCAGCACTGCAAGGTACTTTAAGCAAGTGTTGTGGTTAGGAAATTATTATTACTCCCTACAGAGACAGGCTAAGCTAATGCTAGATGGAGTGGAAACAAAGTGCTGTTTTGGAGTAGAATGGTTCCTAATTTCCCCTTCCACAATAATTGGACAAGCAGCTCCGCCACAGTGCAGAGGAGGAAATATGAGCCTTGGAGGTACATAAAGATATGTAGACTGGTACCGCAGGAGACCAGAAGTCACGACTCACGCCTCGTTTGTGGTTGCTGGGCTGTGCAAGCCTCCAGCCATGCTCCCTTGAACACTTGTGGCTATGAGCAAGAGGACAGGGCAGCCATACAGGCACATCTTAGCCCACGCTGCAAACCCTTCCAGCTGCGAGGTAAATACTAGTAAAATAGTCGTACTGTGCCAGGAATTCCTGGGTTTAGGAATCACCTTCTTGCTTATTCTTCTGCTTGGTTCAGCTGTGAATCCCTAGGGACCCATAGCACGTGTTGATCCACTGTGTGTTGGAGAATGACAGCCGCCAGATAATTAACCCCTTTGCCCTCTGCTGCTCTGTGTCTGTGCCCTGTGTCTGACACTACATTAATTATTTATGTTCTGCATATTAACCATGCAGATGTCAGCACCACTCAACATACACTTCATATCTTACAACGTCCACAGAGGGCACAATCACCAGGGCTTGAGCCTACAGGCGAGCTGGATATCTTTCCAAACTCTGTGAACTGCCGAGGCAAGTAAATGGAATCATTCTTAATGGAAAAAAAGACTTGAAGTGATTTTTCAAGAAAAAAACCCTGCTGTTCAAGCTCTACCTTTGCTTCAGCCATTCTGCAAGCTCAGAGAAACACGGGCTCTCTCAGATAGTCTGTTTTGCCTTGTGGCGCGTATGCACAGCTCCCACCCAACACCTCTAACAAACAATGTATGGTCAATCATCTTTCTCCTTTGTTTTACTGCCCATAAAGTCCTTATAATGTTAACATAAAGTAGCTCAGTATTAATTTCATTTATAAATAATTTGTTGCTAACAGCTAACTCAATAGACAATAACTGTATTTAAACGTCTATTAAACTTGTATTTTATAATTGTCATGTGCTAATTTGTTAATGCATGCTTGCGTTTTTACCACCATGTGATCTGTATTTACCACAAATATCAGATCCAGAATTGTAACTAAATTCAAACAGAGAATTGGCAAGGTTCAAGAACTAACAAATTTGCATTACATCTCTGTAGGCAAGAGATAGAAAGATGAATTACACTACCATTCAGAATAATATTTTCCTCTGTTTGGAGAATTATGAGTTTATTTTGAACTTAATGAAATCTGCAAGGAGCAAATATGTACTTAGAGACAGGTTAAAATGAAATCAAATTAGCTGATCATCCATGTTCTGTATAGACATTTTGCTGATATGATTAGGACAATTGCTTTAGTTTGAAATGACAGAAAAATTAAATATATTCTCCTGAGCTGTCAGGTTTCAAGCCACATCAGTTTTGCTAACCAAACCTATGCAGGGTTTTAAAAGAAGCTATTGTAGCTTCATCTGCTGTTAATTGCAGAGAATTATCAGTCTTCCAAAACCAGAACCTGATTTAACAGTTTAGGGGCATCGCATTTCTCAAATAACTCCAAGAGTCTTTAAAAAACGCTGCACTTGGGGGACTGAGTGCAGCACACGCAGCAATGTGCCACGGCTCACTGCACCTCCAGCTGCCATGTGGCATATCGTTACAAATCAGATTTTAGGAGCAGGGTTTTGTAGGGTAGGAGGGTAAGGAAATCTCTCTAAGTGAGACAAAAAGGCTACTGTTACTGAAATTCATGTGGCCTCAAGCAAGCTGTCCGCAATGTTTGTGAGCCAGGGCCAGAGACTGTGAATACCAACTCAGTCTTGAACAATGCACAATGTAGCATCATCTGCTGATAAAACTGGCAGCAAAAGCCATGGGGAGTAGCTGAAGGAGTCACTCCACAGCCTATGCAGGAGGACTGAGGAAGGTGTCTCAATGCACTGTTGTTATTTTCAGTCCTGCAGTAATTTTTGTCAGTGAGGTATCAGTTGCCCAAAACCTCCTACATGCATCGAACAAACAAGGTCCATAGCTGAAATATATACAATCAGAAAGAAAGTAATTTGGTTGATCTCTTGCTTTTGGTTGAGGCTTTGGTTTTTTGTCTCTAATACTTATTTTGGTTGGAAAGGGCTGATTTGTTGCAAGTGAAAGACTTCTATTTCAGAAGTGAAAAGTTGAGAAAAAAGCCCAAACCAAAACACGACTCAAGAGAACAAGGAAAACAAGAGACAATACCGGTTGGCACGTCAATCACATAATATAAGCCTGGCACTAAGCTGGTTTTTAGACTTGTATACATGCAATGCTAATAATCTAATGAATATTAATCTTGTTTACAATTCTTTTTCTAGTTAAAGTTCTTCACTACTTTACATTTACTAAAAGAAGGAATATATTCTTAGATTTTGTGTCACTCTTTCTTCATTGAGTGTATCTGTGTGTGTGCTTGAGCATGTATACACACATTGTGAAGGGCCTAGAGGTTTTCTCTAACAAACAGTAAGATCCCAGTCTCTTTTCCTCCCTTTCCCACAGAAATATTAGTCTCTGAAGCAGGATGAAATGCCCACAGTGTTAGCTATACCAAAGAGCCAGATTTCCATTTAAAGCCACCGGAGATGGTACACAGACAATATCTCTAAAATCCTGTCCATCAAGCCTGTATTTGTTTTTGTGAAAGCAGTCACAATGACAAGAAAACAAAACATTCCCCAGATTAATGAAATGCTGAGCACTTTAAAACATTTTTCCATTCCATTAATGAGCAAAGAAGTTTCCAAACTAATTTTTCTAAATGCATGTTGACAAGCTTCACAAGGAAAAGCATTTTATTATTTTACTCCTCAATAAAACAGAATTGCTTTCAACCTAAAAAAACCCCAAATTCTGGCTTATGGCAATCTTGGTAACATTCTAGAAGCTTACAAAATGCCTTGCAGTGGAATAGAAACCGCTGGTTTCAGGAACCAGTAACTAAGTGCAGAAATAGTGCCTGTGATCCCGTTTGTAATTCACAGAGCAGCAACAGCAGCAACAGCAGACCTCAAGTGCTGCAGTCCAGGCTCTGATTCTACAGGGTTACTCAGGAGATGCCTCTGCCTGTGCGCAGATGTTGGAAGGCTCCCAGGAGAGCACAGAAGGAGTAGAATCACTGTCTGGTCAAAGCCTGACTGGTGTTACTATAGGTTTTGTAAGCCATTTTCTCAACTTCTTGATTTAGAGGGCAAGGAGTCCAGGTACTTCTCCGGTTGTAAATTCTAGGCTTATCTGATGAGACACATCAAAAAGTGTCAAGTTACTTTAATTTGCAAGATATTCCCATGTCCCACTCATAAGGCACGAACAACAAAGTGGCTTTAGATCCCATTTGCTCTTGTGTTTTATGCATATCATGAGCCTATTTTCCCTGTTGTACCATTAACCTTCTTCCTCCAAGGCTTCCTTTATAAGGCAATGGCCAAATTTTCTGGTTTTCAATGTATAACAGTTATGCTACTTTTCAAATTATTTTCTTGATAATGAACAGACTATATTTCTCTTAGGCTGTTCTCTTAAACATCCACTTCACTGTACATGCACACGCACCTACAAAATTTTACAGTGAGATCTCCACCAGCTAAAAAATATTACTGCTAATGTTGATGAACATACTTGGACTGAAAGCATGTCAGCAAAATGAAAGACGTATGGTATAGAAATAATCTCTCAGCTATTCTAGGTACATAAAATATTGGAAAGAACATATGCAATTTGACCATCAGGTTCAAATTAATATTCAAACATCTTTTCAGGAAGCAATAAGTAATACCTGTAAGGGTGAGGAGAAAGGGATTGCATGATTTATTTTTATTTATTGCTTATTTTGGTGAATGAGAGTAAGCAAAGAAGGAGAAGAAGGGAATAGTAGAATGCGCTTTTGAACTATTGTAGAAATGCAGTAAAAGGGAAACCTGTTCATTTTAGTAGTTGCATTATTTCTAAAAGGCTACAGTACAAAACTGGGTATGACATCTTGCTACTCACTCATATTTTTGTGTTTATTTAAGAGTTTAAATTCTTGTTATAATAATGACATAGAGAGACTATCAGATTAAACTCTTCACCTACACTACTGACAAAATATCTCAAGAAAGGTTATACATTTTGACAGGTAAAAGAAATATTTTTTAAGCGATTGAATAGCACAAGGCTGGACACAGGAGAGGAACCTGTTTTCCACATGAAAACACAGCTGTTGAAATTGTTGCTGTAGAACAAGTCCTCTAGCAAGAACATTTTAAGTATTTAAGGAGGGAGACCAGGCTTTTGCTGTTTCCTTAGTTTCACAATTGCATTTTAGTTAGTAGACTCATGACTGGTCTGGCTTCAGCCATGTGCCAGTGCTGAGGAAGATCTGCCCTCCCTCAGAAGTTCTGCTTTCACCCTTCGGCTTTCCAGCAGAGCTGTCACTTCCAAGAAGAGCTGCCTGCTGTTTGATCTGCCTGCAGTGCCTCGTTACCTCTATGTGTTGGGTCACCAAAGGCACTTCTGGCCAGCAGAGAATGACACGATGCTGCCACTGTCTATTAAACCAATTGAGAAAGACGTTAAAGGAATAGTGTTTAAAATATTCATTAGTTTTTAGAAGCACATATATCTTCTTAATTAGTTTTGTCACTGAATCAAATTAACAAGGTTTTAATGACAGTTAGTAAGTGATACATTCATTTATTTAGGAAATGATTCATTTTCTCTGACTTTTTAAATTCCCTTCTAATAAAATAAGTTCTGGCAGGAGTTTTTCAATTAAGCATGATGTCCTTATTTCACATGGTGTAATACTGAAGCTGGAAAACCAGGATAGGATGAGTACATTTAAGCAAAAAAGTGATTAATTCCAAATAATCTGTGATCTCCGAAGTCAAGTTTTTATTTTATTTAAAAAAAAAAAAAAGGTCAGTTTTGGCTAAAGATTTATTAGTAAATTTAGCATACTTACAATTCTTTCATGCAAACCTAAAATATGCTTAACTATACTTGATTAATATTATTGCTTAGACACTTTCATATATGCACAACATCGGCACTATACGAATAAAGAAAAAACAAAGAGGATTAATCATGATAAAGAGCCATTATTTCATCAGTACCTGACTGGACCAGCTTCCTGTACAAATCAATCAAACTGCTCACATTAGGCTAGAGCTCACTAAAACAAATTTATTATGATTTTGTATTTTATCAGTATTTATGATGAAACATGCAAGAAGGTTAAGCTAGCACTCTACTAGTAGTAATTTTAAAAACAAAAAGCTTTCTGTTTTGTGTTTGAATCTCTGGCCTAAGAAATGGCATGAGACAATCTGGTCTGTGAAGTGTAGGAACTGCAGGAGGCCATACATTTTTGCTTTAAGGAATATAGATTTTTTTTTTCAACAAATTATATGAAGGAAAAAAAAAAATAAAGGTACAGCATTAGTTGTAATATTAACATGCAAATACCAGCCCTATATACTGAGGTTGCCCTGATTGGCCGGAAAAGTCATGCTTGTAAAAGATGGTCTTCTTTTCATATGCTCTGGGGTCTAATCAAAATAGGAAATCTTAGCCATAAGTCTTGGCTCTATAAATCTACAGTGCTTCCCAGATGGCTCTTGAGGTAACATCAATCATGTTTCCAGTCTTGAAGCCCTCTTCATAGTTAACAAAACTCTGATGATTGATTACTGAGATGTTAAATCTGCTTCCAGTTTTCAGTGACTGTTTCAAGTCTCAGTAGACAGATGTAGCCATGTGACACTTCTAAATATTGTGGGTTTACTTTTTGACAGATGAGCAAAATCCTGCATCCCAACTGCACAAAGCTATGCAGAGGCTACTTTATAGGAAAACCCCCCACAGGAAATGGGGGAGATCCTTTCAGCCTGAGAAACTTTCAAACTGTATGTTGTATTGTCTAGGAGAGCATCCAAATCACAGTTCATAGGATAGTTTACATTATACAGCTGGAAAGCTTGCCTAGATTTTGAGTCCCTGCAATAACAACAATGCAACAGTTAATTGTGCATGGAAGGAGTGGGACACAGAGGGAAGGGGACTATCCAATCACCATGAACCATAAATATTCCTTGTACCCGCAGGAGCTTTAGGTCTATTGTAGAACAAAAGTCACAGCTTAAGAAGTCCACCCAGCAGTAGAACAGGTCACTTTAAGCTTTGCTGAGTCTATGGTACCTTAGAATAGTGGGTATTATTATCAGGCCTGAAAGGTGAGTAGCAAACTCACCACACTTCTCTTCCCAGTCCTTCCTACCCTGTTCTCAGCCAGGAGCCCTTCAGTCCTGTCCAGGTACTTAATTCACATGATAGTTTGTGGAGCGGGTCAGGATCCTGCCCTGGGACTGCATCTGCTGGGCAGAAGGCATCCAAACATAAACAGATGTTTAGCACCACTTTGATACCACGATAAGATGTTGCCCTGAAAATCCCTCCCCCCATATTCAGAAAATCAAAAGCTTCGACTCACAGCCTCTATTCAGAGCCCTAACTCCGGAACAAGAATGGAGCATTTTGTGACCACTTTCCATGCAGAGGCAAAGCTCTCCAAGAAGAATAATGGTGCCATTTGAAATATGCAGCTATTCTGCTGCTTGCTGCATTCACGCACTATCCTCTTCTGTTTCACGGCTGTCAGGGTTTTCATTACCACCCTCACAGCACTCTCAGTACGATGCCTTATAGTGGCTTTAAATGTATCTTCTGGAAAGCAGGTATATTTAATACACTCACTGATATGAATGACCATTTGAGCTTCCTGGGACAATGCTTGTTCCTGTCCTAGAGAAAGCAGAAGAAGCACAGATTCCTGGAAGCAACCAATCTCCAAAATTTCTTGGGGCAACTTCATGCCACAGAAGTGAAAGAAATTTGTGCTTCGCAAACTGAAAAAAGCTGGCTCGAAAACAATTTTTTAAACGTATTTTTCAGTTCATGGAGAAACTTGAAGCCTCATGAGTAGAAACATAGATGATTGTGCAGCTTGTTAGAGCCATATGGTACACATTTTAGTGATAGGTCAAGTTTTTAACAGCCTGTTCTTCAGTGTACTGGAGCAATATAAATGAGGAGTAGGTTAACTGCACTTGGAAAGCTAAGACCTGCAGTACAAACCCAGGAACAGGCTAGCAATATAATGGTGGCATATGAAGGCAGATAAACACAGTAATAATGCTCCAAAGTGATGGTTTTCTCAGCTATTAGGACTGGATACATTTACATCTAGTTATTAACAAATTCTCCCTACTGTTTCAAGAAAAAGTATTCTTTTTTAATATTTGATTATGTTACATTTTACTAGCAAAACTCTGTAATATCTCTACAGGGAGCAGTGTACAAAAGAGCCTCTCTTTTCTGAAAAGGGCACTGCAAATGAAACAGTTTCATGCTTGTTAATAAACCTCCTACTATGATCCAAAGTATGGGGATGAGATGATAATTTTACCGAAATACAAGTGAATTTCACTTTTTAATTGGGATCTTCAGGTCTTTCTGTAATTCATAAAGCAAATAACAATGAAGAGTGAACTTGAAATGCAGCGGGAGTACCATACCTCTACTCACACCTTTGGTTAGCTTTTGGTCAGCAAGGCTTTTGTGAGAGGCATTTGCACAGGACTCAAGACCCCTCGGCTTTGATAGACTCTAACCTACTTTTTTCTAGATTTTGCTTAGCTTTGTAGTAGTGTCTGGTGCAAGACATACCTATTTCTGTAACTCACAGTGACAAGAGGAGGTTATTCTGTGCAGAGCCAGCTGTCTGTGACTGTGGGATAAAAATGCAGCCTGGAGGAGTGCATGTATGGGAGACCAAGCACCCAAAGGGTACCATGCACTGTATATAGCTCATTCCGGTGTCAAATAACCTTGTGAACTAAGGAAGAATGAGCAGGGTGTACAGCACGTACAGAAATGACGCCAAGCGGATCCTGAAGCGAGAAGGAAATCCCCCACCAACACACTCCTTTCCATGCTGAGCTCAGGATGCTGATGGCTCCCTGCAGCCTTCCCTGCTACTGAAACCAGCCATGGCAGGAATAAGTGAGACAGCAGGAAGAGGAGGCCCAGAGAAGAGGGCATGGGAGAAAAGTTTGTGTGTGTAACACAGTACATTCCACTGACAATATTAAACCTATCTGTTTTGGTGTAATTAAAGTTTTTTAATGGTGTCACAACAAAATTCCGTATGCTAATAATTTTATCTATCTCAGTTTTCCATGTGATCTACTCTTTCCCAGCTGAGCAACAGTATCTGGAAATTATACTGTCATATGGCAAATTTAAGGAGATCTGCAGAGGAAGGACCAATGTACTCATAAGGTGCTTGATTCAATTTTTTTTAATATCCAGAAGCTCCAAAAAATTTAATTTTTTAGGGCTTCTGTCCTGCAAAATCCAGACAATTTTTTCCTAAATTAAATTGGACCCAGGGAAAGGAAGAAAGTCTCCCTATGAAGATTAGACAAATATGAAATAACATTAGAAATGACCTGCTAAATGCTTTATGAAGTCTAATTTCATGATACATCTGCTGCTTAACTAAAACTATATTACACTGCAAAGCAATGGCAACTCAATCTGATAATTTTCCTGGTGTCATTCCTTACAAATGATTTCATCCCTGGGGCTGTATGTAAGGGTCTTGAAAGCAAAATGGAGTCAGTAAAGACTAGTGCCATGGCAATCCCTCTCCCATATATAGGGTAGTAAGGGAGACTCTGGGGGTAGCAGAGGCAACCGGAGGGAAAGAGGAGTGAACCTGACTTTTTTTAAGATGTCACTATCAGAAGCTCAGAAATGCTGGATGAGAAAATCTCCCATCCCTTCCAGCAAATCAGTTTTCTTTCAAAAGTCAGATAAAGTCCAGGAGAGAGTTGGAAAGGACAACAGGGAAGTATCTTGCTTTGGCATGAAGAATAGAGAAGGATTTTCAAATAACATGCAGAGGGAGGCTGATCCAAGGCATCTTTCACAGGCTGTGGAAATGGGATGCAGAGCTAACCCTGGAGGAGGCAATTATGTTTGCAAAACTTCTGGACTGATGTAATTTTGTGTTTTGACTTTCATGGCCAGTTTGGTACTAAGTGGACCTGGTGAATTTGAAATGCCTGCTGTGAAAGGACAGCTCAAGGCATACCTTTGCTGCAAAACTAATTTTCTTTCTCATGCACGTACTCTCACACACACCCACAGTTTCTTCTGTAATGCAGAAATGAAATACCCATTTTAGTCAATTAGGTGTGTAATTGCATCTATTTGGAGGTTTGCACATCCTTGATAATTCAGCTGGGAGGTTACCATGAAAGAGCCCCCTAACTTCCAGCCAGATAACAGCATGCTCAAAGCTGTGTTTGATCATGCAGCAGGGAGTCTGTGATGTTGTTGTGGTTTAAGCAGAAAATTAACTCTATCCCAGCCATAACTAGAACAAATGTGTATTGGTGCCATCAAAAATACCAAGGCTTTCTTCTCACTGTATTTGAACCCATTGACTTTGGCTAAGGCATAGGAACTAACTCTGTAGGGCAAAGGATAGGAGATGTCCTCCATTGCACAGATCAGGAAGCAGTATCAGATAATTCCAGTCATCAGCTCAACAAGTTTCCCATGAATCAGAGCAAAGTCACACATTTGAGGAGGCTTGGTCACCCCGGCTCCTGCCAGAAGGCTGTTGTGTTGCCTCCCTTCCCAAAACCATCCAGATGGATGCAACCGGGTGCTGACTGTGGCCATGGTTCGAGCCAGCTGCATGCAAACCGAACTCCAGAAGCCACGTAACTCCATTAGTGCTGGCTGTGCCTGAGAGGGAGAGAGGCCCTCAGGCCCAGGGTGTGCTGTCATCAGCAGCTACTCTCCTTCAGAGGCAGGACATTATAGAGCGACAGGGAGGGTGCGTTGAGTTGAAAGCGCAGGTTCCTACGTCAGTTCCTCAAGACAAGCTCATTAATCACTAAATGTGCTACAAGCCATAATTTCTTCATAATATCATTATTATGAACACTTCAAAGTGCTCCACAATGCAATCAAGTATTTATCATTGTTTGGTGGCTGTGTCTACCAGGCAATGCTGCTTGGTCTTGGCCAGTTTTAATGCATAGGTAGATTTCTGCTTATGCATAGTCAAGAGCTTTGTGCATTTCTACACTTAAAGTTATTCCATCATTTTAAGTGACAAATCACCTTTTCTAAATTGCTAAAAATTAATCATCATGACAGCACAGAACAATCATATGATATATTGGTTTCTTAGTAAAATACTTGTTAAAGTTTTTAAATAGGCTATTACATGAAGCATTACACTTTAATAGATATAAATAATGCAGTGAAATGAAGATAAAAATCTCAGCACAGACACAGTGGTATAAGTTTAATGACAAACAAATGCTGAGAATGTAACTATTTTTTGTACTTATTGGTTATATCTATTAAAACAATAATCATAAGGATTTGTTTTGAAGTGAAGTCTTTCACTTAGAAACTCATTACAGAGCAAATATTTTAAATTTTAAAATAATTACTTGAAGTGCTTTTATTATTTTTCAAAATGAGCAAAAGGATCAGAACAGAGCAAAAGAACACTCACATAGAAAAACCAGGAGAAATTAACTCCTGCCTCAAGTAACACTTATCTTTAAGAAGTAAAACAGTCTACCTCTGCTACAAGTATTTCCATGGGCAGAGAAGTGAGTTTTAGGAGATGGTTTTCATGGCCAGTAGCACCCGGTTTTTAGAAACACTTCTTCTTTTTACTTGAATCTGTCTGGGTTAACCTTCTGGTCATTGTGATGTTTCGCACGGGTAACTCACACCTACCTGTCACTGGTTTGCCCAGGTGCAGGCGGGCTGTGACGTGCATGCTGAGGGACCAAACCCAGCTCTGCAGGAAGCCAGCCCAAGTCAGTCCACTGGGTTAGACCACTGCTTCAGGGGCTCATCTCATTGCTCCACATGTCTGGGTATTCCTGCTCTTCCATTATTGCAGACAGCAGCAGAAAAGCAGACTGAAGCCTTAGAGTCCACTAGCTAATAATTTCCTTGCTGGGACTGAAATTAAACAGCATTATTGCTTAGCTAGGAAATATTGTAAAAATAGTGAGAGCAATGCTGATGTCTAGTGGTGAAGAAAGAAATAGAATCATAGACTCATTAAAGTTGGAAAAAATCTCTAAGAACATCAAGTCAACCCTTAACCCAGCCCTGCCAAGTCCACCATTAAACCATGTCCCAGATGCCACATCTCCACATCTTTTAAATCCTTGCAGGGATGGTGACTCTACCACTTCCCTGGGCAGCCTGTTCCAGTGACTGACCACCCTTTCAGTGAAGAACTTTTTTCCTTACTCGAGGTCATTTCCTCTTGTCTTATTGCTTGTTACTTGGGAATTGTCACAGGATGATGAAGAGTAGGCTGAAAATGTGTTGGAAATGAAAAAGGGGGGGAATGTAAAAGCACTAAAAGCAGAAAGATATAGCAAAGAGTGTGAATATGTTTCTGTGGTGACTGGCCAAGTAGGACAACATCTCATAGAAACAAAATTAAACTAAACCAAATCTTTTATTTCAACTTATTTAAAGCCAAAATATTTACTTCAAAAATAAATTCAGCTTTCTGAGATTTCCTTCTTAATTCTTTATTTTACAATATTTGAAAAATTAAAGTCCCCACAAAAATTTATTTTGATTTGGAGAAAGGGAAGATACAGTGATACATCTTGGGATATAAATGAAACAATTTATAATAGTCTTTTCTAACAAATCCTATTAAGTGAATATCACATTTTGGACAAGAAAAATTAAGCCTTGGGAGGAAGCAGCATTCAAATAAACTAGATGAAGGATAAACTTTGCAGCTTTTTTATTTCACAAGGTAGAAAGGAGGTAACTGGTGACTTAATCAGGACAAATGCTGTTATTGTCAAAATCTTTCCTTTTTCTCTATGTGTTTGCACGTGTGTTGAAAAAAAAAGAAAGGAAAATCTCAATTAGAAGAAAAATATTTGTGAAAGTAGATAAGGGTACAAAAAAAGTCTGACTGTCAAGCAACGGGATTTGAGAAAAGGCCAAAGAGTGTTGCCATGAAATGAAAATGTCTCTCCTCATGAGAGAAACTAGTGACAAGCAGATGACTTGAAAAATTAGTGACAAATAGATATATGACTTTCAGGAAGAGAAACTACTTGAGAATTAGAAAAAAACCCAAAAAACCAAAAAGGAACTTTTCCACAGAATGGTGGATTTTAATGGAAAAAGGAGAAAATTTTGAAGAAAGAATTTTTACCTGTTCAAGTATAAGACTGACAAGGACACTCCCAACGTCTTTGGAACAACAACAAACGAGAGTCTATTAGCCCACAATTTTGCCATTTTATTACTGACAAGAAATCACAAGACCTTACCATTCCTTTGTGAGATTTTTTATGTACAAATAATGAAATGAGGAAAATCTCAAAATCTGGCTTTTAGCAGGATGTATCGGGCTATCTAAGCCTGGCTTTTCAAATGGAAGATTTGCAAAATCATTACATCACTCTGCTTGAAGCATTAGGACGGGGTAAGCGTGAGTTGAAATCAGCATCCTTTTATTTTCATTGAACTACGAAGCCACAAGCCTTTCTGCTTTGCTAAATGCCCTTGTAAGCAGCACGTGCTACGTGAGGCAGCAGCATTCATGTATCAAGAGCTGAGGCAGGTGCAAACTGCAACATCAAAAGGTTCATGCTGAGATTGTACATTTACACCAGATTTCTTTCAGGGACAACAGTGGGTGTTGCTATCAACAGAAGTATCTGTATTCAACTAGAAAATCATTAGGATTTAACAAGTCCAAATTATCATACTGAAGTGGATAATGGCTAAAGCATGTGAGAAATTTATATAAACACACGTAAGCCAAATTTTTGGGACAGAAATTGTTGCCTATTGAGGTATGAGTATGTGACTACAGTTTTTAGATTAATATAGATTTTTGTGTGCTTATATAATGTGCAAATATCCTTAAAATACGTTTTTCAATAGAGTTGCCATTTTTGCTTACATCTACTCTCATTGGACTTGGGACAATAGAGAAAAAAACACAGATGATTTAATTATTTGCTTATAAAATACCACATCACTTCTAAGCAAAAAAACCCTGTCGTTTCCGCGATGATTTCAGTTCCTGCTCCAATGACACGATAATTATTCTCGTCACCGCTCCTTGTGAGAGCTCCGCCAGGCGTTGGGCGCCTCGGCCCGCCGGGGCTGTGCCCAGGAGCGATCAGGCAGCGCCACCTGCTGGACAGTTTTTTCCTCCCCATGACCGGGCTCCTTTTTTTTTCTGAAATAATTTGGCAACCAGGAGAGGGCAGAGCAGAACCAGTTGAGGTCTGGGGGAGATCAAGCGTTCTCATGGGCTCTCTGTTCCCCTTCGGTCTCCTGACTTTTGCCTCAAATAACACGTTTAAGTTTCATTAAATAAAAGTGAATATTTGTTCGGTTTCACAGAGTTATTTCAAAATAATTAAGGTGACTTAAAATAATAGGATTTTCCCTGCTTTCTACAAAGATGTATGATCACACAGAGTGGTGTTTAAATGTTTCTTCCTATTATGGAGGGGACAAAAATGGGATATTGTCTGTTACAGTGTACAAGACATCCCTCTCAAAGCTACCCACCTATAGGAAGTCCATAACAAATTAGCAGAGGACTTTCCAGCAGGGCATGCATATGTTTCATTAGCATATACGCATATGTATGTGAGCATAATCCAGGCATAAACCTTTTCTCACCACCTTCTCTTTCTAAAACAGGCACCGCCTTTCATCTGCCATGGGAAATCCTGTCTGTAATCTCGGCACCAGATGTCACCAGCTGCCTAATTGAAAACTGCAACTTTGTGGAAAGAAATCACTCCACTGCTGGGGATCCCCCACATGTTTAGTAGTGAAGAGCCTGGTCTCTACTAAATACTGTTGTGCTGCTCACAAAGGAATATATTTGGTGTGCACCAAATCCCTTTACAACCACTTTAATCTTTCATCAATGTTAAGAATAGACCTAATGTAGTCTAGAAGGGAATAGGAGAGGAGATATGACCACATATTGGAACACTGGTTAAAAATAGTAGGCCAGCAAAACATATAATCTATTTGTATTCATGAGAAGGAACTAAAAGTGTCAAGATTCTTTAGTTTGAGGTACTATGCAAATTGACAAGGAAAATTTTGTCTCCAAACACACATTTCTAGGAGCTTGATTGCTCACCAGAGTTTCACTTTAAGATCAAATAAGTCAGAATTTATTTCACCTCCTGCTGCTGCTCATTCCTGCATCACATCAACCTCTCCTTCTG
Organism: Grallaria varia; assembly: GCA_013396735.1. Lineage (NCBI taxonomy): Eukaryota > Metazoa > Chordata > Aves > Passeriformes > Formicariidae > Grallaria > Grallaria varia. Next base: position 870,526 of record VWZG01009028.1, read on the forward strand.
CTGGCAAAAGCAATTATGAGGCCAAACTGGTCTGGGGAGCTTATTGCTTCCTGCTGCCGTTGGATCATTTTCAACTTGCATTAAGTCCCCAGTTCAGTTTCCCACACAGCCAACGCAAACTTGTGCTGGCACAAGGTTGCAGAGACAGGACAAGCAAATCGCTGTGCATGGGTAATATACCGATAACACACAAGTCAACAGAAGAAATTTGGACAGGATGACATATATTGGTAATGGCAACAACTGAGCATCTGAGCACCTCCCTCTCTCTGGACCTTCCTAGTCCATTTCATCACTTACACCAAAAAAACCTAGATCTACTCCAACAACAAAAGTTTAAAGTTCTTACTTCAAAATGTTACTTCTAGTATGAGATGTGCATTTTTATTGTATCATATATATGAAGAAAAAATATTATTTGATTAAATCATTTGCCTTTACAAAAAATTACATAAGCAAGTTCAGTCATAAATTGCTATTAGAAATGCCTGATGTATTCTAGTCTTCTTAAGAAAAAGGGAAATACTGTAGAAAAACTAAATAGAAAAATTCTAAAGACAGGTTTCTACACAAAACATTTCTAAAAATAATGCTGGAAACAAACCCTTTTCTCTCTGCAAAGTTTGCTGAGTTGCTGTGAAAAATAAGGCCATATCACACTGGAGTGCTAGCTGTAAGTATACATCAGTAATGTGCTTACATCTAAAAGCAAAACTAAACAGCCAATGTGGTAGTGGAGCATTAAGCATTATGGATGGATATGATTTACACTCATCAGCAGACATGTTTCTATCTAAGGTTGCCAAAAGAAACCCCAGAACATATTTTGGACTTCAAGAAGGCTGCAAGAAGGTTAGTCATATAAAAAAGAGAAAGCAGATTCAGAAACAATATTGTCAGGAGTTAGTTCCTGAACAATGTTCTGAATGGTTTCACATCTTCAAAAATTACACTACATTTGTCAACTTATAGCATATGTTCTAGGATATGAAAACACCCTGAAAACTTTGTGGTGCAGCTCCCTAGGTGAAAGAAGGCGCTTGGGGACCAAAGAGGAACAGCAACCACCTGTACAAGCTGAAGGCTGGTCCAAGGAGTTGGACCATGGAAGTTGTTCAGGAAATGCCTTCCCTTTAGATTCATTAACTTGGTCCCTTGTTCCTGATCAAGTTTTAGAGATCTTGTCATCAGACTCACAGCTCAAGGCTCTCACAGTAGGAAATGTCTGGTTTAGGGCTAAACCCTCAGCCACCTCTGGCAGCTGCTACACAAACGGAAAGTCCATGGGGATATAGAATGAAAAAATTGAAGAGATGAAAAAAAATTTAGAAGCATATAATGAAACACATCAGCAAATAGAAGGAATAATTATTAACCTTAGAGTAGCCATGCACTTTTTTGAGATGCATTGCTTTTTCTATGTAGATTTGGAGTACATGTCCCTTTTGCACTTTAAAATCCATGTTCATTAGTACCAAATTCTTGTGGGCCCCTCTGGCTAATGGCATCATTCTTTGTGCACCCAAGGACATGAAGAATGAGAGGCCTTAAGTACTGCTCTGCTTACAATGGTTTGAAGTGGTTGAGATGTTATGGTAAAAAAGACCACATTGACCAAGTTAGGGGGACAGGGAGCATGGGGTGGACTGCACCCAGAAAACAGGAAAAAAATATTCTTATTTTAAAAATTATATGCGCTATTACTAACTGAGGGTCCCTCACACAATCAGCAAAAGAAATCAGAGATTTACATGGTGGCAGAAGCCAGAAATCAGGAGATGGCAGGCTTGATGTTAATACAGCCCGTTTCAAAGACTTCTGAATGTAGATCAGTGCAGAACAGACTGCTGTCTTACATAGACTTTGAGCTGTAAGGAAAACTAAAATTGGGATTTTTATCTGATAAAAATACAAAGTGTTGTCTTGACAACCTTCATTCAGTTTTAAAACTGATTTTTTCTCTTTTGGTGACTGTAGGGGCAGAACATTTTAAAGCCAATAAAAGTTTCTCTTCCAACAGTTTGTACCAGTTTAATCAAAGTGCAATTAAACTGAATTTTGATTCTGTCTGATGTAACTAGTATTTGTAAATTGAGTCTAATATACCCATTTTTATTAATTTGCAACCAGCAAGCAGTGCAGTTTAAATTACTAAGGAACATGTCTCTGGGTGTCATGAATTAAGCCTCACATCATGGCTATTTTATGGCTTCATTTATATCTGAGATGCAACTGTGGTGATATTCACAAAAGGAAATTTCAAAATCTGGATTGATACAAGAAACAGGCATAATAGGCAAGCATAATACAAAATCCAGATACTTTAAAAAATACCTCTTGTTTTCCCTGTTACATTTCTCTTTCATGTTTCTGTTATGTTTATCATTTAATTGATGCATGTTCCGCTTCCTTGCCTTTTATTTCCATTTTCCAAATCAGACATACTTCTCTTAAAATCAACACTGATTTTAATCCACAACTGAATTTATTGGCAGCATCTCTATGGAAGGGACATGGTTAAATTAGAGAAGTACAGGCATATTTATCAGCACTCTACAGTTGCCTATTCATTATGACTTGATGCAAAACCCAAGTCAACTGAAGGACTCCAGTTAATATCAGTGGAATTTAGGCCTGATTGTCAATGAACCTAAATAAAATCCAAAGAAAATTAACAAAGACAGGTAGATAATCTTATTTATAATACCTGACAGTATTATGGCTGACAGATTTGAATCAGCTTTTTAAAGAAAATTTTACCTTAGAAAGTTGCATATTGTGCAGCATTTTTCATACAGCAAATCTGCAAGAATATGATCGAAAACCTGACAGAAAAAACCCCAAAAACTAATTTATAGCTCTGGAGAAATGTGAAGAGTACCAAACAAAACATCCGCAAATCTCATGAAAGAAAAGCTGCTGTCGAGTTCCTGGGATGTGTTAATTAGTCTTAATGTTGGTTGTTCAAAGACAATGATACTGTAAAGTTGTAAAGCCAGTTCTTTGAGATTGTTTAGGCACATGAAGATGTAAACAGGTACTTAGCAGAATTTTCAAAACGCATGTCTAAACCCAGAGTACTTTCACAAACTTTACTCCTAGGTTTGTGCATCAAAGGCAACATTGCCCCAGCCAGATCATGTTTATCCATATGCCTACTGACCCCTCCAAGAATTCCGTGGCACAGGACTCATGTTTACATAAGACATGCTGATTCTTCTCCACTATATCACATCAACCCTTGAATCCATCTGTTGTCCTTATAGTTTCTTTAAAATATGTGTATCCTTAGGATTTCTACATATTCGACACATGCACTGACTTCTGTAATGTGTTATTCATTTTATATTATGAGCTAATTTAGACTGTAAGTTCATCAGGGCAGTATTTGTCTCTTATAAAACAAACAGCACTTAACAAGTAACAAATATAAATAATATAACAAATATAGATAACACAGCATGTGAAATCACTGCTTATCTCCTTTAAGCTGTTTTTCTGTCTTTTGACTTCTAGTGGATTAAAAAAACATTCAGAAATATTCAAATGCCTTTGATAACATAAGAAACAGTATAACATAATACTATTACATGAAAATTTTGCGAGGCCAGTATCCCTGCTGGATGAGAAGAATGAGGAAGACTGGGAATAGTTTGTGCAGTCACCCATGCCATAAACTGAGCTCTTTCTGACCGAATTTCCCCAGATGCATCAGTGGGGACAAAGTGACCTCCAGGCAATACAGTATCCTGGAGAGCAGGCACTGGGCAGCCACCACCTGCAGAGTAGATGTACCCAGGAAAGGTTTGAAAAGCAACATTTTTCAGAATGATAATCCCTCCAGTCTACCGAACAAGAAAGAGATATAGAGTTTGACATCTTGTCAAAGATGAGAGTATAATGAAAAGATTAAATATTAGAAGTTCCTGAATGTCCAGCCCCTTTCCAGTCTGTTTTCTTATCTTCTGCCTTATTTTTTTCATGATTATTGTTCTCTTAATGCTTTTTACTGTAGAGCAAAATTACACTAAGATCCAACATATCTAACACAATAAAACGCACATTTAACTCTATTTCCATTTATAGTTTTTATTAACAAAAAGTGAGAGAGGCTTACACACCAGATTTAGGTTTTGTTTGTGAGGATGCTCCAGTCAAAATACAGAACCCAGCTTGAACCTTGCTGGTGAAAGCTTACCTGTGTGTGGCCATTCATCTGCAAAATGAAAATCTACTTATTCCAGACAGGAGGGTGTATTCATCCTGTCCAGGAGACCACTTAGCATCGAGGAGTTAGTGACCCACATTAACTTGGTTAAGCTGAGCAGGCAGCTAACACGCTGCCCATCCAGCGTGGCCTGAAGGCTGTGCTGTGCTGTGCTGAACCACAGTCCTCAGCTGCAGGACAGCCCCAGTGACCTCACTGCAACGCTGGAACCTGTGGGCAGCTCCCACTTGGTACCAGCAATTAAGCCACCTGCACGACCTTGCCTTTATCAAAAAGTACAGAAAGAAGCTCTCACTTAAATATCTTTTATGTGTTATTTTCTTGTAAGAAAAGTATATAGTAGCTGATAAGTCTAGAAAGAAGGAACCTCTGTCCATGGAAAGGATATGGAGGGTTATGCCAGGGGAATATCCATCCGGGGGCTCTCTGATGCTCTAAGAATGCTGTGTGCTCAGCATCTGAAAGCAACTTACTCAAAATCTATTGTCTTTTTAAAAATGATGTCTTATTAAAGAGCTATTTCATAAGTCATTTGTTATCAGTCGTTTCTTCGGAAAGAACACTGCACCATCTCTTTCTCACATCCCCAACTCTGCCGCTGGTGGAAGAACAGATTTACAGATGAGTTTGCATTAATTTAAGTAAAATTATATATTCAGATATAACTTTGGTTTCAACTTCTGCCACGAATTCTTTAACTCAAAATTTACCTCTAAATCTGATCTCTGAGTCATTGTACCTTTCACTGCCCAGTTTTTTCATCTCATGAAAGGAACACTCAGCTGCCTGCCTAAAAAAGTACTGTTGAAAAACTATACCAAAGACATGAAGTACCAAGAAGCACAAAACATTGTCATTGGAAATTCATAGGCCACATACATCAGTCTGGAAACTGCTGCTCAATAATCTTGTGCAACCATAAACAGACCATTATGCTGCTTTCTGAAGCAACTTCACGGGTTTGGAAAGACTCTTCAAGCCCTTTACATGTGGTTCACTACTCCAGTGATGAACTTCTTCAAAAACAACCTGGTCTAGAGGTGACAGCAATGAGCCAAGTAACTAAAGAAAAAAACCTGAGAAACAAAGCTTTAATTTACAGAGCAGGTGGAAGCTCCACATTTACCTCTGCCAGGGACAGCCGGTGTGCCCGGCAGCAGGGCATGCCTTTAGTAAGACAGAACCTGTACTTTAAAAGTGTACCATCAGGTCTATTAGGGAAAGCATCAATAATTAAAGTTAATGCCTGGAAACTGGCATCAGCTACGGGCATGATGACTCAAGCTCTTGGAGATCCATTCATTACATTCAACTACAAAAGCTAGAAGTTATAAAAAATGCATGAATAAATTCTTTAAGTATTAACACACTACTTCTTTAAATGTTTGTTCTGACCCAGGTGGCGCTGCTCTGACTTTTTCTGCCGTTTCTTTTCACTTAAATGACCTTAGATTATTGTAGCTGTCTCTCAAGATTAAACAAATTACTCCTTTAAAAATGTATTATTGAAGATTCCTACTTAGTAAGAAATAGAAAATGCTCTCTGGCGTCTTCTCTTCAAACTCATTATAAAATGTTAGATTCCATAGCAAAGTTTATAGTCTTAAGTCTTTTGAGCTAGACATGCCATTTGCTAAATTCCCTTCTGGGCTCATCAAAATTAAGTCAAAACAAGCTAAGAATTACAGAAAAGATCCCTGTTTTGTGTCTATAAACCTCACTAAGGTAAAGCAGGTAGACACAGTTCAACATCATATCTTTTGTTCAGAGGTGGTAGCACTCGAGTGTCTTCCATATTAAATCAACAGCAATAGCAAAAAACCAAAAACTTCATGGAGGTTTTGGCATTTCTCATGTGGTAGAGGGAAAACTTGGTGTAAGATTTTTGGGTGTAAGTTTCTAGATTGCATTCATTTCCTGTTTTGCTGACGATTGCTTTTAGGGCAATATTTCAAGATTCCTCCTTGATGGGTTAATTTTAGTGCTTTTTCCCTCCCTGGTGAGGTTTGGCTGAAGTTTATAAATACACAGATTCATAGATTGTCAGGAATAATTCTCCATTTCCTTCTGCACTTGAACTTTTCAGACCAAGAGGAGTCAGTAGCATTTTGCAGATAAAAGAAGAGCCAGATGTTTTTTAAAAAAAAAGAGAGTTTGAACCCTTCTGTTTCTAGTTCTGCAGCCAAATGCCCAGAAATTGCAAGCTACCCATCATTCTTTCTCAAAAAGGCAATTTAAAAACAAACAAACAAACAAAAAAAAAAGGATTACTTAGCATCTGGGTAAAAAGTAACTGAACTAGTTACAGCTGTCATGTATTACTTTATCAAAGATAGAAAGAGAAAGCTGGACATTACAGAAAATAGATGTGCTGATTTAGAAGGCATACAGTGAAAATTTCACTTTTTAAAATAATCACTGTGTTTAAACACTACTACCAAGTTTCAAAAAGATCCAGTTCTTAGCTCCTGTACTGCTGCTTTTGTCCTAGGTTTTATGGACCACCCATCTCTTACATATCTCAAGTGCAGACTCGACCATTATTGACCACCAGGCATTACCCTGCCAGCTAAATGTTATAGCACCTTCTTGATATTCCATTGTACACCCATGAATCAACCACCACTGATCCAGTGCAATACAAGCTTTTTTTCAAGTATGACTACAATTGGTTGGATTTTTCAAACCCATTTACATCCTTCTCTGCAAAATTATGAGGCTGAATCCTGTGTTAATCTAAGAAAGCTTGCCAGTTCTGTAAAGCACTGAGTTCTCATTTCCCACTGAAATGAATGATGGTTGAAAGGCACAGTGCACATCCGTGTCTCACAGAATTAGGCCCAGAAAGGGGAATTACTTCTCCACAAAACAGACAGCTGAGACTATAACCAAAAGGCTTCCTATAATGACTTAACAATTCACTTCTGGTAACAGCAGCAAGAATCTACTGTCAGAGTTAATTTTGACAAAGGCAAATGCAGTAATGTGTTCTCTAACTCGAAGCCGCTTGGTGAAAGCACATTATCTCACATTATCAGCAACTGGGGAACTGTGTAAAGAGGGTTGTGGCCAGAAAAGTGGCTCTGTAGGAATGACACCTTCATATCACACAATACTGTAGTTACATACTGGTGTAAGCTGCTACACCACCTTTGTTTATCTTATTGGTAAAAATACAAAGGCACCATGTTTTGACTCCTGTTGGTACCATGGAATGAATCCAGTTACATAAGAATATAAAGGATTCTTTTTGAGTAAAACTGTTCATATTTTTAAATAAATTCCAAACATATGTATTTTTAATCAGCTACAAAAAAAAAGTAATTTTATATGCAGATTTCCATGAGAGCTTTCAAGGATGACAGTAAACTATGGTTCATTTTTTATTCAGAGACAAAGGTAAATGCTGATGTTTCTTACCAACACCAAAACAGAACAGCTTAGTTAAGTCATTTATTGGCTAGTTACTAACCTAGTCAGAGGTAAGTAACCTTTACTGTATGTAAAGGCGGCAGAGTAGCCCAGAAATATCTTTACAGCTGAGATTAAAACATGAGAGTTACACATTTCATGTTACTAATATTTCTTTAAAATATTTTTAACTGAGCATGATAATTTTACTTTACTGACTCTCATATCTGTGAATTTATGTCATTGAATTCCTGAAGAATTCACAACAGTAATCTACAGAGCTGAAAAATACACTCTTAGAACATTTGCTGCAGCTACTAGCTGTTCATTAAATCTGATTATACTGTATACCTTATTTATTTAAAAGCAATAAGAATGATAAACCAACTAAGATTATAGAAGATCGGCATTTAGCATTAAAACCAGACACTGTCAGACCTTCATGTGACTAACTATAAGAAAACTCAGAACCTAACCTAGGCACACAATTTCTTTATAGAACATTTGGAGTAGAAATACAATTAGGATATATCATATTCCAACTCTGAAGACATTTTATATATGGTTTGAAATCGCTTTAACAGTCTCTCCTATACCCTCAGTGACTGCTTTGGCCAGGAGGAAAAGGGTTGCCTTTGGGGGTAGGGATGCTCTGACAGGATTTAGGGACCAGTACTTTGGTACCTAGAATCATGAAAGATACAGCGGTTCTGGGTATCAGCCCAGAGGGCAGAAAATTACCATGCTATCACAATGTGGTCAGTATCACAACTCCGAGTTTTGTCTTGTCTCTTATGAAAAAGTATCCAACAAAAATGGTTCTAACATCCTCCCTAGGAACAAGTTCTTGTGCTTCACTATCTTTATAATGAGTTTTTGAGTATCAGTGAAAATCATCTTGCTCCACATTTTGCTTTGTTCATTGCCAATATGACATGAAGAACAATTTCATCACCCTCCTCTTCACAGAAAGCTTCTATACACTGACATTTTACTTAGTCTATGGAAGGAAAAAAATGAGAGAGTGAAATTTTCTCCTCAACAATTTTATTTCCTAATCTCTGATGATAGTTTTGTAAACCCTTGGCATTCCTTCTTCCTGTGGATCCCAAATAGATGGTGTGCTTCAGTCACCTGTAATCTCCAGGAATGTCTTCAGGGTTTGGATACCACAATTGCAGAAAGGATGCTCTTGCAGTGCTTAAGGCAGAAAATGAGCCAGCAGTGCTATTAGAGAACATCCAAAGGAGGGTAACAGAGATGGTGAAGGGCCTTGAGGGGAAGCCGTATGAGGAGCTGGTCGGTTCAGCCTGGAGAAGAGAAGACTGAGGGGAGATCTCATTGCAGTTACAACTTCCTTATGAGAGGAAGTGGAGGGTCAGGCACTGATCTCTTTTCTCTAGTGATCAGTGGTAGGACCCGACAGAATGGCCTGAATTTGTGTCATGGGAAGTTTAAGTTGGATATTAGAAAAATGTTATTCACTCGGAGGGTGGTTGGGCACTGGAATAGGCTTTCCAGGGAAGAGCACCAAGCCTGACAGAAGAAACATTTGGACAACAATCTCAGGCACAAGGTGTGACTCTTGGGGTGACTCTGTACAAGGCCATGAGCTGGACTCAATGATCCTTGTGGGTCCCTTCCAGCTCAGGATATTTTAAGACTCTCCGTACATTCCTCTCTACAGTATTTACATATGAAACAATATAAGTTCTTTAACACTGTATTTTGCAGCACAGATTACTATATTACATTTACCACTTTCAATGTTGTGTTTTTTTAAGAACAAGGAACTAGTTTTCAATGTTTTGGCTGAATTGGTTTTTTAAAAAAAGTCCACAAAACCCTGACCATCACGAACCAACACACTTTGCTCAAACATACACAATATTGCCTTTGACATTTTCAGATTGAGTTGCATTATCACAGAGGAGTTTGACCATTATTCAAAGCTTGATTTATCCCTGAGAATATTAAATATTGACTTTTACTTGCTTAGCATTGACAAAAGAGTCCAATTAAAAATACTTAACTTTTTATACCCATCTAGAACAATTATTTGATTCCATTAAATAATTCTGTGAAATCTCTCCTTGCTTTCCTGTGTATGACATTAAACACACCAATAACCAAAAGCACTTCTGAGCTATCACTGAAGACCACAAAGTATCCTACAGATACACTGCAATGTTCTAATAGGGCCAGTAAGTTCCCCCATTTCTCCATTCTCGACAGAGGCGAATCAAGTTTCTTACTTCAAAGTTCCCTACAGAGAACATAATCAATTAACTCCAGTACCTGGCACATCATGATATAAAAACAATTGCTTTCATTAGAACAGGAATACACTGGGTAAATAGCATTAGAAAACTACTTAGAGAGACTTCTAGCCTCAGGGACTCATCCTTCGAACAACGACCAGGTCATTTAAAAATGCCTTCAGTAAATAGTTTAGAAATATCAAAAAGAATCTTAGAGTGGGAAATGAAAACTCTTCCTTATCTGTAATCTTAAAAAGAAAAGTAAGTCTTCAGCTATACATCTAAAAAAACTTCTATGTCAAATTGTATTACAACATCTATCCCAGTTTACCATTTCTTCCTGTACAGATATTCCTTCCCTTCTGCAGATCTAGAACAAATGTTGCTGTCCATGGGGAAGTAATGTCACCTACATGAGTGTTCCCATTCACCAATATAATATAAACTATGTACACCAAAATTATCAGATACCACTCATCAATACACATTCATGTGTGCAGAAGCCCAGATTTCACTATTTCGACACTATAAATATTATTCCAATAAGTCTTAATAAAAAGGATAGCAAACAGTTGTCAAAGCACTAACCTACCTTCCCTACCTTCTTTGCCTTTGCAAATGAAACCTTGAAGATTTTAAGAGCTTTTTAATAATTTTTTTTAAATTTGAAAATACCTACACAAAGTTAGTTTGATTTTATTTGAAAATACTACCTGATTGAAGAATGGTTCAACATTCTTTCCTCTAACTTTTGATAAACTAAAGCTTGACATAGTCGGAAGTGTGTTTCACAAGATAAATACTGAAATGTTCTGTTCCTCTTCAGAATGGCGCCTTAAAAAAAAAAAAATCCAAATTTTTATTAATAAAGGGCTTGTGAATGCTCACAAAACACACGAGAGTCGCCTGAAAATGTACTGTGGTGATACTGAATTCTGCTGGAAATTACTCCCTGGCAAAAAGAGAGTTTGCAAACTGTGCTTGTGTTGGCTCAGTCAGAACAGTACTTGACTCCTACTGCAAAGTTTGTGCCAATTTGGTTTGTCTAGGTCTGTCACCTCACATCTTCTTTATTTTGTTAGATCTGTCACTGCACTAAAAAAACAAAACCATTCTCGAAAGTCTCTTTTGCCACATATTCCTTCGCCTTCTTTGAATAGGATACATATTACTCCCTGAAAGTCCTAATCCTCTACTTCTTCAAGTGAAATCACTCACCTTTGATGGTCCCCAATTCAGGACCCCATGGGAGGGCTTCTCTCACATCTGAAGTGAAAAGGGCAGAGGAACAGGGTATACCATCGGTTTCCATGCCCACTTCATTGCCATCTGGCCTACAATTTGCTCTCTCCCATTGAAGTTCATGCAGGACCTGCCCATCTCACCTCCTTCTGATAAAAAAACAAAGGGAGAGGGTTTCAACCTTCATTTTAGCTAAGAAGACGAACAAGTGGTGATGCCAGCCATGTCTGCCTCTTAGAAGAGGAAAAAAGTAGAGTAAGGCTCAGCCTTTCCAAGGTCTGAGGACGAAATTGTGGAAGTGTTACTATGGGAATGAAGACATTTGCCAGTACAGGTTACCGGTGACAGACATTGATGATAAAGAAGTCATAAGAGTGTTTGTGGGTTCAAAAGCCTGAAGAGTCCCTAAAACAACCTACCACTAACACAGCGTGAGCTGAACTGGAAATTATCTCATCAGTGTGAGCCATGAAACTTCACCTCACTAACACATTCACCAAACTGTGACACGTTCAGTAGAATAGAAGAGTGATTATGCTGACAATTCTGTGAACTGACCAAAAACATGGCCAGCAGAAATTTTTAACTGGAAGCATTAGAGCAGTGATATCTGCTTTAATAGTCACCTTCATGACAAATCAGACAGCTGATGCTGCAGTCTCTTAAGGGAGGCAATATTAGTCAATATTTGCCAATGCTATGGACCAATCCTCATGCACACAGGAAAGTTTTATTTTATTTGCGCAACTAAAGAAAAACATATTAACTCTAAAAAGCTGGTTTATTTTGTATCAACTAAAAATTGGAATCTAAATTTCTTCGCACATTATTTTAATACAGGGGGATTACTCTGCTTACATAAGGATATTAAAACTTAAAGTGCAGAAAACACCATGTTTCTCTATGTCTTTCTTGTCCTGCTGAACTGTGAGCAAAAACCCCTTGATAATGCTATAGAGATTGTCTTTGAACTAGTTTGAAAGTCTAAAAAAGCCCTCCTGTATTCAGAAATAAATCTTCCATCTTGAATATTCATTGCACTGGTATCAAATAACTGTTTTCATGCATCCTTAATTATCTCATTTCATCCTTGTTCTTTCTCTTTCCCCTCTGCAGGGGATGTTTTGCAGAATGTTTTCCCCAGTAAAATAACAACAAAGACTCAAACCAAATTACTCCTTCAGTATGAGGTTTAGTCACACTTCTCTCCAAGTAGCAGCATATTTTAGTACTCTAGTATTTATGTCTAATAATATATACTGAAGGGCCACGTTTCCCCAGAGTACACACACTGCCAGTGTTCAATACTGTCATCTGCTCTTCTTTCATACCACAGCAAAGACTGCCAAGTGCAGGTCCCTCAAGACTGGGAAATTGATATCAGCTAGATTAGCACTCTTGTACTCAAGGCAGGAATGACAGCTCCAAGTGAAATAGCCTAAAACGCCAGAACTATCAATAATGTTGCACACTCCAAGCAAATGCTCTTTCTCCTTCTAAATCATATTTGCATAAAGGCAATGGTTATGTATATGGGGCAGCAGCATTACTGGATTAATAATTTATCAGCAGAAATCTATTTTACTTACCTGCCTGCAGTCTTGCTGGCTTCTTTGCTCTGAGCAACTACTCACAAATACTTAAGCTTTTCAAAATCTGTGTTCTGAAACAAGGGGAATATGCAAATATTGTGCCCTGCACATATGCGGGTTGCATCCCACCCTTTCCCACAGACACTTAACATATTTTGATTTTATAAGTTTCTGCAGGAGCCATGGGGAAATATTTGAAATATGATTTTTTCTTCTTCAGAAAAAGTACTGAAGTACATCTTCATTTAAAAAACAGATTCTTTACAAAATACAATAATACACAAGTTGTGAAATGCTTGACAGAAACTGGTTTTATTTGATTACTTTCTACTATGCAAATAAAAACTCACTCAACAACTTTCTATTTTGAGTTTTACACAACAGCTAATTTTTCACCTGCTCTGTCCACTGCAGAGTCTATGTCTCAAACATGTTGAGCTTTCTGGTGTGATTTATTTTCTTACTGCTGCTTCAAGAATGTAGGACAAAGTAGAAAGGTTGTGTTGTGATCTGCCCAGGATCTACACCTGCCCATATCTCCTATAAGTGAAGGAGCCAGCACATATATGCAGGATAAAGCAGATAGGCAGACACAACAAAGTTGGGGACTAGATGGGTAAAAGGAGGAATAAGTCTCCCTGAACAGACAACATCCCACAGCATTTTATGTCTGACATTGCATACCACAAAAATGGGTAGAAATTGTAATATTTAACAGGATAAAAAGTAACACAGGTAAAACAACCTACGAGGGAAGAAACTATGTGCTCTGCAGAAATAAATCATGTTTTAAACTGTCCAAAAGAGCCAACAATCCTATTGACACATCACCCAGTTGGAGTACACACAGGTTTCCAAGAATTTTCTCTGAAAAGAGCTAGAAATAGAGAGACTGACATACTGACATAGCTAAGGCTGACACGGGGTAAAAAGGCAATTCCTCCCATGAACACATGAATAGGAAAAAGAGATGGAACAAAAGGCAGAAACTAATGGTTAGTTTTCACAATTTAAAAACTTCTGGTCCTTCAGGGACTATTGGAACTTAAACAGTCCAATACATAGACAAGCGAACAGGATAAAAAAAAAGGGAGTAAATAATGAGATAACAGAATACATTGGGAATACAAAATTTCTCAGGTTGGTCAAATCTAGAGTTGAGAGTGAGTGACAAAGAGGTGGCATTTGGATGGGCTGTTGCATTCAGCTGAGAGATACCCTCCAAAAGTAGAACAAGAAAAAACTTGAGACAAATGTAGCAAAACTGATCCGAGATATAAGGAGAATGTAAACAGGTTAGGGTCTTTCAGTTCACAAATTAAATAACTAAGGGCAAAGGTATGATAAAAACCTATAAAATCACAAACAGGAAGGAACCCTTCGGTACTACATACAATAGAAGCATGAGGAGATGTCCAAAGATACTTTCAGAAAGCAGGTTTAAAACAAAAAAAGAATACTTTTTATGTGATGTATTAACAGAATTATGAAACTCACTGACCAAGGATAATAAGGAGAACAAAAGTATAAATAATTGAAAAATGCTAAACATAATGGACTGAACAAAATCTCAGGCTTAGAATGTCCCTAAGGCATTGATTGCCAGGATCCAGCTGAGTTTAGGAAAGTCCACTCTGCATGGTCCCAACTTGGATTCTTTCCAGTTTGATATTCTGCATCAGAGTCCAGGCAGGATAACGAGAAGCAGGGGAAATCTTCCTTTTGGCCTAATATGACTGTTTCATCTTCTTGGATTGAGCTACTCTTCCTGTGTACTCTTACTACAGAGAATATATAGACAACTAAAATATTAACCAAGTAAAATACTCACTGGTTTTGAGTAACAGAGCTCTTTTAACATGAGACAGCCTAAACTGAACATCGCCCATGGCACTGCTGGGCTTCTGTCAATGTATCTAGAGAAAAGAAAAGGGTTTATAAAAAGTTATTACTTCAATGAAAGAAAAATACTTCAAAACATATTTATGTATATGCTTTGTTTTAAATGAGAACAGTTAATCCAATGAGATTATTCATTTGATTCAAGGGTAAGCAGCTGGAAAGTATAGGAGCAAAGCAAAGCAATGAAAAAACAAAACACACCAAGGAAACAGCGGCACATGTGTTGCTATGTGTACATTATTTAAAGTGTACATTTATAATTTAAACCATCATAATCACCTGTAACATCCTAGCCCAGAAAACATGGCAATTGTACAAAAGGTACACATGCAAGTGCATTGCCACAACCCAAATTTTCCCATCTCTTGGTTAATGTTATTGACAGACATTTGAAAGCCCACACAAGAGAGAGCACATGCAGACCAATATGTGCTTCAGCTGGAGGCTGTGTCCAGTAAGATGTTAATTATGATCAGAACTTTTTCTGTGGTTAGGCAATCACAGCAGACCTCACCAGCCCAGTCTGATGTCTGAGCAGGGAATAGACCCCACACAGCTGTAGTGCAACTCTGCTACAAAATCAACAACCTGTTAGGCAGAAGTTCTTTGGAAACCAGGTTTCATTTGTTCCAAAGTAAGTTCATTAAAAGGGTTTGATTTTGAAATGTTTTTGTTTGGCGGACACCAGGAAAATTCACTATCTTGTTGCAATATGCTTAAATTATTGGGGTGGAGGGAGGGATATGTTTTGTACTTTTATTCAGTATTGTTTTCAGGCTATTGGAAAAATTTACCAAAAAAATGAAAACAAAATTGACAGACTCTAGCTTGTATTAACTAAACAGTAAAATTGAATGGACCTTCTCATCACAACAACACAACTGTGGTGTTTTTTTCTTTATAAGCAATGTATGCAAGGTTTTTTCCCATGAAAACTGCTTCTGTCTGTTCCAGGCTACAAAAACCATGAAGTATAGTGTGCTGGAATGAAAGACACTGTTTACTCTTTTTATTCAGTTATCCTCATGCGAAAGCATTTATAGAGGTGACAAATTTGAACAGTTTGGAGTCCCTAGAGGTGAAGTAGCAGAAAAATTTTATTTACATTTTTAATACATTGCGGCAATACATTTTGCCAGGCTTCTGTATCACTCACTCACATGGTCACAGTGTACAAACCTCACACTATTGTCTCATGATTCAATCATGGCTTTTTATTCAATAAAGTATTTGTCATTTATTTACACCTTTCATATAATATTTTGCTGTCTCATGTTGCACAATATATTTTCAACTTCACGACCCATTGTCATTTCCCTAAAATTTCATTTACATAACAACTATTGAACAAGTCCAGGTGCAAGGACTTAGAAAGCACAGTCGTCTGTCTCAAACACTGTCAGGGCCACAGAAGGAACTTGCCAGAAGTCCTGCTGCCACCACAGCAGGAACTTAAAATGAGCACAGAATGGAGGAATTTGCAGCAGGAAGGTACTAATTCCAGGCCTGACAGAGGTGAGATCTGGTTAACACATCCTGGTTAACACATCCAGACAAAAATTACCACTGTGGCAAACTGTGGGAAAAGGAAGCAACTGCTCATACACATACCACCCCAAGTTATGGGAACGGCACCTGAAACCACCCTGTGGCTACCCAGACTTGGACTGTGTAAAGGTGGCATCTCCAGAAGGAGGAGTCCATGAGCCCCACCACCAAGAAGCCCAAGGACCACCAGGATGCCTCTGGATCTACAGGGTGGTGATTATATTCGGCTTAATCTCCTTCTGTGTCTCTCTCCCCTTTTCTATTTCTTTCTATCTCTCCGCCTCACATGTATTTTTAAATAAAATCCGTACTATTGACTTCAATATATGGTCTTGTTTGCACCTTAATTTGGGCAGAGGCATCTCTCATTAATCAGATCTTAACAGCATGTTAATCAGTGTTTATTAAAGATTTTCCCATCAATCCAGCTACATGGCTTTCAGCATATACTGCTTGTGATAGAAGTACAGGTGACATTGCCCCATAGTAGAACCGCATCTGAATTTTCCATTGCCAATATAATCAAAATAAGCCCAAGCTTATTCCAGGATTTAGTGTACAAATGAGTGAGTGGAAAAGCACAGAACCTTTTCAAACTTTTATTCTCTAGTAGCTGGGTGGGGACCACTTGAGTTTGCCAAACATGGAAAGACTGCAACACAAAAAGGGTCTTGCAGGTGTTATTCTGCATGATTAGCTTTAGGCAACAAACATGAGAGACACTAGCAAAAATATTAAGGATCTGAATTTGAAATAAGTTAAAATACAACATCAAATGAGACTTGTGCACACTAGAGGAAAAAGCTGAAAATTTTACACAGTTCTTCAAACTAATAAGGCAAACAAGTCTGCATCTATCTATAATAAATTTAATGTACATAAAATAAAGACTAAAGATTACTTAATTACTAAAACATATTTATTCATATTTATTACTAAACAGGAATGTCAAGCTTCTTACACAAAAGATGGCCTGATCTGTGAGTATTTTCTAATTTTATTTAATACAGATGCACTTATTCAATGGAAACAGAGTAATTACAGCATAATTAACAACTTCAATGCCAATGCTAAATGAAACTTGCTGGTTGTGTTTTCCTAACACAAGAAACAGGATATAAAGGTCTTTGTCAAAGAATTCAGAGCTGTGGCTCTAGCTTTTTGGTGTGGTTCCTGAAGGGCAAATCTCTCTGACATTCTGTGTCTCATCAATTGCAGCACCTTTTGCAAATGCAGTATAAAATAAGTTTGGAGAAAATATGAATAAAATAGATTAATAAAATTGCTACTAATAATTGCACAGGTAGATCAACTTCATACAGTAAATGCTGTAAGTGGAACAGATTGTTCAGTAGACAAGATTCGTGATTTCTGATTACAGAGTCCCAGGCCATCAGTGTGCTGTTGGGTGATTTGGTTCAGTGCCATCAGCAGTGTCCACTCATGGGCAGAGATCAGCCATGCCAAACTAGGTGCAGGGTCCTGGTCTACACTTCTTAGGATCTTTGTCTTCGCCCAGCTCTTTAGCAAAATGCTAATGGGAAGGAACACAATTAATGTATTACATGTCTGTCTACAAAAAGTGAGAAAGGGAAACTAAGAAACATAATTACAGGACAATCCTAACCGTATGTGCAATATTAGCTGGCTAAAAAGCATTACTCAAACACTCAGAACCTTTCATTTCAAGAGAAGGCAATGGGGAACTGACGATGCAAGTGTAATCCAGGTTATGAACTGAGGCCTGATGCACACTTTTTCCATCATTGTGCAATATTCTCTAATTGTAACTCAAATTTCAGACAAGAAAAAAGCTGAAGCACCCTGTAGTTTTATTTGATTGATCTTACACTAATACATAATTTTTTATTTTTTTCCATTATGATGTGAAATGTAAGAATTTATTGAAGACCAAGAAAAAAACTATAATGAATCCAATTTTTCAACACCAAATGTTAAGGAGTTTTCAAGTTAAAAAAAAAAAGCATTAGTTTTCCCTGGGCACCTACCCTGTTTTTCAAATGACCTGCATCAAATCTTGGTCAGTTTACGTACCCAGAGAGTCCTAAGGATGTCCACTAGATAAGACAGAGGGTTAGAATTCTTTAAGTGATGCAGTTTGGTATGCAAGAGATGAGACTTTGTGACCACTGCAGAAGGTGTGGCTCTGATTCGGAGCAGACCAGAACAATGAGCTAGGTTTGAGCTGATCCTGCTATGGGAAAGGCAAATGACCTACTAGTCTTGTGAGTAGTTTCGTCTTCGAGTAGTTTCTTCCACGTGTAGGACTCCAACTAAATTGGACAATACAGAGTGGTCATTTGCCTTCATTTTAAGAAAGAGAACGCTAGAAACTTGTTTAAGGTCAGATCACACAATCTGCAAATGCTGGGTCATTACATTTGAGTTAGTTATCTCTATACTGAATGCTTTACTTTATAATTGACCAAAGTTACTCTTTGACAATGGCAGCCACCTTTTAGAGCATTAGGAGATGTGTCCACCATTCCCTTATTAGCTATTTCCCATGACAAATTAAAATTACTCTCAACATTTTTGTATTTTATTTCTTCTCTTAATGTATTTGATGTTAACCTTTTTGAATAACTGACCGGAAAAGAACTTACAAAGATCTGTATAGAATAAAATGTATTTTAAGCCACACAACTGTCAACTATGCGCTCATTCCCTAAATAAAATATCCATACAAACTACGCAGTTGTATAGATTCCTGACTCTATGAATTTTTAAAAAATGGATTAGATATCCATCAGAAGTTTATAGTGTTTTAAGAGTGCCTTGCATCACGTTGATGTATTGATTTAAAATATAAATCCACATTAATCTGAAGTAATTGACTATCTACATTAATAATAATGTTCAATTTTCATGAGGGAAGAGAATGGTTCTTGTGCCAAGACAAATGAAATTTATTACTTGAGACTACAGCTGTAGAGATGAAAATCATTATTAAAAAGTATGAAGAGGCTTTTGACAGAGTATCTGTTCAAGTTGCTCTGGGTAACTGGAAAGAAAAAAGCATTTCTTTAAAAATTTACAAGAAAATGAGAACATAAAAGGGCATTTTGATTGGCATCACAACCTAATTTACTTCAAATATAATTATGAAGATACATCTTGACTTCTTGGTCAAAGTAACTCTCTGTGTGTTTCCTGTATTTTTATAAAACTTGCCACCAAGAGTTACTGTTTTAAACACAGCTGTCAAAATCCCGAGCTAAGGTTTCAAAAGTTTTCAGCTGCCAGGAGATTAATGGCCATTCATGTGCCTAGAAACTCACAGGATTTGGTTAAACTTTTTTTTTTACTACTTTTTTTTTTTTTTTTACTTTAGGGTTTTGCTTCCACAAAGAAAACTGTATGATATTGAAAGAGCTATATCTGAACAACAAAGTGCTGAATCCATCATGCCAGGATTTTACACTGCTAATTAAATGGGGCTCCAATTCATCAGAGTGTTATTAGGTGCTTTGCTGAACAGGAACTGAAATTCTTATACGATACGCGAATTTACTTGAGGCCCTAATTTTTAGATCATATGTGTGTAAAATTCAACAAGTGTAAAGTCTTCGGAGGAAAATTGGATACCTCATACTTTTGTGTTATGTTTCAAAATATGTTTCCCAACTCCATCCATAAAACAGCATCTGGTTACTATTCTATTAAGAACATGTGTGTATTTTCTGTTGAAAGGAAAGCTTTGAATGGAATGTTGGCATGATCTGGCATCACTTATCCCAGTGAAGGTCATGATCATATTTTGAAGATGCTAACCCAGTATAAAATCCACATAAACTTCACAAATTTGAGATTCAGTTAAATAAAATCTCAAATAAACTCTTTTACCTCCTTTCTTCCAAGAAAAGAGAACAGTACTGCTTTTTTAAGCCAGGTAATTACATCATACCATCAGAGACACCAGTCATATTTGCATTTTAGTGTTCTTTACGAGAACGGATGAGATTTTGAGTCATTGTGTGTTTGAACACCCATATATTCTGAGGTTAGTATGAGATTCTTCTAATGGATTCTCCAAAACAGTCAGGAGAAAAGTAGGTCTACAAAAAAAACCCAAAACATTTTAACCCACTGATGTCTTCTCCAGCATGCATTTCTATACTTCTATTTTAAAACTGCATGACTCAAGCCATGCCTCACTTAATAGCACTTCTGCAGGGAACACTGCTATCTCTGCTGTTTCAAGCACTTTTCAGGACAACTGAACCAGGTTTATGTCTCACTGCACAAGAATCTAATTTTATTGGCGTAGCTACCAAAACATATGATTAACCAGCCATAACTAGGAGCCAGATCACCTATAATATGTATCAGTGGGGAAAGAGACCTAAGAAATGTAAACGATTAGTAACAAGGGGAGAAAAACATGTGATGATCATACAGAATTAGTTTACTGGACTTAGTTTTGGAAAGTGCTTTGTACAGCCAGCTCACTGTAGAATGCTATTCACGATTTCTAGTTAATATTCTAAAATCTCATTTATGATGTTAAAAAAGTCATCTGGGGACCTAAAGCTGTGAAAAATGTTTACAGATAATAAACTGTTAACAGAGAAAACCATGCCTGACTAAAACCTCAAAGAGGGAAATAAAGCCCAATTTAAATAAAATTATAACATTTTTTTCAACTTACAGGGATCCTTTGCAGCTCTGAGAAATTATTCTTTATGTTGCATTTTCCTTCCCATTATTTCATAACATTGTCAAACAAGGAGCAAAGGAAAAGATGCTTCCAGAAAACACTGCTTAGTAAGGGTGTGAATCTTGACAGGAATTGGGAGAGACCAAATCCTCTGGAGGGCTTCAACATGCAGAACACAGTGAGGTCCCACCTAAACACGATGACTATTCTACTGTGTCAGTAATGACTACTCTGACGTCCACCAAAATCAAAGACAATTTTGCTATTGAATTAATGGGCTTTGGATCAAGCCTCAAGTAATCATGTTACATGCATACACTAATGCTCATTAGTAGATCCAAAGGAGTACAGGGACCCATCATAAATACTGTTCCTAAAGCTGGTGAATTGATTTTTGCCACTACAGTGTGACTGAAAAACAATAAAGATTAAAGAGATTTATCTTTTTAGGACCTTCTGCTATATCTGTTAATGTCCTGGCTACAGTAAAGAAAGCTCTATTTGGACATCAGAAAAACTTTCAGGGGAAAGATGGGGAAAGAACAGAAGTAATTAATGTCTAGGAAGGTCTAACACACTCCCCTGGTGACTCCTTCATGTTGTAGACCTTTAGTCTCTCTTCGTAGACCACTGTGAGCCTGGGTTAGGGGTTGTGTAGCTCTCACAATCATCTGTAATTCATCTATCTGGACAGTTACAAGTAAATCCCAGTTAAATTTGGATGTAAATTTGTTTGTGGCCCTCGTAACAATGAGTTTAGTTAGTTCTGGTTTACATCTATATGATCCATATTCATGGGCAGGATTAGTTGAGGTAAGGATGGCTAGTCGAGATATTGGGTGCCAGAATGAATAGTTGATCTTGGTCCTTGGTTAGTGTATCCTTGCTGGCTGGGTAAGTTACTACCCAACCATTGCCTTTCAGACTGTTGGAATTTGGGTTTATGCTATTGTAGCTAAAGTGGATCTGAAATTTGCTATGCTGTAATTTACTCAGAAGGGTTGTTTAATGTAGCCTTTAAGAATGCAACAAAGGATATTGCAAAGTCATTCAATCCTTATAATAATTTCTGAAATATAATTTGAATGCTTACTTAGCACATCCAAGAGATGTTCAAGTCACTATGCAGGCAACACTCTTTGCATAAAGTGAAATCTAATTAGGCATGGACAGGAGAAGGTAGGAGGTAGAGGCACAGCCGAATGTTCATTAGTACAGCTCAGACACCAGTTACTCAGCCCTAAAGCCTCACATAAATGAAATAACAGCTTTAAATGTAAAGCTCTGTTAGCATACAAATTTCTACTAGCCATGTACTAGTGACCAGTGGCACAATATTAACATGCAAGAATATCCAAAAAGAAAAAAAAGTCTGAGTATTAATATACCAAACCATAAACTGCTTCTGTGAAAACTGAGGCAGAATGACACAGTTTGATCAAACTGTGAAAAATTAAAATCTGAGTCAAGAGAGACCAGATCTATCCACCACTTTTGTCCCAGCTCCATCACTTCCAAGATACCAATGATGCCTCAATGCTGCCTAGGCTGTTTCTCTGGTACCAGCTGGGTATAACCAATTTAACAAGGGAAAAACTGATTGAAAATTCTTCCAGAGCTGAAGGTACTTCTCTGAGGGTATTTCTTTCTGTACTTTTCTTCATAACTGAAAAAAATATTCAAGCATCTGAGACGCAACATAAGCTACAGACTGGCTGAGTCACAATTAGCTTGCTAATGAGGACTCTGGCACTGAGTATGAACAGTGAAACCTCCAGCCATGGCATTATTTACAGTTATGGTGGTGATGAATTGAAGCCTGGGTATGAACATTAATAATTGTGACAATGCCTGGCAGTAAAAGAGGGACCATGAACTGCAATTTGGACAGCAGTCCCATATTTAAGGCATGGCTAGCTGTAAGACCTAGGGCTCACACTACAGGCTCATGGAAGGGCATTTATGTTAAAAAGATTCAAGGCTCCAAAAATCCACCCTACAGGGCCTTCAGTTCTTTTTATACCTTGAGAGAGTGCATGGGAGAAGATGCTACACGTGTTTCTCAGGAGGTCAAATAACACATTTTTATTGGCAAACTTTAGAAAACAAAGGAACTTGGCAAAAGTTTAAAGGGCAACATTCAACAGAAAGAAAGCATTCCACAAAGCATTGATTTAGCCCATATTAACCCATACACCTTAGCAAAATCAACCCATCCAACTTTAAATTACCCAAATATCAAGAAGGAGATTAGGAGAAGAACAGGTAAAAAACAGAGAGAAAGAAAGAGAGAGAATTATAGGTAACACCTTGAGTCCAGTGCAATTCCAGCTTCCAGGTGTCCAGACAGCAGGGCTGCAATAACGTGTAGACCTCATGGTGTTGGTTGTATTTGCTCTGGCCTCCTGTGGTCACCCCTCCCACCCCTTGCAGGCAGGACTTCTGGCCCACTGGACACTCTAGGGCTGGGTTGGGGTTCTGGAGCAGGGTGTGGGGCAGTCATTCTGGGGCTGGGTTAGGGGCTCTGGGGGTGTGGTATGGGGCAGTGCTCCTGGTGTGCCANGGAGGACCTGGCGAAGAGGCTCTTCGGCCCCCGGCGGCTGCGGCTCCACGAGTTCATCGAGGTGGAGGGCGCGGGCGCCCAGCGCTACTACCTGTGCGCCGCAGGTGCGGGGGCAGCGGGGCCGGGCTCCAGGGGGGCTGCGAGGGCAGGCGGGCACGGGGGTGCGTGGGGATGCGGGAGCGCCTCCCTGGGCGGGCGCGGGGGTGCGTGGGGATGCGGGAGCGCCTCCCTGGGCTGGAGAGGCAGCGGGACCGCCCGCCGGGACGGAGCGGCCGCCGCCGCGTCCCGCCCCGCCGCTCCTGGCAGGGCAGAGAGCCCGGCTCGCCGTCCCCGCCCCGCCGCTCCCGGCAGGNACCAAGTCACCAAAGTTGTGGGCAGGTATGTGGGTATCTCTGTGTCTCAGCTATCTGGGGGATAGTCTCCATAACAAAGCATTTTCCTCATATGCAGTTGTCTTGATTTGGAAGTGAGCATTGTGCTCTTCTCCTAAAACAAGCCTTTGAAGGTAAAGGATTGAATCTGCCCTTAAGCCCAGTACTTACAAAACATACCAAAAACCTGAAGCTTAGAGTAACTTTCCCAAATCAGAGATGGAAATTAATCTATATATCTAAGAATCACAACTGTGTTTCCAAACACGAGACCAAAAGAGAGTAGAATAAACCAACAGCTTCGAGTTTCTTCTCAATCCCTTTTTCACTTGTCAACTCAATATGCTTAGTATCTATAGCATCAACATAATTTTAATTTAATTCCATTTTGCTTCACATTATCAAAGAACCAGACAGACCTATGTCACTAAGTAATTCTACTGCTGTCAATTTTTTTTAAAAGCCTCAGATTTCAAACCTTACCTTCACTTCAGTGCACAGTTTCATTCTAAAGTTAGATTCCTTCCTAAGTTGCATTAAGACTGTAAGAACAAGAAACTCAATAAGGTATTTAGACATACTGAGCTTAAAGATAAGAATTAGAAGAGAACATCCAACTTCTAGAAGCAGCCAGAAATGAGTTGAAAGGGAAAACTGTAACACAGGCTACTGTGGATGCTGAAATTAGAAGAGCACCTACCCATCTTTATCCACACACCTACAGAGTGGTAGGAACAACAAAAATTTCTGCAGATAATACTGCTGTGAAAGTTCCCTCACATATGTAAACATTCTGGGGATTGGTATAGTTCACTCTGGTGCCCAGACTTCACCTGCCCTCTGATGACTCTTCTGGAGGCGAGTTCACTTTCTGTTTATAAGGAGTATATAAGGCATAATGTTATTTCCCCATTAACGCTACTAATGGTCATAAAGCTATTAGTGTACAAACAATGGTGACAGCCATTAGGCTCTCTAATTCCTTCACTAATTCTACCAACTCTTTCATCGACTGATAAAAAGAATTGCGCTAATTGGCACATCTCTTTTCTGGTAAGCTGCCTTTACTGTGATTGTTTGGCGTTCCTTCTCGCTCGTTCTTTACTGCTCCCTTGGCCGGGGGACAGACCGGGCGGGTGCCCCGACGGCAGCTCCTCCCCGCGCCCGCGGGGCGCTCCCGGCGGAGGGGCGGCACCGGCGGGCACTCGGCGGGAGAGAGGGCGGGGAGACCCGCGGAGCGGCTTCTCCCGGCGCCGGCGGCCGGAGCTTTAAGTGCGGCTGCCCCGGCGGTGCGGGGAGCTGTCCGGGAGGGAGCGGGGCCCCGCCGGGCG
>VWZG01009028.1:895997-944381 GCA_013396735.1 Grallaria varia
GGCAGAGAGCCCGGCTCGCCGTCCCCGCACCGCCAGCGTTTTTTCCGATTCCTGATTCACCCGGATTCGAAGTTTGACACCCGCGGAGAAACGTGGCGCTTGCAGGACAGCCGGTGGCAGTGCTCTGGACGTGGCCGTGCTGTGAGCGTCTGATGTCTGGAAAGAGCAAACCTTTGCTGTAGCTCTAATGAGGTTTTCCGTGGGAAATCGCAACAATGCATTAACATTGCGGGAAACATTTGTAATTTTAAAAGCCTTTGCACTATCCCGCATCTTGGCCTCATGTCCTACATATTGTCACAATTACATCGGGAACAACAAACTAGACTTGTGGTTTAAATAAATGCACATTAGAGTTAGTAATTAGGACAAACTGTGAGTAAAACACAATTGCTGTGAGTGGTAATTATCGGGCTACTTCCTAAATTTATTTTCAAGGAAATTTATTTCATAAGAATTCAGACAAGCTGGCTTGTTTTGGTTTTTTTTTTCGTTTGTTTGGGTGGCTTTTTAATTATTATTTCAGAACATTGGAGGATACTCAAAAAAAGAAATGCAGTCATCCATAAGTAGTTAGGTTGAAGTGAATGATCCTTCCAGTTTGTTTCCTCTTGCAGTTCAAAATATGTAACAGGTAGAAATAATCCGTGTAGTTGAGACATATATTGGGTTAGCATCCAGTATTCTGTGATCATTATCTTTCTAAACATCTGACATCCTTAAAATATGAGTTGTCTTACAGATTGTTGGAAATACTGAGCAAGTTATGTTCTCTGTAGTCCTGTAATGTTGCTAGAACAGACTTTATATTTTAGAACTGTAAAACAGTTTTAAGAAATTAATTCCTGAATATTGCAGAGCTTCTAAGCCTACAGAAACACCAACCTCATTCCTCGTTTATGAAACAGTCCGATAGAAGTATGGTTAGCTGCATGTGATAGATCTAAACAGTTCACTGTTGTGAAACATTCAAAGAGGAGAAATAACATTTTGCGCCTTTAAAATATTTACTAAAAATTTTACTTTAGGGTAGAGGAGAACAAGCCATTAAAGAAAGCCTCTAATCAGACGAACTGATTGGTAGTCTCTAAAGACATAAAGGAAAATTTATGTAGAGTATTAAAAGTGTGATCTCGCCAGTATTCAATATTAAACTCTCTTATTATATTCAGGAACAGCCAAGTAAGTGGTGATTAGAGTGGAAATCTGATTCTGAAAGATGAGTTGCATCTGACTGCCAGCAGCTACTGTATTCTGCTGTGATTCTGTAGGAGCAAAACACAGTATCTAAAATCTTATCCCTGCAATGTAACCTCTGCGTATTCCTGTTGATTTCAAATTACCATAACAAAAAAACCAAACAAACAAAGAAATCCCACCAGTCAAGCTATATATAAGCAAAACTTCAGAGATCTGCCTTTTGAAATCTGTATTACAACAAAATCCTGGTGTGGATAACTGGACAGTTTTATTTTTTTGTGCCATATGGCCAACGTTATTTCCCTCCCTTTTTACAACAGCAAATCTCAGTTCTTGTGTGAGGGCATAGTATCCTTTCACTGAAAGCCTCATAACCCCAGAAAAACATAAGGCTGAAATGCAACCACATTCAGTATTGGTATTCCCGAGAAGGAGTGGTGGGAATAACATTGTACTGTCAAAGAGAGACTCTGAAAAAGGTGTTTAGTCCATGGAAGACTCCAAGAAATAATTTGTGCTCTATAAAGGCATTGCCATAGCTATGCCTTCCTCAAGAGAAGCTTTTAGAGCTTAATAGAACAACATGGTAAATCTGAGTTTATGTTCTATGTAATTTTTTTATTTGACTCTCTTAACTAAGTGCAAGAACAAGCAATATGTAAAATGCAAGAAAAATAAAATTATTTATTTATTTGTAATTGAAACTAATCCACCCATGTTTCACCACTGGGCAGGACATGCTCCTGGTTTCATTATCCCTAACACATCTATGCTCTGTCCTTATGTCATAGAATTTCTGTTGGCTGATGGGTAGAGCAGCAGCAATGTTGGGGACCTGGGGTCCACTAGGACATCCCTTTGTGTTTCTGACAGGACTGGGGGCTTTTGGGGTGGGGCTTGTTTCCTTTTGTTTTAACTCTGAGGGATACAACATATTTCCTACCAAGCAAGCAGGCGAACAAATAAAATGGGAGAAACTGAAAGTATGAAGAGAACTTCCTAAGATAAGTCTACTAGATTGGCTTGCAAATGAAAACGATTTTAACTTCTCCATAGAAGATAACACAGTGGTGGTCTTTCGGTTGGTTGGTTGGTTGGATTTTTTTGTTAGAACTCATCAAGCACCTATGAGTGATAGGATTAGGAAAAAAAAAAGGCAAGAGTGGTTTGTATTTCCCAGGCAGGGAAGCTGTAGGCTGAGAAAAATTATAATCAATTTATATATTTTCCACTGTTTTTCTTTGCAATGGAAAGAAGGCGTATCTCCAACATACATCCTTTTTTTCTCTTTATTTAATAATCATATGTGGTGAGTTCACCCTGGCTGAATGCCAGGTGCCCACCCAGCCACTCTATCACTCCCCTTCCCAGCCAGACAGGGGAGAGAAAAGGTGGAAACAAAAAAATCCAGCACAAATCGTGGGTTGCAATAAGGCAGTTTATACAAAAAGCAAAAGCAGGGTGCGCGCGCGCACAGCAGAAGCAGCAACTAATCTCTACTTCCCACGTGCAGCGATGGTGGGCCACGTCTCTGGGAAGCAGGGCCCCCACGCGTGTGTCGGATGTTAGCAGGCAGCCATCGGAGACAATGAGTGCCCACCGTTCCTGCTTCTTGCCCCAGCTTTTATATCTGGGTTGACGTCATATGGTATGGAATATCTCCTTGATCAGTGTGGGTCAGCTGGCTTATTTGTGTCCCCTCCCAGGACCTTGCCCTTGACTGAACAGTGAGTGCTGTGCTCAGTGGTAGCCAAAACATGGGTGTGTTATCAACACCAATGCAGAGCACAGCACTGTGAGGGCTCTTATGGGGAAACAAATTCTGGCTCAGCCAGACCCACCACATCATATTCTTATAAGCAGGTGAGAAGTAAGAGAAGCTTTAACAAGAGTAAGATAAAACTAGTCAAGTTTCAAAATGGGTTTTCAAAAATTCAGGCAGTGTTTAGAAATAAAAGAATTTTGCTCCTGTGTTTCTAGCCTCATGCTATGATGTCAAAATGCTCCTGCCAGGCATAGGTGACATATCGCCCTTAACTTGGGCTGCCAGATGGCTTGGGGATGTGTCCTGCCCTGCAGCCATCAGCAGCTGGATGTGTGGGAGGTTGTTCAGGCTCTGGTGCTTTTCACAGTCATCACTGTGTCTTACAAAAGTCCAATCTCCTACACGGCACTCAGTGTAATCAATTAATAACGGTAGTTACTGCAGAGCATCTTCATGATCTTTTTAGTATAATTTCTTGCCTAAGTTGTAAAATAGTAATTTTAGCACTGGGCAACTTGAAGCTTTAAGAAAATTTTTAAATGTTATTATTAGTGGCCTAGTTACATGTTATATAAGGAAATAAGAGTTTTGCTTTAAAAAAAGTAATTGTCCACAAAATATAAAGTATAGCAACAGGTCATGTCTCTACAGAGCCTTGGTAGAGGTTTTGCAATTTTCTGACTGCAGCACCCCAAAATTACCTCCTCTTGAATGATACATGCAAATCCAGTGCCATAACTAGGCTTTCATTGCACTGCTAGTGAATTTATATGAAACACTTTTGAACAGACAAAACTCTCTTCACAGGCTAGGTAGGGTAAATCCTAGATCTACTAAAAGCTGACAGGTTCCATAGACGGAAAACATGGTGCTGTTCCTATGACCTTGGCAGAATAAAACTGTTAAGTCCAGTATAACCCTATACAGCCATGCCTGTCATGATTTAAAGTTATTATCTAATATGTAGTTTGATTAAGTCTTCTATTATTGGAACTTTGGGTAAGTACTTGCTTGCATATCTAAACTATTTTTTTCTTGCAGTGACTAAAAGTAAAGAAGTAGAAATATGTATGGTTAAACACTGGAGAGTGAATCGAGAGGAGAAATATGAAATAGTTGAAAAGTGGTTTTTGAAAGATCTGGAGATGATTGATGGAAAAGAAGCAGATACTGTAAGTGTTACACACTATTAAATACGTAGAGTATAATTTTCTTGTGTTGCAGTTTGGGATACAAGTGTTAAAATGCATTATCTGAAAAATAAAGTTATGTTACCAAGGAGTTTTGGTTTTATTGCATGTGTGAGGCTCCACATCACATTTTCACTGTTGCAGGGGAATAGGAAGGAGAGACTTTTATGTTTATTCTAATCATCTTCCTCTCTCTGGTTGAGACCTGAGGCAGAAGCTGGTTGTTTTCTAATTTGTTCATCATAACTGGTAATAAAAGTTCACCATCTGCAGCTCCCAATGTAAACTGCAGTTAATCCCATACATTTTAAAGTGTATTTGAAAACAAAATTTCATTCAATATTTCTATGGAGACTGTGACCCTGCCATTTGAATGTTTGAGCTTGGTCTCTGTGTGACAAAGTCAATGTGAAAAATACCATGCAGGTGCATTGTTTGGTGTAGCAGCTCACAAAATGGTGTTTTTCACACAGCTTAATCTCATGTTACTTGGATCAATTCAGTATTTGTCTATTTGTGTGTATAAATATGAAACAGCTTTGGCTAGATCAGGCTGCCCTTGCTGCTAAAAAAGGTCAGATCTCTCAAATACAACTTCAGAAGGGTAAAATGAGGCTGCAGTAGTACAATACAGAGCATCAGCAAAATTAGAATTAAATCCTATTTTACGAAGGCTAGAAGAATATGCTGAGGAGAATATCTTACTGTATGTATGAGAAGACATTTTAACAGTCAGCCACGTACAATAAATGTAGTCAGGAAAAAAGATTACTTTTTGTTCTCCTTGAAAGTGCTTTCAAGTGAACATAAAATAGAATTCAGATTGCATACTGCTAGTGAAAGAGAAATCAAGAGCCCACAAGAAATGTTCCAGAGCCCTGTTCCAAAGAAAACGGCAAAGTGGGGTCCCGTGCACATGGTCCTCAAGGCTAAAAGTAGGAATATGGGAGACAGAGGAGGTGAACTCAGCTTCAGAGTACCCCTACACCCAGTGAGTTCTTAGCAGTTTAGGCCAGAGGAGAAAAAAGGACAAAACTAAGAATCCTTTACATCCCCTCTCCAATTATCTTGTTCTGAAAATGTTCCTGTCCCTTCCCCAGCTAAGGCAGCCGTAGGATTTCCTTATCACTTGCTGCATGAATTTAACCTTTTTTACTGAAGTGTTGTGCTAAAATATTATTCAGAGATGACTCAGCCTTTCACAACTGAGATGATCAAATCTGTCTCATTTCTGTTTAAAGAAAAGCCTAGATGAACCTCAAACTCCTAGGGTGATTAACACTGCTATAAGTGTTCATAATAGGTATTCATATGCATAGAATTTAACAGAACTTAGCTGCTACTAGGATTAATTGTGCCAAAGACCCAGAAAGCACAAAGAAATACAATTAAGAAGGGCAATCAATATTATTCTTCTGACAGACACAAATAGTAATAGTCTAAGGCAAGTGCTTTTCAGGCAAGTGTGTTTTAGGCAACATGACAAATTGGTTCATTTCAAAGCAAGATCGTATAATCCAAATAAAGTGCAGTGTATTGCTTGACCAAAGTTTGAAAGTTTTACTCAGACAGTTACAGATAATACAGATATGCTACTACTTTTTAAGGTTTCAAAGGACGACTTAGGATGAATAGCAGAAATATGCAAAGTTCTTTAGAGCCCATCAAACTGAGAAAAATCCCTGCAGGCAGCTGGGCAGTGAACAACATATTGCCATTCTAATGCTGTAATTGTTATAATTCCATTCTCTCTCAAAAGTTACTTTTTTTTTTCTTTTTTTTTTAGGATAATCCATATTTTGATATGCACTTCCACAAGGTCTACAATCTGGAAGCATACAGCTGTGCATCTAAATACACCTTTGCTCGAACGATAAGCAAACTGAATGCAATGTACCTTAAGAAGGATTTGAAGATTGTGAACTTTGATGAAACCTACCTAAATGATGATTTAATCTGGTCATCCAGCAATAGGGATTTCCTAGTACTTATGAGGATATGCTTCTATGCTTCCAACCTTTTATGTCTCTCCTTGTGTCCTTTGTCCTAAAGATGCATTTTCTAACATTAAAGTGACTGGTTGACTTTCACTGACCAGCATTTCATAAACCATCTGATCAAAAAGATAGTGATATGCAGTATCTGCTTTTTAATTTTACATGTAAGTAAAAAATGGAGCAGACTTCTTACAGAAACAGTTGACCATTCATTTATATATATTAGAAGGGCCTCACTAGCAAATATTTACAAATACATGGCACTCACAATGTAGAACCAGTAATTCTCATGGTCACTGGTGATTACTTATGTCAGTAGAATTCAGCGTTTGTTCATATGTTCATGGAGGTATAGATTATCTTTCATAATTAGCTGGAAATATTTTTAGAGCATTAAGAGCATTAACAATTAATTTGTATTCTGGAAGTAGAAAAAATAAAGCAACCAATTGAGTTCTGTATGAGAATGATGCACATTTCCATTTTCAAATGTGCTCAAATGCAGAACTCCATTAGAGAGATCACACCTACATCCATGCAAGAATCCAATCCTCATCCTGAGGACTCGGAGTATTGCATGCAGGTACCTTTCACCTAAGCAGCTGTATTATTTTTCTCACAGAATATTTAGTGCTCCCTTTGGCCTTCACATTATTTGTGGTACTGCCTTAGAAAATAAATGTTCTTAAGCATCATTGCTTTATTTGTCAGGCCTTTCAGAACTTTTGTATCACTGACATCTTCTTTCTTGGACTTCACTGCTTATAAACAGCCAAGGTTAGGGAACAGAAGTTGTCTATGTCTTTACCTTTGGACCAAGTGATAACAAGATTCAGGTCATTCAGAGAAGCTTCTGGTCAGAACATCCTGCAGGAGAAAATCAGCTTTCTCTTCTGGCAGCCAAGAGAGTACAGGAAGGCGAGCTGTGGACTAAGCCAGGTATGGACCTAAAGTGACTGATGTCAGCTGGGAAATCACAGGCTGGTTCATGTCCCCTCTCAGCACCCACCATCTGTAGAACTGGATGGTTGCACAAGGGTACTGTGACTCATACTTTGCTGCTGTCTTTCACGTGAACGCCCAGCTTTGAAAACATTTCTGTAAATGTACTTTGGATTCAAAATTGAAATAACATCAAATAAGTGAGAATATATTTGAAAAACTAAAATGTACAGCTTTCTACTTTTTAAATGTTATCCTATTGCATGTGTATAGGAAAGGCCATACCTTTGATTAGATAATCTTCAAGAGTATATTTATTCTAGGCATATGCTGCAAATTACATGCACTCTAACACAAATCTTAGTAATTATGTATATGATGACAGCTGTCAGGGCAGTTTATGTGGATAACACATCCTCTGAAACTTGTAAGTACTTAAGTCTTAAATTTACCACCTAAATACTGTTAAAGAGAAGGATTGTATTTACAGTGATTGTTTGTGAAATGCAGTTGTTCTTTTGAGAATGTCTTTGGGATAATCCAGTGGAAGTATGTGTGTTGTGACATTTGATTATTCGCTACAAGAAGTATTTGCCCAACATCCAGGTTCCACAAAACCATCTTCAATAGCAAGTATAATTCGTACTACTGCTATCCCTAACACATTGTCTTGTTTGAACTGTGATTAATTGTTGAGATCACAGTGTTTTCCATAATGTTTACAAATTCTTTGCTTAATAGGCACACGGAAACATTTTCTGAGTGGAAAAGCTTCCATCATTCATCTTGTAGTAAAAACACAGACCCGCTAAAAATGAGTACTTCAGATCACTCTTTTGAAATAAAAGTACAAGTATAGTGAATTCCTGACCCAATAATAGTCTGTATCATGTTAGAAACTGATGATTGCTAAAAAATTACTATAATCTTCAGCTATATTTAATGGAATTTCGTCAGTAGTTTATATATTTTTATTCTTGTACTGTATAAGCAGTAAACTGACTCTATTAGAAGACAAATAAACCTGAATTTTATGTGGAATAATATGCAATTAGAATCCGTCTGGCATTTCTTCTGATAATGTAGTATTTCAGACATTCTTCACTAAGCAATCAGGCTAAACAAAAGGAAAGGAAAAAAAGGGACATTGTACATATCAATTATTTCCGTTACTATCAAAAGGAAAAATACTTGAAAAGATCCTTGTGGACATAATCCAGGGACTCCTTATTTTTACACAGTTCTTTATAAGATGCCAACTGCCCAGACACTGTATAATTGCCCGATTGTGCTGTGGAAAGTCTGTCCTGAGGTGCTGGAGACTGTCACTTTGTGGTGAGTATAGCACAGCTGCACCACAGGACATAGAGAATATGCCAAGGTGTAAATGGAAAAGACCTGACAGGCTAAATAGCCCATCTTTTAGTTAATGCAGGGTTATTTTCTACATCACATTTCCTGAGCTTGGATAAATAGAATGTAGTTTGAAATACAGTATCAGGGGCTTCATCTAGCTCTCCTGGAACACTTCTCCAAAATTGAACAGGAAGAAACTCATGGGAATAAAAACACATGCATGTGCTGCATTCTTATAAAAATTATCAACTACATGATGGAGTGAATTAATACTTGAGATTGCAGATATGAAGATTTTCTTCAGAAGATGGGAAATGCTATCTGGCATATCTGATAAGAAAAGAAAATACATGGCAGCCTGAAAATGAACAAGAGCGATCATAAGCAAACAAATGCGTGCTCACAGAAGGGGCAAAAAGAACAGAGGCTGTCGTAAAAGACAGATGGTCCTTTTTCCTACATGTATTTTTTTAAAGTCTTTAACCAACATCAGAATTAAGAATATGGGGAAACCTATGACAAAATAATTTATTTAAATTTTATTTATTTAAAGCAGAAGTACCCTTCACCTGTGTATTTCTCTTTTATGGATAACAAATCTTTTTCTGCATCTTAAATTAGGCAAATACAGATCAATGCAGAATTAAAAAAAAATTTGGAGGTAAAACAGAGCAGGGAGCCTATTCTGGACTGTGCCTTCTGGATTATTTCTCATTCTTCTTCTCCTTTGTATTTTTGAGTCATATGTATCGTAACACACCTCTTTCCAGTGCAAGCCTGCACTGCTTTTCCTGCCATCTACTTATTTCCCAAGAGGTTCAGTCACTTTCAGCATATAAATCTTTTTCCAGTAAAGCAAGGGATTGTATAATGTAATTTTTGGTACATAATTTAAGAATATTTTGTCTTAAAGTCAGTATTGGAAGATCAAAGACCCTTTCTAAAGAGAGTCTGTGGGAAGCTGAAGTAGGTGGTGCATCCTGGAAGATTATTTCCTGTCAGTTTTAACATGTGAACACATTTTAACATTAACAAACTGCTTTTTGGTGTGGTTTCTTGTTTTCTTCTAGCATAATTAACAGCTAAAGACAGGAAACTAGAGAGTTCTGCCTAGTAACAAGAGCTTTATGAAACCTTGTCCAACATTTTATGGCTGCTTTGTCCAGTCTTTATAGATCTAGCTAGAGACAGTTACATTTTGTGGCTGAATTGAGCAATTACCAAACTGTAACTTCTGTTTTAACCTTGGCCCTTATAAACGATATATTATAGAATTATACACCATGTTGTTTTGTAAGTCAGAAAATAAAAGTACATACAGCAAGACTTAAGTGGTCAGTCATACTTACTCACAGAATCTGTGTTGGAAAGGACCCACAAGGATCATCAAGTTCAACTCTTCAGTGAATGGCCCTTATGGGGATCAAACCCACAGCCTTGGTGGTATTAGCAGCATGCTCTAGCCAACTAACCAACAAAGCTAATCTCAATTAATGCTTTCGGTCAAGTGGAAAAATTATACAAGAATTACAAAATCACAGTGTTACATGTTATAAGACCCCTTATTGGCAATTTATAACAAACCCTTAGAAAAGACTTTCTGTTGTTCTTTACTGGTCGGGCAAATACATTTTATCAGCCATACACTAAAGGCATACTGATGTCTTAATGTGAATAAATCATACAATTCAAGTAATCTGTAGCTATTTCAGTCTATCCTTAACTCTGTGTGCAAATATTGATGCAATACTATATTAATTTACATTAATAATATTAAAAATTAGTTAAGTGTATTGATCCTGTAGATAACCTTCATCACAGCAAAGTTTGAACTGGAAGGTAGTTCCAGTTTGCACAGAATTCAGCAGTGGCTGCAAGTAGTTACAGCCAGATTTGTACATCATTTCTCATGATTAGACACTCAATCCTATATTTCTTAATCGTCACAGCGTAACTGTTCTGCCTGGATTATCACTGACATCAAAGACTGTCAGTTACTATGGATGCTTCTGCCTAGGGGCAAGGCCAAAACCTGAGTGCTGTTCACAGAATAGGAAGGTGAGCTGAAGGTGAGCCAGCCGTGTGCCCAGGTGGCCAAGCAGGCCAGTGGCATCCTGGCCTGTATCAGGAATAGCATGGCCAGCCGGACCAGGGCAGGGGTCATCTCCCTATGCTGTGCAGTCAGAGGTGGACATTGTAATTTGAAATTCTGGGATGGCGCAACACTGTAATGCATTGCACGCACCTTCCAAACCCAGGTATATCCGCATTTGTTTTGTGAACACACTTGTCTCACAGAAAACACAGAACCTCATCATGACTGTGCCGGGAGGTCAGTCGAGAGCACGCAGAGGCTTCACGCTCCTGCTGCCGTGAGTGGGGTTTGCTTTTGGCTGTGTGACCCACACGGTCCCCTCCCTGCACCACACAGTCCCCACACAGCCCCACCCCGCCCCACACGGCCCCCACACGGCCCCGCCTCCGCCAGGGGGCGCTGCGCGGGCCGCCCCGCCCGCCGCCGTCACGTGGGCGGAAGCAGCGCTGGCGGACGCGGCCGCCCCTGCAGGGGCTGTGTCTCGTCCCTTCCTGCCCCTGTCCTGGCCGCGGTGACAGCGAGTCGGCCCCGGCGCCTTCCGCCCCTTCCGTGGGCGCCTGCCGCGGTGCTCCGCGGGGCGGGAGCAGGAGCGGGCCGTGGCCGGGGCGACTTGTGCGGTGCCCGCAGGTGAGAGGCGGTGCCGGAGTGGCCCTGGGGAGGCCGCCGCCGCCGCCGCCGCAGGTAGCTCTTCTGAGTTTTGCTGTTAAGGAATCGACATTTCGGGTGGTTGCCTTGGTCTGCGCTTTCGTGTGGCGTTCTGGCCCGGCGGGATGCGGGGGTGGCGTGTTCCGCCTTTGCACCCTCAGAGGGGCCCGGCAGTGCCCAGTGCGGAGCCTTCCCTATCGCTGTGCCCTGTCTGGCGTGTATTCCTTGCACAGGCCGCATCTGTAATGTGATGTCATTGACTGATTTCACGTAGCCTTTGTCGAGAACATTACTGGGAAAAATGCATCAATGCCTAAAATGTTTTATTTCACTCTGACGTGGTCTCCGCTGTCCTGAAGCATTTTTCTGAGGAAGGGGCTGTATCCCCTTCTCTTTGGGCTAAATTCGTTGTTCCTTTGAGTCTGCAGGATTCCACTGTGAAAAGCTTAATGATGTGCTTGGTCCTGGTTTTGTGAAGGTTTTGGTGGTTGTGACTAAGGGGACTGTGTTTATTACAGAAATTGTACTGTATGTTAGAGCTGGTCTTTGAGTTTATCATGTTCTGTTTTATGGGAAAGGTGTATACTGCATAACCTGGACAACTTCTGTTAGCACTGAAATAGGAGCATTAGCAATTTGGAGTAGTTTGGTCGTGTCTTAAGTAGAAAATAAAATCCTAAATCAGGAAGGAAAGGAAATTTCTGAAATGCAGCAGGTTGTTGGTATTGTGTGTTCATCTCATGCACCTGTTGAAGAGTAACAGGAATGACAACCTGATACAATTCGGGAGACAGAAGATGGGGCCAGCATTTGATGAACGAGGAGGAAAATTGTTAGCAGCTATGGAGTGTTGCATTGTCATAGGGATGTCACATAAACAGAATTTCTTTGGATGCCCTGAGCTATATGCGCTTGACAATACTGATTCTGCCTTGGCTTGGTGGCCCTTGTTTTCCCAAAACCCTTGAGTTAATATCTTTAAAACTACCATAAGGCCTAAGATTTGGCCTTTGCTGTGCGTTTACCAGGCATCTTTAAGTGAAAAAGCTAATCTGAAATTTAACTCCATGTATTATCTTGGCATCAGGCAGAGTATCATATGGTGTGTATTAATCATATTTTTAATGTACTGTAGAATTTTAAGACACAAGTTCAGAGCAATATTGGAGCTTCTGTATTTAAATAAAAACATTGAAATGTGATGTCTAAGTATTGCTCTGTTCAGACTACATAGAATCTCTATGTAGCGTGAGGAACTGTTCTGAATCAAGTGAATATTGCTAATTCCTTAATTTTCTGATGCTTTTGTGGGGTTTTTGGATCTGCTTTGTTGTTTGTTTTTTCTTATGTAATTGACTTCTACAAGCTCGAGTATTGGATGGTCTCAACCCATCCCCACTCTACATGCCTTTCTCCCTGAATTTCTAGCTTCTGGTGGGGAGTAGACCATGCTTTGCCAAGGAACCCATTGACTATGCGGAACTCTCTTTTGGAATTCTGTGACTTCTGTGGGATTTTCTTCTTTTTTGGGTGCAAGGTTAATTTATTGTTGATCTTGCTTTACCACTGTGAATTCTTTATTGTAAATGAACACAGTAAAAGTACAAATGCTTTCCTCTGAGCATGTTCCTTGAAGATGCTGACAAAAGAAATCCTAACTCTCAGTGAGTGTTTTTAAACAAACCATTGCTAATGCATCCCATGAATCTGAACAGCTTTCATCTCTTACAGCCCCTTCTTCTCACCCTTTACTTTTTCCCATTGCTGGCTGATGCTATTGAAGAGGTGAATCACTTGAAGCAACCCTGTGAAGAGATCCATTCCTCCCCCCTCCACACGACAGTCTCTTTTTAACCTTCTTTTCTGGTCCTCTACCTTCCACAAATCACCTGAAAACTATTCTCATTGAGGAGAAAAACTAGAAATCAAAGTTAAGGATGTTGTTAGGAAAGTACTTTTGGTGTTGGTGAGAGATGCACCTCATTTATGTAACCTAATGGTCTGATGTAGTATGTGACTACATCATTGACATCAGGGAATGGCATAACATGGGATTTAGAATTTCTCTTGTGATATCAAGGGAGGAAGAAGTGAGGAAGCACAGAGGGAGGTGGATCCTGAATCAGAATGATTTTTGTCTACCAGAAGAGAATTAGGATGTATATGTGGTTCACCAAGACTCAAAAGTAGTAATTTGTTGGACTTGAAATTGTGCCGTCAGAGTGGTGGATTGAATGACTGCTAGGACATACCATATCCAGAATGTAATGCAGAACTCTTCCTGCAAAGCAGGGGGTCAGAGAGACTTTTTCTTGGGACATTATTTCCAATTTGATCTGTCCAGTATATAACTTTGGTTTGGTGAAAGGGTTGTGAACATTTAATTGAAGATTTTAGGTATATTTGAAGGATTCTGGACTTTTTAAGTTAAAGTCATCTCTGTAGTGACTTTTGTTTCACATGATCCAAGTGTTGATAAATTACAGTTGTCTAATTGAAGTAAGATAGTAAGCTTTAAGTTGGACTTTTTCCTAAAGTGAGCTGGTCTTCTACCTAAGCCATGCTTGTCTAGATTATGATTCATTAAGTTACATGTAAAATTTAATTTTAAAAAACTGTAATTGCTGTAAGTACATGACTGGTTCTTGTGTGTTAAATGTGCTTGAGTGTATTATGATTTTGTAAAATTTTTCAGCTGAGAGAAAATGACTGCAATCAAGCATGCTTTACAGAGGGATATTTTCACTCCAAATGACGAACGCTTGTTGAGCATTGTGAATGTGTGCAAAGCAGGCAAAAAGAAGAGAAACTGCTTTTTATGTGCCACAGGTATATAGGAATACCACAATGTATTTCTTGTCTTCACCTTTGTTTTTCATTCAGTTGCATTTGTCTTAGCTTTATTTACAGCACTCTTTCTTGACCCATATAGAGCAGGTGCTTTCAATTTCTAACGGAGGAAATAAGTTGTACTTCCATTACTGCTTCTACTAAAAAAGAAACAAAACCCTATACTTTTATTCACAGATCTCACTGCAATTTGAAATGAAGGAATCAAAATTCTTTCTTTTGGAACTGGTGGGCTTTTGAAGCAGACTTTATATAGCATTTAAAAGGGGATTTAGTAGTCATCTAGGCTGGTAAACAAAATGCAGTAAAGAGTACTGGTTAGAGTCAGTACTCTACAGAGGGCTCTGGAAAGGCACAGTAACTGAACTGCGGTCTAATGTTTCTTTAAGAGTATGTTTATTACATTATATCTCTTAAAAATATTAGGTGCTTTGGGTTGATCAATAAATTAGCTCGTTAGAATATTCTATTGACTCAGAAATCTGTGATAATGTTTTTATTCTGACTGTAGTCGCCAGTTATGTCTGTGCTTTGTCAGTCACATGGTCATGGTCTGCTGTATACAAAAATAGCTGTAAATTGGGTTAATTACATCACAAGGTGTATAGAGATGCATGCCTCTTTGACTGACCCTTAAACTGAACTGTGGATGTTGTGTATGAAAATGTTTCACAGTGTCTCTTTTCATCAAGTAAATATTATGAAATCTCCCCCAGAGATAATCCATTTCAGAAGCTGAAGTACAGCAGAAAGACATTAAAGTAATACCTGTTTTGAAATTACTCTCTTACTTCATTTAATAGTGACAACGGAACGACCAGTGCAAGTAAATGTGGTGAAAGTGAAAAAATCTGACAAGGGAGATTTCTACAAAAGGCAGACTGCATGGGCACTTCGAGACCTTGCTGTTGTTGATGCCAAAGATGCTGTTAAAGTATGTGTACCTTTTTTGTTTTGTTTGTTTGTTTAGTGCTCTGCTCAGAACATCCTTTTGGTTCCAAGTTAGAGTTAACTTCCTTGATACTGCTTTAAAGCTCAGATGGATAGCATGTTCATTAGGGGTTTATTAGGAACAGAGATGATACATTCCTGTGCTGCTTATGCCTGCATTTTCTTTCCGCCTTTCCAAGAATATAACTCTGGTAAATTGAGTAAGAGTAGTCTAGCTATGCTTCAATAGCAATAGTCTGAATATCTGCCCTGTTAGTTGTGATCTTTCAGCCACTGTAGAGGGCTTGTGCTAAGGACCAGTACTTCGCTTGTTTCAAGCTGTACATAAATTTTTATTCTAAGCTTCATTTCCCTTTAGAAAATCTATTACTATATGACTAAAGATGTTCAGCTACATGTAATGTTTTTTGCTAGGACACTTAAAACATTCTTAATGTGCAGTATATAAGCTTGAGGAGGAGCTCTTACCATCTGTTCTCTAAATCCTGACATTGGCCATTTCTTGGAAAGTGTACAGCAACTGTAGAAAGGAAAGTACTTAGTTTTATTGCCTGTTGACAGTGTTACCTTGATAGTGATTGAACTATTTAAAAATACTTATATAGAAGTTTTTTACTATTAAAAGGCCAGATGTTTTTTGCTGTCCTGTTCAGTCCGATCAAACACTATCGTACCATAAAATATATAAAGTGCTCTCTCAGTCTTCGTGAAATGTGTTGTATTTGGTGTCAGTTGGAAACTCCAGATACTATTTTTATTTTGGGAAGGCTAATAAGGCCAACACGTTCTGAGGACAGTGTTTCAGGACAGAGAGTGCTGTCAAATGTTTGTTGACAATTGTACAATCTCTGTATTATGCGTTATTCCTGTCTTATCTGGCTTGATAAAATACTGTCTTCATAGCTTGGATTCTGGTTTTTCACTTTCACTATTTTAGCACCTTTATTAAGGTGCATCAGGGCACCAGAGTTGCTGTATGAGCTTCTGTCTCTTTTAAAGTTGGTGTCTGTGTAATTTGATTCTTATTTTGTCATCTCAATAATTAAATTCATAAACAACCTCTGCTACTCAGAAAATCATTTGTCTATGGAACCTGTAACACATCTCATCTTTTGCAGGAGAATCCTGAATTTGACTTGCATTTTGACAAAGTGTACAAATGGGTTGCAAGCAGCTCAGTGGAAAAGAACACCTTCATTTCATGTATCTGGAAACTCAATCAGAGATATCTTAGAAAGAAAATTGACTTTATTAATGTTAGTTCACAACTGTTGGAAGGTAAATTTCTACAAGTGTATTTGAAGTATAAAGTTTAATAATTATTGATGTATAACAGGTACACGAAAAAAATATTCCTTATCCTGGTGGGTTTTCTTGCTCAGTTTTATTCTGTTTTGTTTTCTAAGTCTTCAGATGATCAAGGTGACTATATAACAGATTTTCTATTACAAAGCTGAGAACCAAGACAAAATACTTCATTAATGAAGTTCTAAATATTGATAAGCTTATTGTATTTTTAAGACATTCTGTTTCTTGAGCAAGATAAAATCTACCTCTGAGATATGGTAGATATAAATATATAATGAATCTGCTTTTGTTCCTGTTTTCATTTCCCCTGAATTAGAAAAATATGTTAAAAAGTGATACTTCGTTAGCTTTCCAGAGATTAAGGTTTTCAATGAGATTTCTAGTTTTTAAACTGAAGCATGTGCTGGAATACCTTTTACAGTTTACATCACTGGTTGGTTGCTAAGGAGGCTTTGTATCTTTTTTTGCTTATGTTGTAGTAAATATTTTTACAGTCACTTTATCTTTTAATAGTTAAAATATTATAGTAAAGCCTAGTGAGTAAGTGTATCTCATGTTGAGTCTGTCAGACGTGGTTAAACTACTGGCATTAAATACTAGACGGGTGTGTGCAGAGGAATTTGAATTAGAAATGTAAAACAGGAAGGGTAACATTTCTGTATTTCGGTGTTGTCCAAAATTTGTTTTAAACCAACTTCTAACATTTCAAGTTTGTGCAATATTAAACATTCAAACTTGCTGCCACTTAAAAATACATACACTGTTCGTGCTTTGTCTAGCTAACAATCTCTGCTTCCTTTCCTCTGCTTTTCCATACCTTTTAATTCTTCAGAACTTCCTAAAGTTGCAGAAGGTGCGTAACACCTTTTTCCTTAATTTTGCTTTGTAAGCAGTTTTCTTAAATAACGTGCTTTTGTTTTGTTTTGTTCTTCTTTAATAGTGCTTTGGGTAGCTTACCAAGTAACTAGAGATGAAAGTGGTTTCAAATGTCCTAAGTACTTTCTGGTTGGACTGTGTTAATGTTCTGTAAATCATTTGTCAGCCTATGAGTAGCTTGTTAAATTAAGTAAGCACTGCTGTGAGAGATTGTAGTTAATGAAACCATTGTTATTTAATATTCACTTGCCTCACTTACTTTTCTGCTTTGAAACTCATCTTGAGCATCAAGATAACTTCTGTTTTTTCAGTAACAGATATCTTAATCAACTTCAGTATGTTACCCTTATGCTGTGTCTACCAGAAGAGGGAATCTAACTTTTACTGGTCTTCTGGTAACAAATTAAGTGTAATTCTGTAATGTATTCTGATCCTGATTACCAGTGTAAGAGGTGAATAAACTGAGACTAGGTTTGTGCCTTGTAATAAAGGAAGGTGGATATTTTTATTTTCCTTATGTTGTGTAATTTGAAAAACATCTCTGTTGGGAATCAGTTCTGGAAATTGTGATGAAGCACGTGGAAGACTGAGGCTTGAAAAAAAGTGTTCCTAGGTATCAAGTGCTTGTTAGGAAAGCTGTTTAATGGATTCATTTACTTAGAGATAGTTAAACATACTTAAGTACTCTTAAAATGCTTGTGACTTTCTGGACTTGATAATGTGTTTTATTTTCCTTTTCTACCTAAGAATCTGTTCCAAGTGGAGAGAATCAAAGTGTAGCAGGAGGTGATGAAGAAGCTGTGGATGAATACCAAGAGTTAAATGCAAGAGAGGAACAGGATATTGAAATAATGATGGAAGGGTGTGAATATGCTATTTCTAATGCTGAAGCCTTTGCAGAGAAGTTGTCCAGAGAGCTACAAGTGCTAGATGGGGTAAACATTTCTTCTAATGTACAGGGTGTCAGCATGTTGAACTGTTCTCCTTGATACTGACCACATAGCATTCTTTGGAAAGTTAATTAATGTGTTCTGCTGTGTATTTAAATGTAAATGTGTTTCTGTTCCTAAGCTGAGCTACATCCTATCTATTACCAGATTTTAGAGATTTTCAGCCTTTGCTCTTTGCCTTCCACAGCTTCTGGGGTGAGTTGCAGGCTTTTAAATGAGGACTTGAGGAGAAGAAAAGAGAGGCATTCTGCAGATACCGTTCGTGAGAGGAGGGGTGCACGGAGAGAGAGAATAGACATTCATGTCCATGGATGCCTGAAATACTACTCTCA
Source organism: Grallaria varia (assembly GCA_013396735.1). NCBI lineage: Eukaryota > Metazoa > Chordata > Aves > Passeriformes > Formicariidae > Grallaria > Grallaria varia. Next base: position 914,455 of record VWZG01009028.1, read on the forward strand.
GCATAATTAAGACACTGGTTTAGTCTAATAACATTGGAGTATTTGGCTGCCTGTAACAGTGCCATATTGCTATTTTGCTTTTTAAACAACCCAACATTCTAGAGGTCACTTGGAAAACTTAAGGAGAGGCAGGGGATACAGCTGTGAGGGAACAGTCAATAACCTATTTGAATTGTTGTGTGTTTCTTGTATATATTGCAAATGGCTTCTGTCATAGAGACAGCTGATCTTGCAGTAGAAAATCTGACCTTAACACCTGAGGTGGCTTTTTGGAACTAAAAACGTTCTGGTGTAGTAGGGATTACTGTTTGGCTTTTTATTTTTCTGCAGGTCAGTACTTCAGTTCTAAGAACTTGGCAAAGTTTTAGTTCTATATATTTTCTTTTTGAAATAAGGAAGTGTCATAGACTGAGGAACTGCTGTGTTCAGTAACACCTTAAATGAGAAGTACTACAGAAGTACTGCAGTTTTGTTGATTTCCTCATGAGTTTTGAAAACTGTTTATCTGACAGTAATATAGGCAGAAGGAGATATCAGAATGCTTTTGAAATATAAAAAATGTTTCTTAAAATGTGGCTTTACTTTCTGTACAGGCAAATATCCAATCCATTATGGCCTCGGAGAAACAGGTGAATATCTTGATGAAGTTGCTGGATGAAGCTCTGAAGGAAGTTGACCAAATTGAGTTAAAGCTGAGCAGTTATGAAGAAATGCTTCAGAGTGTGAAAGAGCAAATGGATCAAATCTCAGAAAGCAACCACCTGATCCATCTCAGCAACACAAATAATGTGAAACTACTGTCAGAGATAGAGTTCTTAGTGGTAAGCATTTTTATTCTGTTTACTATGGTTGTTCAAGCATAAAATTCTTTTAGGTTGCAACCTTCTTTAGCATGATTGTCCTATAAAATAATAAGCATATTTTCCTCCTTTGTTATTGCACTAAATTCAGTAAGTTGTAATGAAATTGTGTTTATATTCTTGGTTCAGCAGCATGGCAAACTAACCTGCTTATGGTCATTACTATCCATTATTTTGTAGAATCACATGGATTTGGCTAAAGGTCATATAAAGGCCCTTCAGGAGGGAGATCTGACATCTTCTCGAGGCATTGAGGCCTGCACTAATGCAGCAGATGCCCTTCTGCAGTGTATGAATGTAGCTCTTCGTCCAGGTAATGTTTTTGTTAGACTACAGTCTATCAGACAAAATTTATTATGGTAGTGCTGTTCCAACTAGTCTCACATTTTGTTCTGTAGATTGAAGAAATTGTAACTGCTGGTCCTCCTGGTTCCTATATATATTACTATGTATCTTGTACTCTATAAAGTCCTTTTTGTTTGTAGGACATGATATGCTTCAGGCAGTGAAACAGCAACAGCAGCGGTTTAGTGACTTACGTGAGCAATTTGCACGGAGACTTGCCAGTCATTTGAACAGCGTATTTGTTCAGCAGGTATTATTTCTTTCTATTTAATATGAATTTTGTGGTCAAAAACTTTTCTGGAGAAGGAAAACAATCTACCTAAAACTGGACTTATTCTGTGATGTAGTCAGTAAATGCTAGAGGCACTTCAGGCAGAGATACTACTAAGCACATCAAACTAAAATTGCCTACAGAAGTCTCTTACATAACCCGCCCCCCCACCTAAACACCTGTTTTTAAAATACTTGCTATCTGAATTAATACACTGTGTGATATATATCACAAGTCCAAACACAGTGTGTGATATACAACAGTAAAGCTTGATTAATTGAGGAGAAAAAACATTGACTCCTTTTTAAAGGTGTTGGAGGCTGAAAACATTGAAGTTCTTGCTGTGTGAACCTCATGGGCCATGAAAAAACCCCAAACCAAAACCAAACATACAAAGTGAAATGTCTAAACCTTGGTTTTGATTTGTAAGTTGAAATATTTATACATCACTGGCCCTTGTGTCCTAAAAGCTGGATAGCTTTTTAGCCTCAGTTTTTTAATTTCTCTTTTTTTTATCTTCAATTAGTTTACTCAGACCCTCCTTCAACTCTATAACAGGTCCTCCTATCATTCAGTTCCAGTGAGTACATTGGGTTTGATACAAGCTTTTCTAACTAATTTTTTTGAGCTTTGATTACCTAACTAGCAGCTGCATTTTTGGTTTTGCAAAAAGAAATTTCTCCTTGCTGATTACAGAGCATCAGACTTAATGCCCATTCTCACGTCTATTATTTTTGTCAGCCCTTAAGTTTATGAGCTAACAGTCCTCTGATCTGCTCTCCAGAAGTTGCTGAGACAGCTTGAGATGTATGGAGGAAAAATATTTTCCGGAAATTATGTGTACAACTATGGAGATACTGCAATTGTGAAACTGCAGTATCTGTAAATAAAATAATAATTCTGGGTTTATACATATTATTGCAATTTTTTTTTTAAAAGTTCTAGATTTTATGTATTAGAGTGTGTGCAGAAAATGGAATAGTTAGACTGGATAATTGTATAGAAAGTTATATTTGAGAATACAAGTCTGGCTTTTTATGGCATAGATAAGTGCTTCCTACATTTCTTCACTTTGCAGAAGAATTCCAGCTGTACAGCATGTTAAATTTTTTGCCTTTAGCTTCTGCTCATAAGAAGGTATTTTTCCTCTGTCACTTCTCGTATTTTGGAAACCTGAGTATAGACTAGCTGTCTCAGCCTGTAAATGAGCAAGTAGAAGCTATGTTGTGTATGTCTTGTGTAAGTGCATTCACAAAGTTTGACTATTGGAGTTGTGTATGGAAGTGGCTGTTTAACAGAATGTCTTTTCTGATATTCTGTTCTGAGGATTTTATTTTTTAAAAAAGCTAAGAGTTTATGATTACCATGGAATATTATGTGTATTCGATGAAATGTTTCTAAAGATGATCTTCAGTGCTATTGAGAATGCTATTACCAATTTGCAATTTGTGGGGGGTTTTTATTATGATACTAATAGTGGCCTCACATTGTTTTTCATATAAACTTGCCCTCTGAAAAGTTTTGGCTTGTTGTTAGCTGTGAGGTATTAATCAGCAGATTAAACTTTACAGCAAAGTTATAACATTTAGTGGGAAGATTTCCTTAACTGGAAGAGATGAGTTTTTGGTTACTGTAAAAGTGAAAAAAGAAGTCTGTGTATTTCATTTTGAGGTACAGGTTCAGGTGTCAGAGGTGTAACAAATTTTTGTGTTATCTTACTAAAATGACTGTATTGTTATTTTGATGAATTGAATATAGCAATTTTCCAGTCCAGTGTTTTTGAAAACTAACTAGAATACTTTGTTACCTTTAACATCTGAAGAGTTGCATTGTTTGTTTAGAATGTTTCTTTAAAAATAAATTAAAGCACTTCAGAAAAAACTAGGGCAGATAATTCTAAATTAAAAGAGACAAAAGAAAACTCAATAATGTCTGGGCAGTTGTTAATACAAGCAAGACATATTCTGATTTGGAATCCATTAGATGGAAAAATCAAAGTTAGATTGACATTTGGGCCTAAATATATTATCTTGGAAGTATGAAATTGTTCTTTATTTTTTTAAAAAGCATAAAAGCCCAGTGCTTGATTCAAACTACTGTTGTAAGATACTAAAGTACTTTATTTCCTCTACCTAACAATGGTAGTAAATATTAAAAGTTTTAAGCAGAAATGCAACTTTGGATTGCCATTCACTGCAGTGTTAAAAGATGTTTACAGTAACTGTTATTAACAGTTAATATAGTTGTCTTTATTGTGTACAACTACTAATTGATCTCTGTATGTACAAAGATGTAATTTTTTTTTAACAACTAGGTTCAGCATTCAATTTAAAGGCAACTCTGGGCTTTCTGCCTTTGAAATATGAAACAGTTTGAAGCTTTGAAATGATGAAGTAGTCGACTAGGAACCTTGGGGCATTGTTGGTAACAGTATACATTTAAGTGTAGTGAGAGAAAGCCTGTTAATTAGATGGAAAAGGTACACCTAGAAACTCCATAATGTTTTGGACCAGGCTTGAACAGGACATAGTTTAGTACAACCAGAATGATTAGTCCTATGGAAAGTTGTCCTGGAGAGAGAAATTTACCTTGCCAGGGAATTTGTCATCTAGCTTTTTGAAGAATGCAACAACTAAGCAAAAAAGCGTGTAATAAAGGGACCTGCGTAAAATTGCTAGACGAAAGAAGCAATAAAAATTCAGATAGCTGAGTATTTCCTAGCAGTAGTATGCATTGATTTTGGACTGACTTAGTTGAAGAAAACTGTGAAAGCCGCTGGATAAATATTGTTAAACTATAATAGACCTTGAACATTAAAATGTATACTGTAGGAATGTAACACACCAGAGGCAGGAGGGAGAATGATAGTTTTCTATAATTTGCTTAACATAGAAGCCTATCAAAGATCTGTTGAAAATACTTGCTATATACATGCCCAAAAGTACACACAGTATTGAGTATGACCTGAGTATAATCACATCAGCAGCTGTGTTGCTAATGCTGGCTGGATTCCATTTCCAAATTATATGTTCCAGTAATTACATTGTGCAAAGTTAGCTTTTTGTTGGAGTCAGACTACGGGATTGTTTCTATAAGGGAGATTTATAGTGTTATCCTTCCCCGTTGTCTGTGAGAATAAATTAATGAAGTTGTCAGGACTTGTTTCTTTGGGTCGATTTGCATCTCAGTTTATATAGCTACGAGAATTGGTCTCAAAGTAGGTTCTTGTTCATCTTGGAAACAAAAAGGAACTGGAACAGGTTGCACACAGAAGTTGTGGATGCCCTGTCACTGAAAATGTTTGATGCCACGTTGGATGGGGCTTTGAGCAACTTGGTCTGGTGAAAGGTGTCCCTGCACATCACAGAGGAGCTGATCTTAATGGTTTTTAAGGTCCCTTCTAACCCAAACCATTCTGTGATCCTGTGTAGTAGTTCAGCTTTTTCCAGAAGTTGTCAAGTTCACATTGCATTACTTAGTAAAGGTTAGTATTTTACAAATAATATCATAGAATCAAATATATTATTTTTTTTAAAACAAGAAGTCTGTGAATGTATTGTGGAACCTTTTAGGGCTTTTTTTTTTAACCAAAGACTTTAAACCAATAGAAGAGAAAAGAGTAAGACAAACCTTGCTTTGGTTTTGACTCTCTAATCCAAACTGGCTGCTGTTCCAATTTAAAAACATGCAAAGGCACTTTTTAAACTGCGTAGCTTATTCTGCTGACTGGTCATATCCAAGGTGAAACTGTCCAGGAATTCTTCCTCTCTCAGGGATTGACACTGCCTGACCTGCATAAACCACCTGCATGTGATGCTACAGGAATTGGAATATTTTTGTGCTGCCATGGCACAAACTATACTTAAGATTAAGTTCTATTGCAGTATTTACTGCAATCCCAGTAAAAAAGACTTTACAGAAAATATTAAAGCCGTTTGGAAATTGTCCTGTCCTCCCTTCTGTTAACCCAGCGGTAATAGTTGTATGTTCTGTTGGGTGGCTGCACCGTGGTGTTACCTTGCTTTAAAGCTCTTCCTGAATTGCCCAGGAAATTTCTGAGTTCAAGGAAGGTGAAAGTTTAAAAATCATATGTTACAGCAATATGATGTGATCTTTGCTTAAAGGATAGTGTGTATTTCGGGAAATTAGCAAGAGTCCAGGAGGAGCATGAAATTAGTAGTGTGTGTTAAGTGGATTGGTTTATGCTGCATGTCGTAAACTGTTTAACTCCAGTAAATGGTCACTAAAAGTGTGGAGGGGTGTCTGTGTTTGTATGGAGGGAGAGAGAGTGTGTATGAACTGATGTTTTTGAGACTTTACCAAGGAAGGCTTGGCCAAAGTGGACTAAAGTAGGTTGAATGGGGGTAGACTTTCAGAGGAGAGGCATAGCATAAAGCTCATTGTTAACACCTGGGCCACCCATTAACTGAGGCACTTGTTGTGTCTTACAGTATATGGGAATAACATCTTTAAACAGAAGCAGAAAAAATGCCAGTGACTTACTCTGAAGGCAAAGAGCCTTACAATGAACAAGCTTATTCAGATGCATTATTTGCCGCAGCTATAAGAGCTGAAGTGTCTTTTTTAGTCTGTGTCTCTAGGCTTTGCTCTATGCAAGGTATTTTATGAGGCTTTTCTGTTTGCCTGAATGAGATGCTGTCTTCCTATTAAGTTTCTCTGGAAACTTCTGGTACACTTCTGTGTAGTGCTTCCAGATTTATTTTAATATTTTCTCTTATCAAGGGTCACGATCAGAGTTCCACTCTTGCCCAGCACTCTGTTGAATTGACATTACCCAATCACCATCCATTTCACAGAGATTTACTTCGATATGCTAAACTCATGGAGTGGCTCAAGAACACAGATTATGGAAAATATGAAGGACTAACAAAGGTATGTGAAGTGCTCAAATGATGCTAGAGAATGTACATAATAGACTGGGTTTGACAGTCAAAAGAACTGCCTGTATGTATGTACCTGTCAATATTCCTATATATTAAACGTAACACAGTGCTTCTTTTTTCTTGTTCCTCTTTGGAATAGAAACTCCATTTTTTGGTAATTGTTTTATCCTGTCTTGTTTGTTAGTTTTTTCCCCCTCAAACATTCAATTCAGAAGTATCACAAGATATTTTTTTTAATACTTGCATAAAACAAATTGGCCATTTTACAGCCTAGTAAGACTAATAATAAGCTATTTTCAAATTGATGTGCTCATTGCCTGTGGGACATCTTTATTTCAACAGACCTTCATTTCTCTTGGGAATATAAAAAACTTGAGAGATCTCTTGTAAAGTAGATTAAGTAGAAGTGCTTTTCCTTTGTATGTATGTAACTTTTAACTGTCTTCTTTAAAACTACCATGGAGGTTAAAAAATTACTAGAGAAGTATACAAAATGTTTAGGTAGAAGTCAAGTTAGTCCTTAGAGAGCAAGTCTTCTTTTCTTTATAATTAAAGTACTGTCATTCTTAAATGGGAGCTTTAAACCAGACTTTTAAAATGGCTTTGAAATAGTTCTTTCTTTGCCTTCAGTGTAAGGCAGATAATCAATGAATGGCTGACATCTTCATGATCTTCTAATAAATATGTTACTCTCATTTTTTTAATATTATGTGTGCCTTTGGGGCCCAGTAAGAGTCTGATAAAAGAGTGTACAGAGAATGATGTTGAATTATCTCCATTCTACCTTTGAATTGAATTCTGTGATACTCTACCACTAGTAATCCTATTTGTATGTACCACATTGCATATCTTTCTTTATGGAGAAGTAGAAGTTTCTGACTAATGCTCAGTGAACTCACTGTGAAAATGAATATAAACTGCTTAAATATCATGAATATATTTTTGTCCATGCTGCATACATATATGTACTTATATTGTTCAAACCAGTTTGTTATTTAGTAGGACTTCCAAAGTTGCAGGTCTTTTAGAACTATTTTTCTGTAATAGAAGGAAGTCAGTATGAATACCTGTTAACTAAATTTACATTTTTCTTTTAAGAATTATATGGATTATTTATCACGCCTGTATGAAAGGGAAATAAAAGACTTCTTCGAAGTTGCCAAGATCAAGATGACAGGCACAACCAGGGAAGGAAAAAAGTTTGGTAAGCTTCCAGAAGGCACATATATTGTTTTTTCTTATAAAACAGTTATTACAACACCTAGGGCTAATTTTATAATGGGGTAAAATCCTTTACTTTTGGCAAGGTAGAAGAAGTTGGATGAAAAATATGATTGGTAAAACTGCTTAATTCCAGAAGGTCAAAGTAGTACAACTGAAATCTTGTGGAATCAGTGAAAATAAAAGGATAAAATAGGACATTTCTCTGAATTTTCAGATCTACACTCAATTTTTAACCAACTACCATCCATATTTTATTACTTGAACTATCCCACTTCATTACTGTAACAAATTTGAAAAATCAATTCTTGTAATTAATGAAAGTTTGGGCAGCAGTGCATGTGTTCCTTCTGCTGTTATTTCTGCTTTTAGTAAGTTTTAGGTGGGTTTTTAAGAAGCTAGTTTTAATGCTAATTCTGCCTAAGAAACCTTGTGTATTTTATTGTTTTTTTCAGTTGGATTTGCCTATGTAGCCTGAGACTAGAAATCAGAATTTGTTAACTTGAAGGTATTTAAGGGATATATATTCCTGCTAGGATTAACCCAGTATGGATATTGAAATGAAACTTAAAAACCCCCAAACTTGGATACTTAGAAGGCAATAGTGGTATAGGTGTATTTGTATATTCTCTATCCTGTATTTTGAGGTGCACTATTTCAAAACATTTATGTTTGCTATAGTTCACCAGTTTGCAAATTCACAATTCCAAAATTATGTGCAGCTTTAACAAGTAAATTCTTTCAAGCCTATTTTGGGCCCTATACTTACGCTTTAAAGTTTGATGATAGAAAACAGAAAAATGTAGTAAAAGGAAGAAAACAGGAGAGCGGTGAGGCTTTTTTGAATGAGGGGGAAGCTGAAAAGATGGTCTTGACAATCTGTTTGACATGGAGGGCAAGAGGTGCCATAATGTTTGTCATCAAAATGCTTAAATTCATAAATCTTGAAAAGCAATCTTATTACAAGGAAAAAGCCACCTTTTTATAATACAAATTGATTTCTAAAACATTCTAAACAATTTGTCTTGACACTTCTTTTGTGATTTGTATTTGTGAGGAGGCAGTTTTTGTAGCAATTCCCTAATTTGTGTAAACATTATGGAGCGATCAGGCATTTTGGAGAAAGAGGTCCTTCAATTCACCATCATAAAAGCTGCACCCTGAGAAGACTTCTGTCATATATTTGTGTAAATTTATTTATTTTGTAACTGCTGATAATGGTGTGTGATTTCAAAGGCTTCCATGTTTATGTAGGCATTGTACTACCACTAGTTGCACATTTATTCAAAATACGTCAGTTCTTAATAGTAAACTTGTTTAAGGAATAGTGAAGATGCATAAATGCAATAATGCTCCAGTTGTACTCGGACACTAAAGATAACCTGTTTCCAAGCTGTGTTGGTGTGTGTTCTTGCCTTTTTTTTTTGTGCTTTGGGAATAGCACTGCTATTTGAATGCCTCAAACGCAGAGGGAATGCTGGGAGAATTCTGGCATTCTGTGCTAGCGCAAGGTTCTTTGTCTGCATTTTTATGGCAAAAAAAAACCCCTACCTGGGTTGTGAGCATTCACACTTGTCTTAAGTAGTCTTTTTTTTTTTCCTTTTCTGATGAAGCCAAGACTTTGATACTTAAATACCATAAAGATAATGTTGGAAAGAGTGCTATTACTGTCATATGTTTATATGATGTAGCTTCTCAAAAGCCACTGAGGCTCCCCTGATTGTCCAGGGCCCGATCTTTGCCTGCAGTTCTTCACATTCTGTAAAAAGTCCCATATGTTTGGAAACTGAGGATGATGAAGTTGGGCCAATGCATGACAGTTGCATATGCCAAATATATCATGCCTAAACCTTTTTTCTTCAAAACCTGCCAAAACCCCCAAGATCTAAAAACTAGGCTGGAATTAATTTGAATTTGATGTTACGATTATCAGTAGTGTTGCCTCCTTGAGAACATCTGGTATTTAAGACATGTTTGTGGCATTTAGAAGTATCTACTCATTCTATTACAGAAGGTTCTGCTTGCCTGCTCCATTTTGGGGGGCTTGTAGCATCCATCCTCATCAAGATCTCTTTAATACCACATTTTGCTTTTAGTGTATGTATGCAAATGCCTTTTACTGGTTAGGGATTCTCTATTTTTCTACAAATGCCCATTTACTCTAAATTTCTTATTGAAGTCCACTTGAGGAAACAGTTTTATTTGGAAAAAAATGGGAAAAAATAACAAAACAAAACACCTTGCAAATTTTTTTACTATGTATTTATTGTTTTCATCCTCTCCAAATTTGCAGTCATCAGTTTTTGGTACAGCATGAATAAAAAAAAGATGTATTTTCTATCTAAACATCCTGATTTGCAAACAACAGAAAAAGTTAGCCAGTTGATATGAATGATTTTGCAGTATTGGTATGTTTTTTAAATTGAAAAGGTGGACAATATCTCTGACTCAGTAAAAAATTACAGAAGTGGATTTTAATTTCTTCCATTCTGTTATTGATATGATGATTTATCTTGGAAACTGAGTCTTTGGCAATATTAATTCTGACAAGTAAAACCCTAATTTAATGGACTTCTCAATTTGGGAGAACTTGAATACGTTACCAAAAATGTTCTTTGAACGCACTATGTAAGAAAAAACAAATTTTAATGCCTAGAAACTTACTCTATTTTCCATGTAGCTTAGAGACTGAATTTCTGGAATAGTACCTCTCCAACTAAATGTGTTTGCAATGTAGTTACTTGCTGCTTATAGTTCTCTGCATGTTTCTTTCCAGTTAGAGCTTAACTTGCATCTTGTGCATGGTTTGTGCAAACTGCATTTTAACTTGTCTTTGTCTTTGATGCTTGCAACCTAATCCATCCCAGCTACACTGCCTCGAAAAGAAAGTGCTGTCAAACAGGAAACTGAGAGTGAGTATAACTAGTTGCATTAGTTGGTATTGTCAATGCATGTGTGTTGATGTTACGATGTAGTGCTGCATCATGGAGAATCTACCTAACACTGAAGCACTCTGTTTAGAATGGAATAAGCAGTAGCAGAATCATTGTTTTTGCAAGGGAAAAACGAGGCACAGCTGTAATGTCCCAGCGTAGAAGTTGAAAAAGTTTGCAGGTAAAGGCAATATATTTTGGTTTTCCCATGCCACTAGTAAAAATATGTTTGTGCCTGAGACCTTCTCATGGTTTTCCAACTCTTCCAGTGAGTTGAGCTGGCAACTTAGATTAGTTTTATAGACTTCATCTTGTGGCTAGATACCAACGTAGCATTTAAATGAAGCTTGCAGTGTTGTTTTTAACTTTTTTTGTGGTTTAGATGTGAGATGTTTACATGGCTGCTGAATCTTGATAATTTCTTGGTCTTTTTTGTTACTAGCCTTCTCTGCCCCGGTACAACATTTCTGAAAATTTTGGAAAAAGGAAAAAAATTAAACTACATAGGAGAGGGCCTGACAATATCAGGAAGAAATGACTGAATATTAATTATGGTCAAAGGGAAGGGAGAGCATTAGCAGTAGAGTTACTATGGAGTTGTATATCCAGCAATATAGCTAGTACAAACTGTGTAGACAAAGGGATGTTAACAGCAGAAAGATTAAGTTCAAGATGAAAAAATGCCTGTGTGTACATAAAGCTTTTTAATTTTTTCACTTCTGTGGATCAGTTCTTCTGCCTGTGGCAGCCTTTGCCCAAAGTACATTCACAAACATCATAACTGGTCTTTGCTTTGAAGTTTTCAAGGAAAACATCTATCCCAGTGTTCCTGAATTTTGGAGCTTTGTTACTTTTATATGGTTTTATATAGTTTACAGTGAGAGCTTCTATAATAGCTGTGTAATACTTTGAAAATTGCAGAAGTATTTCAGTTACCTTGTAAGAAGAAAAGAATATGTCTACAGCTAAAACATTTATGGCTTAGACAAAAATTGGGTTGTTTGATTTTAATATAGGACTGCTCTACTGATCTTGTATGTTCTGTAATTAACCTGTTCTTCAGTATTTTATTCTGCCTTTTCTTTCCTCCTTCATAGTGTCTTTATTTCACAGGTCTTCATGGCAGTTCTGGAAAACTGACTGGGTCTACTTCTAGTCTAAATAAACTCTCTGTTCAGAGTTCAGGAAACCGTAGATCCCAGTCATCCTCACTATTAGATATGGGAAACATGTCTGCCTCTGACCTTGATGTGGCTGACAGAACCAAATTTGATAAGGTAAAGCCAAAATATTGCATAAGGTTCCTGCTTAGTTTTGTATTAGAAGCATCTTATATATCTTTCTTGTACAGTTTAAAAATCTGTATTGTTTAAATCTCAACACATGCTGATTTCAAAGCCTGTATTCACCATACATCTAATAAAGGTAGTTTCTTAGAAATATGTATATCAGTATTATTCTCCGATTATAAGATTCTCTTTATTTCCTTTATGTGCCGTGTGTGATCTTTAAAGAATATCACACTTAAAAAATTGTCTGTTAACTTTAAGCCAAATACACATTTTTAAGCAAATAGGAATTGAAATTATGGATTCTTCTGCTCCAACATTCTTCTACTGGTTATATCTTTTCTTAATATAGATATTCATGTGTTCTGTCACATTTTGCCAGTATGTAAACAAAAGTGGAAAATAAGATAGCAGAATATTATTTTTGCCAGGACTTACTTGAGCATGGCCTAAAATTTTATTTATACTGGTTTCACATTCGTTATCAGGTTTCAGCTTGAACCAATGGCACTGAGTTATTATTGGAGTGTCCTCATCCTGTTTTAAAACCTGCTGTCCTCAGCATGCGTTGAGTTCTCTTTCCTGAATCTTTAAAAGTGACAGTACTCACTATTTCTTGCAGAATTAACTCCTCAGTGGAAGGAAAAGGAGCAGTTACCAGTGAGAGAGATTTTTCTTGTTCTCTATTGAATTATTTGATGGAGATGAGGTTTTTTCTGACCTCTTCAAATCCTTGCTCAGTCTTTTTCTGGGAGGAAATACTATATGCCTGAAACAATATTAACTGTTATTACAAACCTGTAGCAGCAACTTGTCTAGAATTAAAAAGATAGCTTGGTAAAACAGGTTTATGCTAGTATTGTGCTATTATTTTCAACTTCTATCTCACACCCACTGGGGGTATGTGAGTGTGACTAATACATACAGAGTTGTAAGCTATTAAGCTGACCTACTAGGTTGTTATTTTTTTCCTATGGGAATTTCCACCAGTGTGGATTTCCTTTGTGGCTAGATTGGTTTCGTTTATGTAAGGTATTGCATGTTTAAGTCACTAAATACTTGCAGAGAAAATTCTGTGTTGTGTAAAGATGACAAATTAGAAATATGCCTAACATCTGATTACAAGTTCCATAGTTTGTATTAATAAAATGAAATTATTTTAATTAATTATTGCCAAAATAGTGCTTCATTTAAGTTTAAATCTAAAAATTGTGATGCATACTTGAATACCAAACCTACTTGTTGGTTTCTGTAGCAACTATACAGAAACTTCTTCTGCAGAGCAGTTACCTTCTGCATATACAGTTGACCTGTTTTTCTTCCCTAAGATTTTAAATGTTTCTTCTTCCCCTCAGCAACCCAGGCAGAAAAGAGGGGGCAGAACCTATGACTTGCTATTAAAAGGCAAATGTTTTCATTATAGCACAAAAGTCCTTCCTCAGCTGTGTCTAGAAAACTTAGAGTTGCGGAAAAACTGAGGTTGTCTTTTCTTCCCAGCATTACATGCATGATAAAGGACTATGTTGAAGATGCAGTTGTCACTTGTAAAGATAGAAGTTCCAGCAGTTTTCATTTCCATTAAGTAGTAATAAGCTTTCTAAAGCTTAGTGAAGTTAGAAAGTGGATGCAACAAAAAATTAAAAGTAGTATTGCTGACTGTTCATAGTGTTTGGTGTGTTGATAAAATGATTGGTTTTCTTTAGATTTTTGAGCAAGTCTTAAGTGAACTAGAGCCTCTGTGTCTGGCAGAACAGGACTTCATTAGTAAATTTTTCAAACTACAACAACATCAGAGCACGTCGGGAACAACAACGGTATGACTTAAATTCTCTCTAAGTGAAGAAATAAGTACTGATCAGGCCTCACAAGAGACCTGTTTAAAAACTAACCCTGAAATTTATCTGGCAGTTATATGATCCAGGTGATCAATAATGTATTTTTCTCCCTGATCTGGTAGGATCTTTATTTTTGGCTGATCAATATAAAATCTGTGACATGGCTTTGCCATGGCTTCGTCTCCTCATAAGAGCACAGTAAACACTTGATGATGCTACGTAGGAAGACAATGGGAAGTAATTGTGGATAGTGTTGTAATTGGTGGAACGTGACCAGAAAACACCAGAACCTTGCCAACTGGTGTATTTTCTACTCTGGAAGCAGGGGGTGGTGGGGTAGGGAGCTGCTAATTATGTTGATTTTGTCTGATATACTTACTGCTTAGATATAAAATTGGAGACAAACTTTATTTTTGTTTACATACATTCCTTCCTTACAGAATGAAGTGGAGGAAATGGATGGAGTAGCTTTGTCTCGTTCATACACTTCTGGTGTTCCACAAACAATATCATCTGAGTATGTGCTGCTGTTGTTTATTATTGATTCTTATGCCTACATTTGAATTTATTTGGCACATAAAATTTTCCTCTATATTCAGAAATTGTTCCCTTTTAGTGGAACAATAGTGAAATCTTAATTTGTACCTAGACACCAAGTGTGTCAGTAAATAGAAATTTTTTTGTATATAGAATGGGTGTTTCTGTCTATAGTGGTATAAAAAAGATAATAGTTTGCAAAGTGAAATTAGGCATTGTAATATGGAAAATATGCTTAATGAAGTTCTGAGGGTGTGTGGCAGCTTTCACTGCTTTTTGGAATATTTTATACCTATGACTATTGATTTTTACTGTGTGGCATTGATATTTCTTCCCTTAGCAGCCTTCTGAAAATCATGAGACTTGTTGAATGAAAATGAGACTATGTAGCCAATAAATATATCCTAAAAATGTTATCAAAGAACATGTAATGTAGCTTAGTAAACTGTCAGAGTAATATTTTTCTCTTATGAATTTTTAATAGGAAGGACATGATCCGACAAATGATGACAAAAATATTTCGTTGTATTGAACCTGAGCTGAATAACCTTATAGCCCTGGGGGACAAGATTGACAGCTTTAATTCCCTTTATATGTTAGTTAAGATGAGTCATCATGTATGGACAGCACAAAATGTAGACCCAGCATCCTTTCTCAGCACAACACTTGGAAATGTTTTGGTGACTGTCAAAAGGAACTTTGATAAGTGCATTGTAAGTTTTTAGTTATTCTGATTAAGCTAATCATAATATTATAGGAAGCCCAGTCCCACCCACTGTGATCTTACATTTTCTTATAGTTAAATTTTTGTTGTAAAATTGAAGAGAAAAATCAGTGACTTTATTGCTCTTCTGCTTTTGAAGGCTAAGCCTTCAAAAAAGAAAAACTAATTGCTGGTTGTGTTTCTTTTTCCTCTCCATTCCAGTGTTCTTCAGTAAGTAGCTATTTGTAACAAATAAAACCGCTCCTTCACTTCTGTGAGCCAGTTGACATTTTCAGTTGTTTGTTTAAACTTGTATTCTCATGTTGATTACTGGAGTACATGAAGTAAACTATAGCTTTCTGCCTTTTTTGCTTGCCAAAGCAAAACCATGTGGACTTATAAGGGTGTGAGGTTCTTTGACAGTGCGAACAGGGGTAGCTTCTACTGTCAGAAACTTCTTTTGCTAATACAACTATGACCGTTATATTAAATATGGCAAGCTTAGTGAAACCTAGTTGCTGGTATACTTTTTTATTTATTTTCATAAATGTGACTTGACTCTAGGCCAACACAATAAGACTGACCATTCTTGATCAGTTTAATGCTTAAAATATTTTGAAGTTGCTTTTTAAAATTTTACTCAGAAATAATATTTCAGTAAAAGACTAAATAAACTTTTGCAGCAAAAAGAATCATTAGCTTGGCTGAATCAGCGAAGTTCCTTGTTATATTATAGAATGAAAATTGTTAATTGCTTCCGGTCCATAAGTGTGGGGGTTTTTCATTGTTTTTTTTTTTTTAATACTAAGTAAACACAGGAGAATAAAAGCCCATCTTCCCTTTTTCTTTCCAGTTATTTTACTTACAAATTTTAAGGGTAAAAAGGTAGAAAGATTAAGTAGATGTATTAATTGACAGATAAAATTATTTCTGTGAATAAATGTCAGTTTTTCAGTACGTCCGCATTTTTCTTTTAATAGTTGTTACGTGATCTGGAGTCATATATTAGCGGTTAACATCTGTATTGTTTTGAATTTAAGAGTAATCAAATGAAGCAGATGGATGAAGTAAAAATCTCAAAGAAGAGTAAAGTTGGGATCCTTCCATTTGTTGCTGAATTTGAAGAGTTTGCAGCCCTCGCTGAATCAATTTTCAAAAATGCAGAACGACGAGGAGATCTAGATAAAGCCTACATAAAACTTATTAGAGCTGTTTTTGTCAGTGGTAGGTCTTCTGATGTAATAGTTACTAAAATATTTGTTTAGTCCTATTTATATATAATTTTGCTCCAATTAACAGATGTATCTTGCAATACTTTTAGAAATATGTGACTGATATTATGCTGAAATTTTGGTTGTCTCTGTTATTGGTAGGTGAGAAAGTGTAATCCTTTTGATTGTAATATATTTTTTGAGAACTGTAGATATTTCCCTTTGTACATACCTGTAAAGCTACTTAAAGTTATGACAGAGGGAAGTGGTTAAGGCTCTGGAGAGGAAGAGGAGATGGCAGCAACACAGCATGCTCAATCTGAAGTGGCTTCCTGTCTCCTTTTTTTTTTTTTTTTTCCTGTAGAAAGCTATATGGTAAGAACAAAATTGGCAGTAGCAGACTTTTCCTAATTGGCAGTTCAGTGTTCTGACTGAGGTGGATTCGTGATCATTATTGATACTCTGGTAGGCTCAGCAACAGGACTAATGGATGAACAGGCAGAGAGATTTAATTGCACTCTTGGTGGAAGCCATCCTCTTTCAGCCTGCTTTGAAGTGCAGTAAGGGAGTCATAGGTAGAATTTATTTTGCCTGTCTGTTTTTTGGTTTGGGTTTGTTGGTGTTTTTTTTTGTATTGGGGGTAGGCAGGAAGTAAAAGATCTAGGATTATCTAATTTTATTATTAGAGACAAGACAGTAATTTTGACCAAAAACCTAATAAGCAAAAACTGAAAGACTAAGAAGTATGTTGTTTTTTTTTTACTTCTGTAAATGGGACCATACATAGTCTCTATTTTGTATCTTTTTATAAGTGACTTTTTGTCATACAAATTTCACAGTCCTAGAGTCTGTATGTATCTGTTACTTCTTATGAAGGCTCTCAGATACTGTTTTAATTTAGTGCCAGTGCTGACAATTACTCATACAAATGTTTATCAATTACATGAAATCCAAAACTCCTTTTTTGATGACATGATGGTTATTGGTTATGTTTTTTTGAATTGGGTTGTCGTTTTGGTATTTTAAGTATTTTGATACCTGTTTCTTTCAGTTGAGAAAGTAGCTAATGAAAGCCAGAAAACACCCAGAGATGTGGTCATGATGGAGAACTTCCATCATATTTTTGCAACACTTTCTCGCTTGAAAATTTCTTGTCTGGAGGCTGAGAAAAAAGAAGCCAAACAGAAGTACACTGATCATCTTCAGTCTTATGTAATCTATTCACTTGGACAGCCTCTTGAAAAACTAAATGTAAGTATATTTGAATATACACTTAAAAGGCGCAGAATAGTTTCGGAATGTTTAGTTTGCACTATTTGATCTCTAAAGAGATCTGTATCATAATCTCTTATTACTTTGGATTTGAGCATGTCTGGCTAGAGTACTTGGCTCATGAGAGTAACAATCTTGGATGAAAATAAGCAAATTTTTCATGGCAATTAATACTACTGACTAAACTTCAGTGTTGTGAGCAAATGGTTTTCAAGGGGAAAAGAGATCAGGAGCTTTGGGATAATTTTCTCTGCAGTTGAGGTGAAAAAAACGCTGTAGTTCCTGAACTGTTCAACAATAAGACAAGTTCTAGACAGGTTCTCTATGTGTGAAATGTTAAAGTCAGTGATGACTTAGTGGGCAGAACTGTGTTTGAACCTGAATGTCTCCCCACTGTTCATTGCTTTTTGAGGCACCTATTTTGTGGATGTATGTAAGAGAGAGAAAAAGAGGGAGAGCCACCTTGAAGCCAAACACCATCCCTGGCCCCTCCTGACCCTATGTTTTGTAGTTGAAAATGATGTACTATGGTTTCATCGGGTTTGACGTGTTCAGCAATAACCAAAACATTATATTATGAGCCCTATTTTATCCATAAATGCAAAACCAGCACCATATGGGCTGCTATGAAGATGGTTAACTAGAAAGTTAACTCTGTCCTGACCAGACCCAGTGCACTTTTGTGCGTGATCATAGAAATAATTCCCTCCATTTTTATTATGTTGGGCCAACTGGTCAATGGCAGTGAGAAGTGAGGGCAATTGTGAACAACTGTGCTGTTGTCTTATTATGGCTTAAGTAGAGA
Organism: Grallaria varia; assembly: GCA_013396735.1. NCBI lineage: Eukaryota > Metazoa > Chordata > Aves > Passeriformes > Formicariidae > Grallaria > Grallaria varia. The sequence continues at coordinate 932,641 of VWZG01009028.1, forward strand.
TGCTCAGGTGCTTAGTGAGTTTATCTGAAAGATCCACTGTCTTCCCAGGCTATGTACTCATTAATTGGGTATTTTGAGGCTGATTGATTATTAGTTATAAGGTTGCAAAGAAAAGCTTGATTGCTTCTAGAAATTACTGATTTCAGTTTTATACTAGTACTTGGAGTGCTGTATTAGTTGGGCTGCCTTTTAATGTTTGTGGCTGAGCACTACATGCCCAGTTTAAAAACAAAAATGGGGAACACAACAGTCATGAAGCAGAATCAAGACTTAATTACACATATCCTTGTCAAATTAAGTTAATTAGTTTAGATTTGTAGTAGTCATTAATGCTGTTATTTGTTTTTAGCACTTTTTTGAAGGCGTTGAAGCTCGTGTGGCACAAGGTATACGAGAAGAGGAAGTAAGCTATCAGCTGGCTTTTAATAAACAAGAGCTTCGTAAAGTTATAAAGGAATATCCTGGTAAGGAAGTGAAGAAGGGATTGGATAATCTCTACAAGAAGGTAGATAAACATCTCTGCGAAGAAGAAAACTTACTTCAGGTAAACTAAATCAGGACTTAAAAACCTAACAAAGTTTACACAAAGGCTTTTTATTATTGCTTTTGCATATGTATTCTGTGAGAATGTTCAGTGTAACTCTGAAAAAAAAAGTGGATTTTGAGTTTTTTGGGGTTCTAAATAATTCTGTTTGTTGAACATTGATTTGAAACATGATGGTAAAGTTGATAAAGAAAATTCCTCTATGATTCCCTAGCTGAGCATTAACAGGTGATCTCAGTTCTGCAAAATATACTGGAAGTACAGAGAACTAGATTTAAATGTACTGTTAACCTGATGCAAAATGTAGTTGGTGCACTATAGCAGAATACACTTTCAATTAAATATTTTCTGATAGTTGTATTTTCTAATGTTTTTCTTGTACTCTGCAGGCTTTCTCACTGGAGTAAATGATAAATAGATTTAAGAGTTAAGATTGTTTAAACAGCTTTTTAAAATCTGATATGTGAATTAGAGCACTGTTCTGGTTCTGGGTGTTTTCTTGAAAGACAAAAGCTATACCACTTTGAGGAAAACTTCCTCACCTTTACTATTTTCTGCATTGCACATTTGGTAGGAATCATGTAAACATTACAGATCTTAAGGAGTGAAAAACATTAATCCTTTTTTGTAATGCAGCAACTCTGTTTATTAAACTTTATTAGCAAGCTTTAACTGTAAAATGACACCTGAACTGAGAATCAGTTAATGAGCCAATGTTTTGTAGTTCACATATGTAATGTATTGTGCCAGTTGACTTTTCCTAAAGTTCGCTTTCTTTGGCAGGTTGTGTGGCATTCCATGCAAGATGAGTTTATACGACAATACAAGCACTTTGAAGGGCTGATAGCTCGCTGCTATCCTGGATCAGGAATTACTATGGAGTTCACAATTCAGGATATTTTAGACTACTGCTCCAGTATTGCACAGTCTCATTAAGTTCTATAAAGGAAAAGAGAAGCTGGCAAAATATATGCGTGTGTATAAGGGATTCGAACACTATAAATGCTATTTGTTTTTAAAAGGTGGATTTCCAACCGTGTGTGTAATCAACTGCCATATATACTGAGTTACACTCCGCTTCAAATGTCTTTCAGGGCAAAATGAAACCTTCGGGGATTTGTTTTTCTTCTGCTGGGCTGAAGTACTGTTTGAAAGCATTAATTCTGTGAAACACTTTGGATACAGTTTTTCCCTTCCCCTAATATTCAAATACTTTTATTTATAATCCCTACTCTTGATAGAAGCAGTAAGCACTACCTTCATAGTACGCACAAAGGATACTACTGTTTTCACTAATATTTTGCATCTTGGAAATTACGTAAGCATTAAAGGTTATCAAGTATTTTCCCTCCCTTGTTCTAGGAGGTATGGATGTGGAACTTCATGCAGTGGGAAGACTGAATTTGTTCTCTGCGATGTAATGTGCCTATGGCTATTATTCCTAATTAAACTATGTGCATCATAGTCTTTATTTCTGTGAAGTGTTATTTCAAAAAGGTGAAAACAATTCCATAGTTGTGTCTCTGGCCATTGAAGTAGATTTGCTCCATTTCTCTGCACATGTTGCTTTTCTTCCTTCTAGCAGCAGTATACTCCCACCTCATGTAAGCCCTTTGTTCTGGAGCTTCAGCTGCCAAGGATTCAGGACCTTAGTTTTCTGTACAGCTTGATTGAATTGCCAAGTTGTTGGATAGAGATGGGGTGTATATAGAATAGAAGAAGGTACAATAAAAGGAAACATGCAGACTTTGTATTTTGAGATGCAGATGTGAGAATAAAAGATTAGTATAAATGAGGAAGATTTTTTCTTCTGAGTTTTGTAACAGACATGCTAGATGGCAATTCAGGAACATTGGGACATCTGGATTTCAAAGAATCATAGAATGGCTTGGTTTGAAAGGGACCTTAAAGATCGTCTAGTTCCAACCCCGCAGTTTGGGCAGGGACACCTTTTGCTAGACGGGGTTGCTCAGAGCTCCATCCAGCCGCCTGGATCTTGAACACTTCCACGAATCGGGCATCTGCTTCTCTGGGCAACCTGTTCCAGTGCCTCACCACCCTCACAGTAAATAATTTCTTCCCAGTGCCTAATCTAAACCTACCCCCTTTCAGTCTGAAGCCGTTCCCCCTTACCCCAGCACTACCTGCCCCTTGGCAAGTCGCTTTCCCGCTGTCTCGCAGGCTCCGGGGCCGCTCCCTCAGCGCAGAGGCGCAGGCTCGCTCGTCTCGCAGCTCTCCCGGGAGCGCCCACGCTCAATCGCGGCCGCCGCTCCCGGCGGGGCCGGGCCAGGAGGCAGCGCCCGCCCCCCGCGAGGGCTGCTGGGCAGGAAGGGAGGGGCGGGCAGGGGCCCGCGCGTCCCCGGTGTTGCTGAGGGGACGGGCGGGCGCGGCGGCCGCTCCGCGCCATTTTCAAAGGGCTCGGCAGGCCGGGAGGCGGCGGGCGCGGCTGGGCCAGCGGTCCCTGAGCCGCGGCGGCTTCGCCCTGTGCCCACAGGGACCCGCCGCGCCTCTGGAGGTACGGACTGGGGTCGCCGGAAGGGCTGCGAAGCTTCCAGTTGGAGACCGGCGGTGAGAGGGCGCGTAATCGGTGGGGTTTTCTTGTGCTGTATAGTGGATTTGCAGGATTCGGTGACAGGCTCTCCCTCGCCGGCGACATTCCAAACCCACCCGGACGCGTTCCTGTTACAAACATCTGGTCAGTTCAACATGCCTTTCGTCATGACTCGATTGCGATTTTGGAAGGATATTACGTGTCTTTAAATAAAAGCATATTCTGGATTGACTTGGCTGGGTGAGAATGATGTAAAAAACTTGGATTCCCAAAAAACCTTTTTGAGACGGTTCTTTACCAAAGGCTTTTAAGAAAGCAGGTCTTTCATAAGTGGAGAAGAAAACCTAGTGGTTAAAAAAAGGGATAGAAAGTACTACCTTACACTGAACACGCAGAAGATTGTCTGCTGTTTAACACTGACTAGTGATGTGAAAGAATGGATTAAACAGAAAGGGACAAAATTTACTCATTATAGGGACATGTTAAGTTCAGTCCAAGGCTTGCAGAAGAGTTTCACTGGACTGAGTAATAAAGCAGGAGGTGAGGAACAGTGTTGTTGAAGGCAAAATGATGCGTGTTGTGGTCTCTAAAAGTGGCAGTAACCGCTGAGAGGTGTTCGTGTCACTGTGAATCCATAGTCAACCCTGTAGAGCAATCAGAAAGACAAAAATGTTCTGGTTTCAGCTGGGATAAAGTTAATTTTCCTTCTAGTAGCTTGTGCAGTGTTGTGTTTTGGATTCAGTATGAGAATAATGTTGATAGTACACTCATGTTTTGGTAGTTGCTAAGTGGTGCTAACTCTAAGCAAAGGACTTCTCAGTGCCAGTGAGGAGGTGCACAAAAGCTGTGAGGGAGCGTAGCCAGGACAGCTGGTCTGAGCTGGCCAGAGGGATATTCTATACCACTATATAACCTGGGGGGTTACCTGGAAGGGGGGTTGACCACAACTGAGGGATGGGTTGGACATGGGTCGTCAGGGGAGTGAGCAATTGTATTGTGCATCTTTTGTTTCTCTTGGGTGTTATCAATCTCTTGCTTCTTTTTATATGAATTATTATTATAAGTAGTACTAGTACTAATATTATTTTACTTTGCTTCAATTATTAAACTGTTCTTATCACAGTCCACAAATTTTACTTTTTTCTCCCTGATTCTCCTCCCCACCCGTGTGCTAGTCGGGGGTGTAAGCAAGTAGCTGTGTGGTACTTAGTTCGCAGATGGGGTTAAGCCATGACAAACACTGATCAGTAAAATGAACGAATGAGTTAAACAGCAAGGGATAAAATTTGCTCATTTTATGGCCTTGTTAAGTGCCCTCCAAGGTTTGCCAAGAGTTGCACTGGATGGAGTAATAAAGGGCCAGTGTTAGTGAAGGCAAAGTAATACACATTGTAGTCTCTGATGGAGCAGTAACTGCTCAGGGACATTGTTACTATGAATGGATGTAATCGATGCTTTAGAGTGATCAGAAAGGCAACTGATAAGTTAGGAATCAATATGAACAGTGAAAGCTATAGCAAAGAATCTTTATGGCTGTGCAGAGAAAGATCTATCAGGTACTGTTATGATGATTCCGGTTCAACTTTAGGCCCATCAAATCCCTGCATTATAGGGTTAGAGGATGTGTGTAAGGGTAAGATTTTACTCATATTTCTTAGGTTTTTATACTCCTGCTGTGGCAACTGTCAGAGACACAGGATATTGGGTCAGACAGGTCTTGGATTCAACTGAATCAGTACAGAAATTCATATATTAAATTTATATTTCCATAAAAACATTTTCCTGATGGAGAAGTTACTGGATGCTTTTTGATGTCAAGGTAAGACTAGTGAGCGACTAAGTTTAGGATGTGAGATTTAAGTTATGATTGTCTGTAATGACAGAGATCTGTAATTACTGACACATAATTTTTTTCCAACAAAGGGTGTACAACAATTATTCTCTTTGAAGACCTTAATATCTATATATAGATATAACACTCTCCCAGTTCTTCTTGTTTTCATTCCTGGACACCTTTGGGACCTATACTCCAGCTATTCATTTCCTGGCCTTATTATGGATGAGATGTGGCTCTAGGGAATATAAGATAATACCCTTTCCTGTTTGATTCTGGTGGCAATAATGAGTTGAATTAAAAATTTCAGTCTTGAGGAAGGAGAGTAGTTCCACCAGAAAGTTGTTGGTACCTCCCAGTATTGGAGTATGTTCACCTTAAATGCCTATTGCACTGATTTAGCAAGATTCTGTATGTACTTCCTAGCCACAGTTACTGCAGTGCTGATGTTTATTTTTCTCTGCAGTTACTGCAGACTTTATTCCTGTACAAGCTGTGACATAGTTTTCTTCTTGATGTTTCTTCTGTAAAACTTTCTTGATGTGATTAGAAAAAAAAAATAAATCTTTGCTCTTTCTAAAACACAAGCTTTTAAACCAAATCTGATAAATGATTTTAAAGTAATTTAATCTTTTTAGCTGATACAGTTCTTCTTAAAGAGAAGATGGGCTCAGGAGTTATCAGTTTGCTTTTGTAGCATTGTAAGATGTATTCCTGAGACTAAATCTAGACACAGTAACAGAATCACTGTTTTCCTATATTCAACCCAGATCCGCAAGATGAATGCAGAAATACCAAGTTCTTGTCGCTTTTTGTTTTAATCTTTGTCTCCCAGAGGAGTATGAAGATCATACATCACACATCCGGACATTGACTTCGCTTTGTACACTGACAGTTACCATTTAGTGGAGAGAAGTGTGGTGCTGTCTTCTCCAGCCATCCCAGTGTGGTATGTAAGGGTTTGTTCTCCTTGCCATTGCTTAGTTAATTTCTCAACATCCTGAACCTCTTCAAGCAAATATTTTTGGTAGCAACTGGAACAGATGCTGTGCTTAAAAGGCTGATGATTTTCTCTCATCCATGGAGCAGTACCTGGCAACCACAGATTTGTTGCTAGACTTGTACTGTTTTAATAAAATGAGATGAAAATGATGCAGGTAGGATTATAGTACCCCAGTAATTTTTTTGGTTTCCTGTTATTTGTCACAGAAAATAAATGTTCGAAGTTAATCTGTCTTTAATGCGTTACACATTTTACGCAATTTTACAAATGGTTGGCATTTGTTATATTATGCGCAATATTAAGTCACAATATTAAGTACCGACTTGTAAACTTTGAAAGTAAGATTTATATATGAAAGAAAAAAAGAAGTTTTTTGAGAATTATCTGTCAATTTTCATTTGGAAGATACTATGATGACTGTGATTCAAAAGAATCAGAATCTAATGAGGAAACTAACTGCCAAGACAAATATTTCTTTTTAAAGAAATAAGTAAATATGTTTAAAACCTTTTAGTTGCTCTATGATCCACTTTTGATTTACTTAAATTATAAGGACATGCTTAGGCACTGTATTTTCTACACAAAAAAGTGCTTTTTTTGTAACTTTTTTTGGTGTATTATTCCTTCTTTAAAGGACTACTGCTGTATCCAACAATCTTTTGCAGGTGTCCCATTTTTCTTGACTGTGACAAAAGCTGCTGCTTTGGATGTGTGTTTACAATGAGTACAAATGCAGAGCGAAGGTTCACTAATCTCAGGAAACGTCTAGATCAGCTGGGCTATCGGCAGCCATTGGGAGTGGAGAGTTTACCTTTGGTGGAAAAGCTTTTTAGGTATTCAAAAGGAGATTAATTAAAAAAACAGTAGTCATATAGTAGGTATTGTTTGATTTTTTACATACAAGGAAGAAGACTTTGTCTGAAGATTACTTTCTATCATTGTTATTTCGGAGGTAACATTAAGTTCTATGTATGATGAAGTCAAATGGGTTTGCTTGAGTAATGAGAACATCTTAAGATTTAATTTAATCCAATAGAATTGTTTTCTATGGTCTAGGAAAATTCAACTTTTCTAACCTCATAAGAGAGCCAAGAATTTTCACTGTTGATATGTGCTTGAAGGATGCGCCCTTATAACTGGCTGTAAAAAAAAATACTCTGTTGTCTGTTCTGTGACTTAAAATACGACGGTTGATTTATGGGGGGGATTACGTCCCGCTAGCGGGAGGCTTTTTCTCCTTTACATTGCCGGGAGCCTTCCTCCCCCCACTAGTTTTCCCCCCCCCCAAAGGGCGGGTCCCAGGGTGCCCCGCAGAGAGACACACAGAGACCACCGGNATTGTTTCATTTAGAGAAATTTATATTTATTATCTCCGCACTTTTTACAGGACAGATAACAGAAGAAAAACAAATTTTCAAATTTCCTTCTTAAGGTATTTGCCATTTCATGGCTTTGATGTGATCACAAACATAGTAATTTCCTTAGTAATCCAGTTATATTTAGCTATACATGTGCATGTAGCTATTCTGGTTCTGTTACTCTCTTGCATGTAATACAGATGGAAGAACCATAGATAGACAAGTGTGGAGTAGTTTGCCTTCAACATAAAGTCGTATTCTGGTGTCTAGCAGATAATTTTACTCTCTCCATCACTAGCTTTGATACTATTTTCACAAAAACATTTATAGTTACGTACCACTTATCTCTCTTATGGAACTTTTGACCCCTGTGTAAGTACTAGTAACCTGTGGTAAGCAGTGCTAGAACTTGCATAGTGCTTGGAGGAAAAAATCGACTTGCCAAATCTCACTTTATGTAGATTAGAGAATTTATTGAATTGTTGCCTTCAAACTGTCTTTATTTTTTATATTTGTCCTGTCCATCCATATTTACTTATTTTTAAACAAATGGTTCCCATCTTCCTGGTTTTCTTACATCAATGTTCTGTTTGCCTTTGTTTAAACCCATTTTTTCCTCTTCTTGGGGAGTTTTGTTTCTCGGGTCATAATAAATAAACATTTGCATCTACAGTGTAAAGGCTGATAACCTTGCTAACACATCTGATGCTCCTTTATTCCAGTGACTTAGTTCATACAACCGAGAGCTTGCGCAGTGCCAAGTTATCTGCTGAAAAAAATGAAAAAGAATGCAGCAATTATGATACTATTTTGGAACCTTATAAAACAGAAAATGCTAAACTTACCAGGGAAAATAATGAACTACATTTAGAAATATTAAAACTGAAAGAACAGTCTGATCGTCATGTTAAAGGTAATGTAAAAATTATGGTACTTTTTAAAATTCTTCCATGCCAAAATAGGATTTTGACCAAATCCTTGATCTGCAGATTCATGTATCTGTACTTATGAGTGAATGTGCGTGGTCGTTGAGTGTGGTGCCTTTAATGAACTAAGGCTTATGCTCAGACATTTCTTTTGAGGTTTGAAAAGCTTCTCAGGTTCTCCAGATCATTGTTTTAATCAAACATGAGAATGTTAGAAATTTTAACATATACTTTCATACCTTGAATTGGTACTTTTTAATTTGAAATTAAATACTGCTGTCAAATATGCCTGTATTCCACAATTGGATGTTTATTTGCAAATCATGTAAATATATACTTTTTGGTATGTAAATATATGTACATATGTATGCGTATTTGATAATTCCATGCCATGGAAAAAGAATATAGGATTCTCTTTTATTTTGGTGCTGCCAAGAAAAAGAATAGCAAATAAGAGAGATAATACGGCTTTTCTCTCCCTTGAAGATTTGAAGGTTTCTGTAAGGAGGGCTGAACATGAAACATCTGACTTGAAATTTCTGAATAACCAATACATACATAAAATTAAAATGCTGGAAAAAGAGAACAAAGCCAAGACTGAAAAAATTCAGCAGCTTCAGGAGAAGAATCTGCAAGCAGTGGTGCAAACACCTGGTGAGTGTAAATAAACAGATATTTTAACTTTTCTCTGGGCTTTCTTGGATCTGCAGAGCGTAGTATTTTTTTCCTCTAGTAAGAGAAGTTATCACAGTAAAGTACCCTGTAGAATAACAGTACCCTTTGAAAGTTTTGGCTCTGAATTCAGTTATTTCTCTGTATGAAATGTCGTTAAGTCATAACTTGTGTTAGGGACAAATTTGAATGCAAACTTAGATTCAATAGAAGACTATGAAGTGAAAATGTGACTAGAAGGCACTGTTAATGAACACCTTTTTTTTTTTTATTGCTACATCTAATTTAGTCATAGGCAGGTTGTTTGGCACGTAAGTATTTTTGACAGGTAATTGATGTTGTGTAGGTGGCTAATTCAGATTTTTGTAACAAAATCTGAAAATAACAAGGTGCAAAATATGTCTACAAATATTCAAACTATGTGAAAGCTTACAGTATTTAAAGAGTCTTTTGTTAGCTTAAAATGTTCTGGTTGTAACTTTCAACTTAATTTCTTTCTCTAGGGTTTTGTTTTTCTTTGTTTTTTCAAGCTAAGGGAAATAGAATTATTTTATGAAATTTTGAAATTGTCTTTTCTTTCCAAGTCATTGAATTATCCATATATTTTTGGCATCTGAGAAAAATTATTAGATTGTTAGGTAAAACTAAAATTTCTCTTTATTTTTCTCTACCTTTCTGCATTCATGTCCTCTGCTTCAAAAATGACATGTTACACCTTTGTCTGTCTTTTTGCATACTTGCCCTTTGGTCACCGGTCCTCTGGGATTTTTCTGTACTATATCATCCAGTACTGTATATTCTTATTTAATCATTTGATGAAGAGTAATTGTTCCATCTGGAAATTATACTATGTTTTGTGGGGTTTTGTTAATATGTTACCATGCAATCAAAGAACTAAGTCTGCTTGAAATGCTTATGATATTCACTGAAATGACAGTAGAAGAAATAAAAACATTGCTAAGCAATGCAGAGGTTACTTCAGTCATAAAATAGTTCTTAAATGTGGGGAAAAAAGGTCTTTAATAATGTTTTAATTTAGCTTTCTTTGTAAGCTGTAGATTATTTAGGATCATAAACACTGGGGAAAATCACTTATACTGACCTTTGCGTGTTTCCTTATTATAAAGGTAAACTTAGACAAAACTGATATAAACTTGGAAGAAGGGTGTTGTCGAGAATGTATAAATTTTATCAAATAAATAGATTAAAATGATGAAATATGCCTGTTCAGAAACAGTAGAGTGAAAAATAAATCAGGAAAATTAATTTTGTATTAAAGAAGACAATTCACTTCCTCTAAAGCCAAGTAATATACCTTTGGGTTTGGGCTTTTAGGTGGCAGAAAAAGAAGCATTCCCTTCAGGCGTCAGCGCATGCAGATAGACCAGCTTGTGCCCCCATCAGGTGTTAGTGCCTACCCAGTCCCTCAGCCAGAGGACCCTTTTATTGCAGACCTTCTTCAAGTGGCTGATAACCGGTAATCTAAACAACTTTCAAATTTTGAAGTATAGATACATCTTTGATTCTTGCCATCCTGCTCTTTTTAATTGATGACATATCTTCCCCAAGTTGAATCTGTGTTACTCATGACAGGAATTGATAGACGATTTCCCTTTCTTCACCCATGAACTTCTTCGTCTTTTCTCCCACATCCTGTTGAGGAAGAGAAGTGAGAGCAGCTGGGTGGTGGTCTGACAGCCAGACAAGATCAACCTGCAACAATATTTCAAACAACAGCTCCCGCATTAATGTTTTGTATGAACAAAACTATTTCTTTGTGAAATGTTCAGATTCATGAGCAAAGGGAAAATACTTACGTTGAATTGTGTACATACAATTCTTCCATGAATTGACATAAACAATATATTGCTACATTTCAGAATTCATGAACTTCAGTCTGAAGTAACGGAGCTACAGGAAAAACTGGAGATATCTGAATGTGGAATGAAAAATTATAGCAAACAAGTATGTTTATATCATCATTATTTTTATTGTTGTTGTTGTTGTTAGTACTATTATTTACTGTAGTAGCCATGGCAATGATCTTGATGTTTTAGAAACCTTGTTGGGAAGACATTGTAGGGCTGGTGATATACAGTTATTTTAACTTGCTTGTGTTGAGCTGTTTCTCTTCTCTGCTTTTGGAGACAGCAGCGATGATANAAATTTTTAATAGTTGATTTATGAACCCCAGATTTTATAATATTTTAATTAGAGTGGATTGATAAAATGTGCACAGTCTTTAAATGTTGGAATTGCATATAATGTGTTATGTCTTTCAATATCTGGGGTTTGGTGAACACCATTCTCTTTTTTTTTGGTTCACATCTTGGTTTTCCTCTTCCAGTATTTGCTTTTCTTCAGTGACTGAATAGTCACTGAGCTTATTTAAAAGTTTTTTCCCTAAATTTAAGNGGAGCTACAGGAAAAACTGGAGATATCTGAATGTGGAATGAAAAATTATAGCAAACAAGTATGTTTATATCATCATTATTTTTATTGTTGTTGTTGTTGTTAGTACTATTATTTACTGTAGTAGCCATGGCAATGATCTTGATGTTTTAGAAACCTTGTTGGGAAGACATTGTAGGGCTTGTGATATACAGTTATTTTAACTTGCTTGTGTTGAGCTGTTTCTCTTCTCTGCTTTTGGAGACAGCAGCGATGATAAAATACTTGCCTAGTGGTTTTGCTGATGTATCTTGGATATTAAAATTGCATTAAATAAGCTAAACTTGATGGTCATAAATAGAGATTGTGTATGTTTTTTTTTAGTGCATAAATGTTGATTTGTCCAAAATAGTAATTTGATCTACAGACGCCTTAGGGTGATTTTTTTTTTTTAAACTGCTT